>OU898283.1:5954436-6554436 GCA_918026665.1 Diabrotica balteata | reverse complement strand
TGTTGTTTGACTCTTCATATAAACTGTAAATTCCAATGGTTGGCATGTATTCCCTCTCCATACCTATCTTTGCATTAATATCTCCTATTAAGACCTTTACGTCATTTCCAGGACAATGTTGTATGATATTTTCCAGTTGTTCATAAAATTGTTCTTTTTCTTCATCCGGCTTCTCCACAGTTGGTGCATGGGCATTTATTATTGAATATTTATTCTTAGTGTGCATAATCTTTCGTTGAGAGGTTGAAAGTCTATTATAAGGTGCTTTACTCTTTTGTTGATTAGGAATCCCGTTTCTAATTTGAGTTCCGTTGGATGGCAGCTATAATATATCGCATATCCTTATTAACAAACCAATATAGTATATTTGTTTAGACTGCGGATCTAAGTTTCAACAACACTGGTTAGATAATTACTAATTTAGCTTAACACGGAGTATATTAGTGATAATTAATCATGACCGGCTATTTGTACACAGCTCCTCCTATATAATCATAAGCCACATTTGGGATGAACCTTTGATTGCCAAGTTAATTACTAAATTGGGGATTTATAAAGGAGAATAACATGGCCAATTAATTTTATGACCGTGCTAATGATCGACAAACACATGAAAATCGAAACAAATCAACCCCATGTGCAGCACCTCCTGACGCTTGCTTGTCAGCTATTTGACGTCGGATTTTGATTAATTCCCATTTGGAAATTAAAGTTCCCGATGAAACATACAATATGGTCAGCTGCAAATGAAATCGTTTTATGTTGTACGGCTGGAAATTATGTATCTTTATAATACACAAATAACAATAAACTGTTGAACATAATATAATTCATTCGGTGTATGGTACAATAGTATTATTAATACGTATATAGGCGACAAATACAATTCGTGGAAAATTGTTTGGATAATAGATGTCGATTGAATATTTTGATACAATAGCTGAAATATATTAAGAGCTTAAAATGCGCCATAGAATTTTATAAAGTGTTTAATTGCTGCTTTCCGAGGTATTTTTGATAAACCGTCATTAGAAATCATTTATAAAAAATGAAAAGTTGTTTTGGTTTCGACAATTAGTTTCCGGATTTATGATAAGATGTCGCTAGTGAGCGTCCATATCGAAGCCATTTTCAGGAAATATTGTTTTCACGTTTAGTGCGTTTGTTAATGGCTGCTTCGTCGATTCCTTTAAGAATGAAATACGTATAAGTAGATAAGACGCAATGTACGTGAAATCAAATCTTAACTGTCTTTCCTTTTTTTATTTCAACTTTAACGTGCTCATCTACTATGGCCACTTACACAGGTACTATAACATGAATGTTCATTACATAAACATTAAGTGTGACATTAAGAATATGTTACAATAATACGGAATAATAATAATATGTTACACAATGTCTAAACAAAACTCTACTGCAGACAAAGAAGCATGAAACCAACATAATATTAGGAGATTTTAACGCCAAGATTGGAAAATGAAGAGAAGATGACACGGTGTTACAATCAGTACAGTATAATGAACAGCTTTTTCAAATTACCACCAAGACTCTACACGTCTCTACACGTGGAAATCTCCAGCAGATGGAATAGAAGGACGCATCACAAGAAATCAAATCGATTACATAATGGTCAACAAAAGATACAAAAACGCAGTAAAAGCATGCAAGACATACCCCGGAGCTGACATCTCCACCGACCACAATCTTCTTCTTGCAACAATTAGGATATAATTTAAAAGAACAAAAAGAAATAAGCAAATAATAGCTATTAACCTAGATAAGCTTAAAGAAGAATCCACTAGTAATAAAATACGGGAAGAAATACATAGACACTTGAGTAACAGAACAGTACAATCGACACAAACTCCCGAGGAAGAATGGCACTATATTGAGAAAACACTTACAAGAGTAACAGAAGACTACCTCAAACAAGATACACGAAAAAAGAACAAACCATGGATGACAGAAGAAAAACATGATGGACTTACATGCAGGAGGCATCGACTGGACATTATATCACAAAGCAAGAAATTATCAAAGCGGCAAATCAGTTAAAGAACGGAAAAGCTGTTGGGGAAGATAATATCCCAATTGAAATAATAAAGATATTACTAGACGAACACATCGAAGTAATGGAAGATATATTTAACAAAATATACGAAACAGGCATAATACCAAATGATTGGCTGACATCGGTGTTTATACCACTACCAATGAAGAGAAACTCCAGAGAAATGTGAAGACCATAGGATTATTAGCCTGATGAATCATATGTTGAAGCTTTTCCTACGAGTAATACACAATAGAGTATACCATAAACTAGACAAACACACTGGTCAAACTCAGTTTGGTTTTAAGAATGGGTTCGGAACAAGAGAAGCACTTTTTTCAATACGTGTGCTAGTTGAACGATGTAGAGATGTCGATTCTGATGTATACTTGTGTTTTATAGACTTTCAGAAGACGTTTGACCTGGTGAAACATGATAAACTAATAAATATTTTAAGGTCATGTAATATCGACGATAAAGACTTAAGGATCATTTCAAACCTCTACCAAGAACAAAAGCCTAAAATCAGAATAAAAAGCGAAACATCTGAAAAAATCAATATCGAGAAGGGAGTAAGACAGGGATGTGTCCTATCACCTTTGCTGTTCAATGTTTACTCTGAGAAGATATTTCAGAAAGCTTTGGAAGGCACCACGGATGGTATAATTATAAACGGGCAATGTATAAATAACCTGCGATATGCTGATGACACTGTCATACTGGCAGATAATGCTGAAGCCTTGCAACGCTTAATGGATCGAGTAACGACAGCCTGTAGAGAATTTGGAATGAAATTGAATACAAAGAAGACAAAAACGATGGTCATTAGCAAGCACCAAAACAGAAGAGTGAAGGTCAATGTCGACGGAACAGACCTAGAAAGAGTAACAAGAACAACGTACCTTGGAAGTAATCTTGATGAAACTTGGGACCACTCACTAGAGATAAGGATACGCCTGGAAAAGGCACGTACAATGTTTTACAAAATGCAAAAAGTTCTATGCAACCGCCAGCTGGGCATCTCATTGAGAACTAGAATACTTAAGTGCTATATTTTCTCCACCTTGCTCTATGGTGTTGAAGCCTGGATAATGACAGAAGCAACACAAAAAAGAATCCAAGCATTTAAACTCTGGTGTTACCGTAAAATGCTCAGAATATCCTACATGAGCCATACGACAAATGCGGAAGTCTTGCGGAGGATGAATAAGGAAAGAGAGCTTATGCTTATAATAAAAGAACGGAAATCACAATATTTTGGTCACATCATAAGAAATCAAAAGTATGAACTGCTCCAACTTATAATCGAAGGCAATGCATAGCAGTGAATAGCAAAAGTGGACCAGGAAGAAGACGCAACTCTTGGCTTAAAAACCTACGGCAATGGACGAACATGACCTCCATACAACTATTCAGGGCTACTACAAATAGGATTAAATGGGCAAATGTAATGGCCAACGTCCTTAAGGATAAGGCACCATAAGAAGAAGACACAATGTCTAAATTAAAATCTAATTATATTTTTTGATATAAGTGTTCATCTCTAAGGAATTGTAGCACAGCTTTTATTTGGTCAGGGTTGTTTAGGATATCTCGTACTTCACTTTTGAGTTTGTATTGTAATCTTCTAGCCGAATGTTGAGGGCATTCAGTAAGAATGTGTTTGATTGTCAAATATGATTGGCAGCGTTGACAGGAGGGACGGATGCTAGAGGACATTAGGTAGCCGTGTGTGAGTTTTGAATGTCCTATCCGAAGTCGTCTTATCACAATGAGATCTCGTCTTGAGAGGGCTGAATAGTCAAATGTAGGCTGACTGGTTACTGACGGTTGTATTTCGTGTAAGATCGAAGGGTTAGAGTTCCAATGCTGCTGCCAAAGGAGACTGGTTCTTCTTTTAGTATATGATTTTAGGTCCTTACAAATTTGAATTTTATCGGTGATTTCAAGTGATGCTGTAGCAAGTTTAGCATAGTGATCTGCAGTTTGCCTTCTATACCAATATGAGATGGCAGAAAAATTATGGTAACTGTTACGTTTTGGGACAAGATAATTTAACTTTGAAAAATAAGGCTATTATCGAGCACAAGTTAATCAAATCTAGCCCAAGTACTTTCGCTTAAAATAGCATCTTCAGGGGCATTTCGTCAAATATGAACTATCCGGCAAGCGTACAATGTGGAAACATTAATAATGACATAAAATTGTACAAAACACTACACTAAAACGAGGACAAACAGTTTAAAATTACTTAAAAGATTCTACGCTACATTCTTTGTCAGTATCAGGAGGGATAATCAATATTCCCTCCAGATACTGACAAAGAATGTAGCGTAGAATCTTTTAAGTAATTTTAAACTGCTTTTTACATAAGAGAGTAGCAGTTGTTTTTGTCTTATACAAAGAGGAGGTTCGTTAGTTTCGCAATAAAGATTATCTACAGGACTAGATCAAAAAGCGCCAATACAAAGACGAAGGGCTGTGTTGTGAATTGAGTTTAGAAGGTTAATATATGTTTTGAAGGCGGATATATATATATATATATATATATATATATATATATATATATATATATATATATATATATATATATATATATAGTAAACTCTTAAATATTGTGGAAATCTGCAAGAAAAACTCTAATGTGTATCAATTGTTTCGCCTAACGTTTTCGCCAAAGAGAATTAATTTGGCTTCTTCAGGGCTGAAGGAGAATAAATTATAATTAGCTACTATATATTATCTAACAAAAAACATTTACCTTACCGTAAATTTTAGAAATGTCGAGTTATGATGTTAAAAAACTTTAGCTAGTAACAACATAGTGGTGTTTTTTTTGTTACTATGTACAAAAAAGTGTTTTTGTTAACGTTGGAAATGTATGGTAGCTTTGAACTTAAAACGCAAAGGTTTACCCAAGGTTAATCGAAAAACCCAATGTAACTACATTTAAAGGAAGTAATTCTTTGAATTGTCGGCAATAACTAAATTTTTGATTGTTATAAAGTTTGAATGTGAGCTTCTGTTTTCATAGAACGCAAGCGCTGACAATTACAAGTAGTTATTTTGAATATTTATGTCGTTAAGGTTAAAACCAACGAAGTTAGATCCCAGTCTGGGGAGATATTAGTTTAGAATTTTCTTAATTGAAATTCTTTTTTAATTAGTATATTGTTCATGTATGATTATAATAATATCTTATTGAGATGTATCTAAGAAAAGCAAGGGAATGTTATCTTTTTTAGTTAATGAAAATTATTATTAAAGTAGGTTAGTTGTTAATAGATATATCAGTCAAGTTAGTTATCTGCGATGTTGTACTGTTCTTGGTATCTGATTTAAGTAAGAAGTGGTATATATCGCTTAGATTCTTAATGTCACTCTTAATGAACTCTCTTTTAAATTTATTGTTCTCACGGTGGAGAATTGTAGTGTTCGTATAGTCCATGTGATGGCCAGTGGAATGGACATGTTTGGCTAATGCACAGCGGTCAGGGTGAAGTCGAGAATCACTTTTGTGTAGTTTAATACGTGATTTCAATAATTGAGATGTTTGGCCGATGTAGGAATTGCTGCAATAGAGGCATGGAATATTGTAGACAATATTACTAAGCCTATCTATGGGAGTCCTTTTATTTTCGAATAAAGATTATTAATTGTTAGGGCTGATCTACAAGCCACATTAAGTTTAATGTTATTATTATTATTCCCAAAGCTATTTTCATAAGTGGAGATGGAGAAGGGGGACGTCTACTAAAGTTAATAGTATTAGATTTTACATAGGATAAAGATAACCCCATGTCACTAGTTTTTTTTTAAAGTGTGTCAACAGCAGTTTGAATAAGTTTCGAGGTAGTAGAAGAGTTTTGTCCATGACAGTCAATTACTAGATCATCAGCATATAATTATGATTTGTTTAATAGGAAAAATGAGGTGAGAGCATAAATCACTTATTGCTAGATTAAAAGGTGTAGGACTTAGTACCGATCCCTGAGGTACGCCATCAGTTTGAGTATGGGTAGAAGATAAAATACCGTTGACAGAGACTCTGAACGATCTCGAAGATAGAAAATTTCGTGTGAATTTAAATATATTACCATTAATACTAAGAAGGATAAGTTTGTTTAATATACATATACAAAGCACCTTCAATATCAAATATGGCAGCTACGACTTCTTGTCTTTTGTTTAAGGCCTCTGATATATGAGTTTGGAGGATTACAAGGTTGTCTTGGGTTGAACGGTTCCGACGAAATCCTGACATAGAAATCAATATATTCACTATTTAAATATAAAAGCTCCCTCTGCTTTTTATAACCTTCTTAAGCGATTGCAGAAACTAACAACTTTTGTTAAAGTCTTGCTCGAATTTAATCGTCGAATGAAAACCGACAACTGGTTTTCCACTGGACTAATTCATTTCAAATTTCTGATAACACTTCCTCTTTGCAAAGTCCATATTTCAAAATTTTAATAAAAGAACTAACAACGTGTGAACGTCGGTCAGAAGCTCATTTTAAGTTTACGTGCAGTGAAAATGTTTTCCCTGCTAACATAGTGTTATGTTCGGTAATAAAAGAATAGAAGCAAAGTAATGGGATTAGCTGGTTCGTAGAAAAGCAGTAATTGCGAAAGGTCTGCTTGTAATTGAGTTATTTATTGGAACATTGGAACAAAAAATTTCAGCAATTATACATCAATTATACATTACAAAGACCAGTCTCAATATGATCGTAAAACTTGTTAGCAATCTCTATAATAAGGACATAAGATTGGTTATACTTGGTTTTGTTCTGAGAAGATATAAGTAAGTCTCCTTTAAAAAAAATTGTTACAAAAATTACATTAAACGTAATTCAAAATTAAGAAGTTAGTGAATAGAGTCAGTTTGAGTTCAAAGAATGACTTTTAAAAGCAAATTTGCTGAGCATAAGAAGTGGAGTTTGCTAAGATCAAAAGAAGACATCAAAAAGAGGAAAACATTGTAGCAGTTAAAAATTGCTTACCTGGTTTTTACTATAAACACAATAAATATTAAGTAGTCATGAACATACTTTATTCATTTAAATAACTAGTGTACAGATATGGATGGAAGTATATATTTAATTTTATAGATTAAACTTCTAGTTTCTGGGTTCTGGTAGTTGAAATTTGATTTTTAGTAACAAAATATAATCCATCTTCACCAATCTGAAAATAAAGTTAATGTTAATTATGTAATGTCGAATATCATGTAATAAATGACTTACCTTTCTGCCTCTCTATTTTGTAGAAGGTGTACATAATTATTAATTTTCAACGAAAAGTTAAATTGTTTTATTCTTCTCGGCCAGCTGTTTTGACTTTGTGAAAAATGTCAACAAATGTATCGATCTGAAGTTAAACACCTGTTGTCTTCGGTTTATTGCTTCGAGTAAGGTCGTCTCACTGTTCGAGAATCTATGATTGTCTGCTTATAATTTAGGCGGTTTTTCAAGAAAGTCGTTATTCTAAGGCCCAAATTTACCATAGACTGTTAATTAACCTAGGGAATTTTTCTCTATGAGATTGGTCTTCGGTTTGTCTCTGACATTAGTCATGAAATCATCACTTCCTATTTTTTGGTAAAATTTTTGGCTTTATATTAAGCCATGGCCGAAATGAAAAGGCTTTTGCATTTTTGTCGGGTTTAGTTGCCTTGTGTCCCCTAAATTTCGAGAGGCTGGAAGCCTATTCCTTTTCGAGGAATTACCATTCTCGGGGTAACTTATTCTGCTCCTGAATCCTGTGCAACCACACGTGGGTCCAACCACCAGTTACAGTCCCTGACGCCTCCAATTTGTCGGCGATAATAGGGCTGTGGAAAAATCAGTTAGTTACCACCAACATCACTTCAATCCCAAGAAGACTTCTCGATTTTTGCTTCCTGAAAGCATGGCCATGTGTTCGTGTTCGAGCCATTGTTCTATGCTCCAACTTTAAATTGCCTCCAGGACTCCTTCAAACTTCTCCAAATCAACCTCTACCACCTAAGCTGCTTTGGGAATAGTAGGCTTGAGAACAGGTTTTTTTGCAATTTTTTATTTTTTTTTTTAAAGATAATATCTTACAGAAAGTTATTTTGTTTTATGATATACCGCAAATAGTGGCTTAAATATTTTTTCTTTAAGTATTTTTAATAAAATATTTCAATAAAGTGTAAACCCTTATAGCTATAAAAGGTACTAGGTATAATATAATTTTTTTCAAGAATCAAAGTAATGAGTTATAATTTTTTTAATACTATACCACTAACTCACATAGTTAGGTATATATATTTAATTGTTTAAATATTAATATAATTTTCCAATTACTAAGTACATTTATAAAATGTTATTTTTTTTAAACTTTCAATCTGAAGGTCACTTTGCAATGTCATATTGTCTATTATTTTTTTATGTACTTAACTTACGGCTCAATTAAATATTTGCTATTTTTCAATAATTTGTTAAATTTCTATTTAATTAAAATAAAATAAAACAAGCTTTTGTTAGTTGAATCTGTGTTTTGATTTTGGAGTCTACAATTTTGCAATTTTGGTAATATTAGTTTTTTTTGGTAAATAACAGTTAAATCAATTAATCGCAGTCTTCATTTTTCTTTGTTTGGTGAAGTATTACTTAACTGTATAAATAAAGTGGCGCTCTGGGCACGACTATTTTATAATTCAATTTCCACACATTAAATTTAAATTCAAATTTCACTTTTAATTTTAACATTTTTTTATAAACTAAAGCAACAGTATCTACGACCATTGCTCGCCGATGAACAGCTGCCGCTAGCATATGTAGCAAACAGATCAGTTGCTGACTTTCCATCATTAATTCTAAAATATTGCTACAACATATCATAACTCTACAAACTAAGACTAGATCTATACATGTAAGATCACTTATACTGTAATCTATATTATTTCACTTGCATATCAAAAAAGCGTTAACTTTTAGCTTAGAAATGGAAAAAAGTGAAAAAAAAAATAGTAACAGGATGGAACCCATTGTAAAAGGAAGAAAATCTAACAAAACTTAAGGGAAAAAATATTTACGGGCGATTTGAGGTCGGGAAGTGGAAAGGGTGAGTTTTTAAGGGTAAAAAAGCTTTATCATGATTACGGAAAAATTGCAAGTCCTAATTAAAAAAGGCTTTTGTATTCACACTTTTTTTACATAACCTCAAAATTTATCCAAACAATTTAAAGAAAATCAAAGGAAGGAAAATAAAGAAATAAAAACTCAAAAATTATCGGCCCTTGTCGTACTGTTATCTCAGTATAGAAAATAATAAAAACATGAAATAAAATTAAATACTTACATCAAAATTCATAAATATTCCTGAATGTCTTACCTGAAAAGAAAAAATAAATTATATTAAAAAAAAACCTACTTTATGCACGATATGACGAAAGTGCCTATATAAAACAATATATTATATAATATAAGTCCAATTGTATAATTAATATGTTGAGTCCAAGGCAATTTTCTGTCAAGTACAACACCAAGATATCTTAATTCCCAAACAATTGGAATATCATTGCCATGTAAGGTTACAGCGTGGTCTTTATTAGGGCGTTTTCTTGAAAAAAATACTACGGCACATATGTGGTACGAAATACTGAATTCATTTAACCAAGTCCAATTATCCAAGTTGTACACAATATGTTTGAGTTCAGTCGTGCTTTCATTGTACGGTTTCTTATGTGAGTAGATGACAATATCATCAGCATATTGTAAGCAAACAATATTGGGAGACCATAATTTGTGCAAATCGTATGTATACAAATTAAAAAGAAGTGGACTTAACACAGCTCCCTGTGGAATACCTTTTGATGTAGTCTTGGGTCCAATAATATTATGACCTACTCTTATCGATACACTTCTGTCTTTGTATAGATTTGATTAATTCTATTCTATTGTATCGAATAACGGCAGTCCCGTTCTCTTACATTTCTGTTTCCACTGTCTCAGAACCTCATCAATGTATAATATTGAATAATACTGGAGATATACAACATACCTGCCAGAGTCCTTTATTGACCAGGAAGCCTTCCGATATTTTATTTCCTAGTTTAATTTTAGAGGTAGAGTTATTGTACAGTTCTTACAGAACATTAATGAGAATTATATTTCGAACACCTCCAAAGACAACAAAATCCTTGAATAGAAA
Organism: Diabrotica balteata; assembly: GCA_918026665.1. Classification (NCBI taxonomy): domain Eukaryota; kingdom Metazoa; phylum Arthropoda; class Insecta; order Coleoptera; family Chrysomelidae; genus Diabrotica; species Diabrotica balteata. The sequence continues at coordinate 6,544,202 of OU898283.1, read as the reverse complement.
AGTAAATAATATACTTCACACTATATTTACGTCCGTTTGACGTCAATAGTAATAGATATGTAGTAGTTTATAGATGTAAAATAAACGAAGTAGAGCAATCTACCGGTCAGCCAAATATAAGTACGGATCTAAATTTACGCTGTTTAATGTTTTACCATTTAAGATTTTAATTAATTAAAACGAAAAACATTAAAATTGTGAATATATGGTTAATATAATATAAAGAGGAAGACAGAACAATACTACAGAAAAATGTAATACAGGATGTATCTATATGCGACCGACACCACTCCTTTAATTATTGATTAATTTTGATATTGCAACATAACCTGTTCAAGATTGTTGTTTTTTAATTTTTGTAAAAAAAATAATACTTAAACAGCAACTTACTTTTGAACATATGAAGAATTCTACAAAAATTCGCACCTTAACTGGAGCCAAATATGGTGGCAAAAAAAGGCAAATTTAAGTTTTTTCCAACAAAAAACTGATTTGTTCGCTAAAGCTATTTCATTCTTCTAGCGATCTGCCTCGAAAAACGAGTGAATGAGACTTCTATACTTGGAGCACACGTACATATCAGGTACCAATCGCTTCGTCTTGGTCTCCAGAAGGAAGTCTGACCCTTTGAAGAGCCAAGAAACACCTGCCCAAAGCGTGGCAAGCGGTTATTCAGGTACATATTAGGTACCAATCGCTTCGTCTTGGTCCCCAAAATGAACGCTGACCCTGTGAAGAACCAAAAAAAAACTCAAAGCGTGGCAAGCGGTTATTCAGTCCATAAAATCGACGTTTTGTTCATTTTTTCGAGATTTTACCGGAAAATCAAGTTAAGGTGTTTCTTAGTTCTTCAAAGGGCCAGAATTCATTCTGGGGATCAAGACTAAGCGATTGGTACCTAATATGTATGTGTGCTCCAACTATAGAGGTATCTTTTAATCTATTTTCGGATAAAATCGCGAAACAATGAAAAAACGTCGATTTTAGGGACTGAATAACCGTTTGCCACGCTTTGAGCTTTTTTTTTTGGTTCTTCAAATATGTTAATTCAAGCTTAAAATGTACCTACCGTGTTACGTTGTTCAAGATCTAAAGCAACGTTTAATAAATAACAATAGGCTAATGGGTATTTGCGAGACTTGCAAGACTCTTGCTGCAATACCAAGACCAAGACCAAGACTGGGAGCGCAATACCAAGACCAAGACCAAGACCAGGTATATTGCTGCAAGACCAAGACCAAGACTGTCTAAGTCTCGTCTTGTTCTTGCATTTGGGCAACACTATCAGCTGTACGTCTTCAAAGATTTGTCATCCCTTATATACACTTTAGAACCTTCAAAATCTCTATGAGATTAATTAATTTTCTTAAATCTCTATGAGATTAATAATGAGAGTTAATTTTGGAATATTTTTGTTATAACTAATTTGTATCATTTTTGACTCACTTGGACAAGCTGATAACTTCGACTTATTTTATACGTATAAGAGATATCTTTTATTTTACCTCTCACTAGTACATCCGGTATGTTAACACAATCTTATACACTACATATTATCTATCACACTTTTTTAGAAATTTTAATATAGCTTCGTGATATATAATTCTTGAATATATTTGACTCCTTCATTAGTGTTTGATATATAATTCTTGAATATATTTGACTCCTTCATTATCATAAAGATTTTTTTTTTATCCAAAATGAAAAAAATACCACATTTAATCTCCGTTCCAGAAGAAAATCATCTTTATAATACGGATGAAACGGCTGAAATGCCAAGAATTTCATTGTTCTATAGCTATCTGTAACCTACAAAAAGAATTCTTATTAGTGAAGGGACAGCCAGAAACCAATTTTTAAGAAAAAGATCAGTCTTTTGGAGCATAGCCAGGAGCGAGAAATCCGAATAAAGGTCGATTGAGCCCGATTTCTTAGAAATGTAACTTTTTTTAGTTCTGACTTCGGGATATTTTCACGAATTATATTATCCGAGATTGCTTTTTTATAACTACTAGTGGGACCCTGTGTGTAACTAAAATTTTTTGTTGTCCTATTAAAAAGATACTCTCACAGATATTACAAAAGGGATAAAGGGTTGAGACTTGAAAAAAAATTCAATAAATATTTGAGGCGATTAAAATGGTTCAAAAGCTACATTTTTGCTTTGTACTTTTACTCTAACTAAATAATACAACAATTAGACAACATTGATTAATAAAAATTTTGAATGTTTTAAATAGAAATATCTAAAATCGAAATGGAAAATAAAAAAAGGAAGGGGACAACATTAACTTTTGTATACGATTATTATTTGGATTAAAAGTATTATCAAAAGCATATCTTATGTAATAAATATATGTGATAAAGTTTTTACCTCGCTATCTTTTCTTTAACTGAAGTTTTCTTCGCAAACACAAAAAAGGTGAGAGAGTTTATTTCTGTACATTTAACTTTGGTTTAATTATTATTTAACTGGGAGTAAACCACAATTAAAGATAAAAATACGTTTATTGGCGTTTCAATTTCCACTTCAGAAATCGTTCTCAAAATAATAAAATCCGAAGTAGAAATTGAAACATCCATAAACGTATTTTTATCTTTAATTGTGGCTTATTCCCAGTTAAATAGTAATTAATTTAAAATGGCACAAGAAAATAGCTTCAGAACAACATTAACTTTGGTTAATTTGTAATTTTTTGTCATTCTGATAATTTTTGATTTACCTAAAAAATTTAAAATGACAAGAGTTCGCGCTCGTTGCCAATTTCGTCTCAAAAAAGAGGCCGGTGCAATGATGACACTTGTCGGTGTCGTTAATGTGGTGAAGGGTATTTTTTTCGTCTTTATAGAGGGGAAGTCTTGAATCTTTAAAGACATCTCAGTCCAGGACTCCGCTTGACTGACCTCAATGTAGGATTCGTTCTTCGTACTCCCGGCGGTAGTTCCCGATGTACTTTAAAATGCCGTCTCGTCGCCGAGTCTACGCAGAACGCCTACCTGCTAAATTAGACCCTAATCTGTCATCCAGCGATCCAGAAGCCGAATGGCCGCTGTAAGGCCGGCATCACCTTCATTCATCCACATACTGACAGCAAGTAGGCTCCCTATCTCGTTTCCGGTCTTCTTCTTCAGATGCAAATCCACTAATGGATGTTAGCGATCACATTTTCCATTAATTCTCTATTTCTTGCAATATGTATCAGAGATTGTATTTCGTTAATCCCTGTCCATTGCCTTATGTTTCGAAGCCAGGACATTTTCTTGCGTCCCATTCCTCTCTTGCCTTCAATTTTACCCTCGATTATAAGTTGGAGGAACTGGTATTTTTCATTTCGCATGATGTGACCTAGATACGCCGTTTTCCTTTTCTTGATGGTTTCGAAAAGTTGGCGTTCTTGGTTTATTCTTTTAAGGACATCTATATTTGTGATTTTCGCTGTCGATGGTATTTTTAGGATACGGCGATAAAGCCACATTTCGAAAGCTTCTAATCTGTTTATATCCCTCGTTTTAAGTGTCCAGCCCTCTACGCCATATAGCAGCACTGATGATACGTAGCACTTAGTAAACCTTAGTCTCAGTTGAAGATCAAACTCTGAACAAGTCAGTACTTTCTTGAATTTTACGAAAGCTTGTCGAGCTTGCTCAATGCGACATTTTACTTCCCTGTCCGATGCCCAGTCTTCAAAAAGCCACGGTATTTAAATTTACTCACTCTTTCAATGGACTTAGTATTCAGTTCGTTCTCGGTAGCGCGTGGAAAACGCTCATCGCTCCTAGTACGGACATTTCCTCCTTCCCCACAGTCTGACTCACGCAGTCTAACTCATACAGTCTGATCCACTTTTCTACCTTAAACTTCCAACATCTTTCCCTCTTACCTTTGCCGTTGGTCCAGCTGTCTTTCTTCCTCTTCTTTTTTCTTGTAATTTTTTGTACCAAGATTCTTCTCTTCACGATGCCACCTTTTGCTACCGCTCTTGACACGCATGTATTATCAGAGAGGAGTTTCTTCAACTTCCTCCGCCATTTTCGTCTTCCGCCCAACTCCAGTGATATTCCTTGGTCTCTAGTCTGTCTGCGCCTTTTTATGTCAATGTCATTTCTTCCTGTCAGTTTGTTTTATACTTCTCTCATTAGATCCACAAAGGATTTTTCTTTGCTTTTGCTAATGATTACGACTCCATTTTGTTCTTTGGGCTTAGTGTTGATGTTGACCACCTTCTTGTCGTCTTCTTACCTAGGAGCGTGATCGTTACATCCCTTCCTCTTGCTGCCGACATGTTGATTCCTACGTTTTTTCTTCCCAGCTCCTTTATCTTCTGTACCAGTTTCCTGAACGTTTTCAAGAACGTCACCGGCACAGGTTCTTCCTTTTTGTTTGGGAGAAGTTTGAATCTATACTTTTCCTTGTGGATCCACGTTACATCTTTATGAGCAGACATCGTGACTCTCACAGTTCTCAGGCCGCCCTCCTCGTTCACCTCCGCTGTAGCACCTGGTAGCTGCGAAAACATTGCTTTGGCCTTTTCCATGGCTTTGTTGTCCTCGTCGTGGAGGGTTAGGATGTCCTAGAATATTGCATGGCCCTGATTTGCGCCATCTTAGACTTCTTGCTCTCAGAAATAGACAGGACAGTGTACATCAAGTAAAAGATAATTTCGTTGCAGCATAACGGTGTTATAAGTTTATAAGTTTGGAAAAGCTTGTCCAATGATAAGACTTATCGGCATCGTGGAGGTAATGGACGTCATAGGATATTGCAAGGTCGTGATTTGCGCCATCTAAAACTGCTTGCTCTTATAAATAGATGGGGCAGATGATTTAGTTGCAACTACAGGAAAGGTAGTCTCAAGAAAAACTGTTAATTAAAGATTTCTTGGAATGAAACTGAGAGCTTACCGTATACTTTTGGTGTAACGATTGACACCACAGCATAAGGATCGACGCTTAGAATGTTAATGGAAGTATACTAGATGTCAAATAGATTTAATAGATATGCAAGCCCAAGAAGACAATGAATTCAAATTAATTTTTTTCTAGCAAGATGTGGACAATTACGCCCGTTGAAAACTAAACGTGCACAAAAAGTTGCATTAGTTCTTCTTGACATATTTTGTGCCTTTAGAGCTCCTATCATTCTTCAAAGCGACAATGGACGATAATTATCCAACATAATTATAGAAGAACTGTGCTCCATGATCCAGTCCCTTTTAAGCTATGTTTGTAGTTCCTGCCAAAATTGGTTTGAAAACTTCATCACTGCCAGAAGATTCTCTAGAAACTATTCCAACCGAAGAAGATTTAGAAGCATTGCTGGAACAAGTAGAAGAAACCCAATCAGGTCCTGGTTGAGAAGAAGGTAAAGAAGCAGAAGTGGATGAACCAAATGAGCTTCTAATAGAAAAAGAACCTGAGCAACCATCAGCAAATGAATCTAATACGACTCTAAAAGAACTATCTTTTTCATGTGCAAAAAAAGGTCTTGAAAAGCAAGCAACGAAAATGCTTAAACCATCAAACTTGAAATTTCCCCCTGGAAATGTTGGTGACACGGTAAAATTAAGCATGCCAGATGTTCACAGAGCACGAAGTGATTCTAGAAATATATGGCTGTCATTATGAGTGATCAAAATGAATTATACGAATTGTTGTATCTTCTTCTTCTTCTTAAAGTGCCCTCTCCTCAATGGAGGTTGGCTACTACAATTTTAAACTCTTCTCTATCTTCAGCTGTTCTTATTAGCTGTTCAAAATTTAGCCCTGTCCATTGTCGGATGTTTCTGAGCCACGATAGTCTTTTCCTTCCTAGGCCTCTCTTTCCCTCGATTTTTCCTTTCACTATTAGTTGGGCATATTGGTACTTATTATTTCTCAGTTTGTGGCCTAGGTATGATGTTTTTCTAACTTTTACTGTGTTAAAAAGTTCTCTTTCCTTGCCTATTCTATGCAGCACTTCTTCGTTTGAGGTATGCGATGTCCATGAAATTTTGAGTATTCTCCGGTAGATCCACATTTCAAAGGCCTCCAATTTATTTACGGTTGATGTTTTAAGGGTCCACGTTTCAACTGCATATAGAAGAGTCGATCAGACGTAGCATTTTGATAAACGTAGTCGAATTTCGAGTTTTATTCGAGAATCACAAAGCAGTTTTTTTTATTTTTTCGAAAGATTTTCTGACCTGTTCTATTCTCGAGATCCTATCGATCCTTCAATCTAGATCCTGATCTAGAAATCAGAATCTATTCTGATTTCTAGATCAGGATTTAGGCTGCTATCGATCCAACATCCCAGGTACTTAAATCTATTGACCTGTTCTAAAATGTGCCCATTTATTGTGCAAGGTTGTGGTACGTTTTGGTTTTTTCGGATTGACATCACTTTGTTTTTTTTTTAATGTTTATTTTCATACCAAATTGCTCACAGGTCGAGTTGGTCTTGTCGATTAGTCGTTGTAGACCTAAGTCAGAATCCGCAATTAACACTGTATCATCGGCGTATCTGACACTGTTAATATTTACGCCATTCACATTGACTCCATCCTTGGAATCCTCCAATGCTTCTTTAAATAGAAACTCGGAGTAAAGATTAAACAGCAGAGGCGACAGAACACATCCTTGTCTAACTCCCCTCCTAATTTCTACTTCTGCGGATGTGGAACCTTCGATCCTAACTCTGGCGTTTTGGTTCCAGTCAAGTTTTTTAAGAATTTGATGTCTTTTCCATCTAAACCGACTTCTTGCAAACGTTCTAATAGTAGGTCGTGTCTTATTCTATCAAATGCTTTTTCGAAGTCTATAAAGCATATAAATATATCTTTCTGTTGGTCGTAGCATTTTTGGGCGAGAACTAGTAAACTGAACAGGGCTTCTCTCATTCCCATGCCGGCTCTGAATCCAAACTGATCGTCTACGATGATTGTTTCGCACTTTCTATAGATACGATTATGTACGATTTTTAGTAGGACTTTTACTGCATGATTCATAAGGCTTATCAGACGGAACTCATTGCAGTGTTGTGGGTTTGACTTTTTTGGTAGTGGGATGAATATTGACTCCAGCCAATCTTGGGGTATTTTACCTGTATCATAAATGCGATTGAATAAAAGGACAAATATTTCGATATTTTCTTCGCTAATTAATTTTAACATTTCTGGGTATATTCTGTCTGGACCTGGGATTTTATTTGTTTTGAGATAATTAATTGCATTTATGATTTCAGACTTCAGAATTGTTGGCCCTTCGTTGTTATTTTCCAATCTTGGTTCTTCTCGTATGTCGTGAAAAAGAATTTTAATATAGTTTTCCCATTCTTTCAGTTTATCTTCCGTTGATTCTAGCAGTTTGCCATCCGTGTTCAGCATGGTGTGAAAAGTCGTTCGCTTGGTAGTCGATGTAAACTGTTTTACCTTTTTATGTAAATTTAAAAAATCGTTCCTTTGTTGCAGTTCTTCTATTTCAACGCATTTTGTTTCCAGCCATTTCTCTTTTGCTTCGGTTATTTTTTTTCCAATTATTCTATTTAGTCTTTTGTATTCTCCGTTCTTGTCATTTTTTCCTTTAGATTCTCTTCGTTTGTTCATTAATTGTAAAATCTCTTCTGTCATCCATTCCTGTTTGTTATATTTCTACGTGTTACTTTTAGATGTTTTTCCGTCACATTGTTCATTTGTTCTTTAATAGTTTTCCACAGAACGCTTATGTCATCGTACTCGCTAATTCTGTATAGCAGAAATTAATTTACCATCTGGAAAGAATCTTTAATTTCTCTACATGGTTGTGTCGCCGCTCTTTCTAATAATAACCCTGTTTCATCTTCGTCCGGCCATCCTGTATAAAAGTAAAAAGGATTTATATTTGGTGTTTTTCTAAAATAATAATTATTAAAAGAAAACATAAAATAACAATAAGATGTAATTCAAATTTAGAAGGATAAATTTTTGAGGTTAAGCTAACAAAGCTCTGTATTATACCTAATGGACAAATGGTTTTCTATTTACGATTTGGGTTTTTTATTTTCTCTCATAATAATAAAGAGTAATATGAATGTTTTTACAAAATACAAACTTTTTTATGGAGATATTACTTTGTTATATTTATTATCGACCCCGAATCTGAAAACGGTTCTCTTATACTTTTGTTTTTTATATAAAGGTAGTGTTTTTATGAGCTGCGTGTTATTGAAACATTAAGGATCGGTCAGTGTTTTATAAATTATAATATTAATATAAAATACCGTTACATGCAACATCAATTTAGATTATTAACAATTTTGTTGTTTCATATAATTTTAGAAAAGCTTCAGGGTGTTAACATTTTAACACAAAATAGCGACTTTAAAAAACGCCCCTAATTTGTAAAACTTCTGTAGTATTGTCTCTAGAAACTTGGACACAAAGAAAAGATCTTATTTAAGTAAAATTTGGAAATACCAAGGTAATATGTGATATCATAATAGCATTGAGCTTGTGTTTGACAAGTCACAGAATTTGATTGGTCGAAAGGGATGGCTTGGTATGGATAATGTGTGTGTCTGATTGGTGAAAACGAGAAGAAGTGACTGAAGTGAAGAATGATGATGATGTCCAACCTCCGATTGGGAGACGGCACTTAAATAAGAAAAAATAAAATCTGACGATACGTTTATTTAATAATATATATAATAACGGATTGATTACAGCTGTCGCCACTTCTCCGCCCCAATTTCCATCTTTTTCTGTCATATGCAGTTGCCTCTTCTAAGTCTCTTGAGGCCATTGTTTCATCAATATCGTTGCGCCAACTTCTCCGTGGTCGTCCTCTCTTTCTTCTTTCAGTAGGGATCTATTTCAGCTCTCTTCTAGGCCATCTGTACTCTGGCATTCTTTTAACATGTCCGAACCAGATTAATTATTTTCTTTCTATGTCATCATTGATATTTCGATCCATTTTCATTTCGTTTCTTATTTGTTCGTTTCTAACTCTCTCCAGTTTTGATCTACCGCAGCTTCGTCTCAGATAATCCATTTCTGTCGTCATAAGTTTGTTTTTATTAGCTTTGGTGACGTCCCATACTTCCGAACCGTAAGGTGTAATACCTTAGACTATACTACCGTAAATGTGTTTTTTGGTTTCTCGTCGAATTGTTTTTTGCCAGAGAAGAGAGTTTAAGGCACGGGTCGCTGCTCTACCCTTATTTATTCTTTTCCTGATTTAATCACATATTTCATCTGTTCCCACTGATAGATATTCACATTTTGTCATATTCATGTTTAGACCTGCCACATCATATTCTTCTTGCAGTTTTCTTACCATATAGCTAACATCGTCGCTGTCTTCGGCAATTACTACCTGATCATCTGCAAAAAAGTATATATAGCGTGTTTTCTTCAACCGTTATTCCCATATTTCTACATTTTTTTACCCATTTCACTAAGAATCTGTCCAAATAGATTTTAAATAAGGTGGGTGACAGACAGCAGCCTTGTCTTAGTCCCTTTGTTGTTTGAAAAGGAGAGGTGATTTCTTGTCCCATTTTAATTCTTGCAAAGTTTTGTTCGTAGTATTTATGAGTGGCGTTAATAATAATTGGGTTTATTTTCAAGTTACCCATTTCTATCCATAGTTGGGAGATCGGTACACTGTCATATGTTTTTTCCAAATCTATTAAATCTATATGGGTTTCTCTATTTCACTGCACTCGTTTTTCCATTGCAATTTTTAATGTGAAAATATTATCCATAGTGGAGCGTCCGGCCCTAAATCCCGCTTGTTCTTCGGGTTGTTTGCCTTTAATGTCATTTTTTATCAGGTTTCGTAGTAATTTTGAATATAATCGGCCTATAGTAGCAATCACTGCGATCCCTCTATAGTTTTAAGGATCCGTCTTTGTGCCTTTCTTGTGTATTGGAGAGATATACGATTGTCTCCATTCTTGTGGAACTTCTTCTCCTTTTAAGCATCTTTCGAATAATTTTCGGATCATTTCAAACAGTTTTAATGATCCATAACTAATCAACTCTGGACGTATTCCGCCTGGACCAGGAGATTTTCTTAATTTCATTCCCTTAACTGCTTCTTTCACTTGTTCTATTGATATTTCTATTCTTATATATTTAATAATACTGAACAAAAAATGATTGAAATGTCAAATGGTGGTAGTTCAGATTTCTTTCCTAGACGGCGTTGTTCGTTTACTATAATAGACAAACTGTGTGAATTGTCATCATAGCCTTCTCTATAGATAGATTAGTATCCTTAAATAAGTAACTTAAATTAGTTGCTGTTAAATCAGCCTTTAAGGTACGGGTATTAGGGGTATTAGCACAAATAATGATTTATAATTTCTAAATATTCCACAAATGTTATTTGTAAACTGGACTAGAGACAAACTTTCGTTGAAAGTGTACATGTATAAAATACATCGATAAGTTCCGCACCAAAGAACTTCGTACTTAAAAGTCCCTCTGACTCCATCCGAACACGAAACTCCTCGATTTAGATGGAGTTCTGGCAGCAACTTATTGAAGCGTTATTGAAGCGTGACTACGTATGTTTGCTGCTTTTAACAAAAAAGCTTTGCCGAGTTATACAACTTCGGTGGCAGGGCTAAATATTGGTTTAATAAATTCGGTCCTGTTTATGCTGTTGAATAAACATTCGCCTAAGATAAAAACCGACTTTTCTCAAAAACAATTTTCCATATTCCGTTTTAATGTCTCTTTCGAACGCTTACTATATGTTTAACGGTATAAACAAGATTTTTATCTCTGATAATATAATCGCTACAACGATGTTATATTAAAGGTAAAGATATGCTAGCGTATTTATAAATTGTTCAAAGGAGACTCGAAAATCAGCGGTTTTAAATCGTTTTATGCATTTTTCCAACAGATTCATTAGTATCTTCCGTCCATGCACTGATGCTGTTTTAAATCGTTTCCCCGCATTTTCCTCTGCTTTATTTCTAGATAAATGTTCTTACTACTTATCCCAAGAAGATTTTAAGTAGGATTCAACCCTTTTTTGATTGGCAAAGTAGTTTTTATGTATGTAACTTATGAAATTTACCTTACTTTTATATATGTAAATTCAAGTGTATGCACCTACAACAGAAGGAATAGAAGAAAAAGTAGAAGAACTATACCATAACATTAGTCAAGTCCTGAAAAGGTTAAAAAACCAAGACCTAAAAATATTGTCATGGGTGACTTCAACGCCAAAGTTGGGGCCAACAAAACATCATCTGCAGTTGGACCATTTGGACTAGAAAACCGGAACGATTAGGGAGATACATTAAAGATTTTTGCGAAATCAAATCAACTATAATAGTAGTAACTATATAGTAATAATGAACACCTGGTTTAAGCTACAGCCAAGGAAATTGTAGACCTGGAAATCTCCACATGATTCTGTGGGAAGTATTAAGAAATCAGATCGATAACACGCTAGTAAATAAGAGGTACCGGAACAGCTGTACATCTGTGAAAACAATACAGACATTATTTCTGATCATGTACCAGTTGTAGGTAATTTTAAGGTCAGACTGAAGAAGGTTAAAAGTAAGTCGATGAAGAAGTATGATGTGCGAAAACTGAAAGATCCCAATGTTCGACTGAAGGTGAAAACTTCAATACAAACGTACTTTAATTTAGAAATGCAGAAACTATAGAGGAAAATTTGACCATTATACATGAAACAGTGAAAGAAATAAAAGAACAACACCTGAAGAACGATACAGAGAAACGGAAATCGTACATGACCGATGAAATACTTGAACTTATGGATCAGAGAATCAAAACAAAGAAAATCTCGAAGAATATAAGAGAATACATACCACAGTCAAAAAAAAGATAAGAAATGCCAAAGAGTAACAAAAAACAGAACAATGTCAAGAAATAGAGGAATATCAGGGTTGATATGATAACTTCAATGTCCATCGAAAGGTAACGGAAATAGTTGAAAAGTTCCGAAAACGCAACACCGAAATAACAGATGATGAAGGCAATCTTGCCATAACCAAAGAAGATAAAAAGAAAGTATGGGAAGAATTCTCCTTAACACTTCTGCATTCGTGATCTACTCAATGGGTACAACGAACAAGCAATTAATAAAATTTTAAATCAAAAACTACACAAGAAAGCCCTAAAATTAGTATTTCCACCAGTAGAGAAAAAACCCAGTACCTTCTGCTCGATTATATATACAGGCAAAATATCCAAACACATAAAAAACGGAAGGAATAACACCAGCTGTTAGAACAAACAACAACTTAGGCAAATATATTAAAAACAACAAGAGCCAAAATAAAACGTACTAACACAGTGATGTGTACAAACTTAAATGTGGCGAATGGCCAAAAACTTACATCGGTCAAACTAATAGAACTTTTAACAAACATATAGCAGAACATAAAAGGGCTTTCAATAACAGAAAAACAGATTCACATGCGCGCTTTACCTTCTAGGTCATAATCATTCTTTTAATGCCGATTTTCAAATTCTTCACGTCCAAAATAAAGGCCTTAAGCTATCTTTGTTAGAATCTATAGAAATTAAAAAACATAGAAATAATTCTGAATGACCAACTTGAGACAAACAGTTCTCCCCTCCTCGACCTATTTCGTTAAAGACTATAAAGTGTAAACGCATGCCAAAAATAGATCACTTGAGTAAGGCATTTTGCCGAAACAGCTGTAGTCGATTTTAAGATTTTATAATGAATTTTGTGGAAGTTTTGAAAACAAAGTTTTCAGTGTTTTATTGTTATATAATATTAAATTATTTACATAGGGGGACAATTTATCACAATAAACTGAAATAATAATATATTTAGATGTTATCAGGAGAGAAGCCGTCATGAAAATCCAAGGATTAAACAATCTATATCGGATCCTTTAATTTCTCTCCTTTTATAGGTACTTTACTTTCATAATTCTGATGCTAATCCAGAAGATTATCATCAAATAATCTACTAGCAAATATAAATTAAATCCCCGGAGAAAATTAAATTTTATTTAGGGTCTGACGGGAATTTTAGCGGAAACAAAAACAATCTAGATACGTTTATTTTACACAGTTGCCAAGTGGCAAGACTGTTCCTAATTTGGTAGAGGGTTTGTTAACTATTCTGACCATGTGATGTCATGCTGCGATTATCTTTGTCATTTGTTACATTGTATATGCGAGCCATTATAAAAAGACCTAGCTAACTTTTACGTTACTATGATACTTATATATAACAAGCGAGTCTTCTACAGCTGGCGCCGCTTCTCGCATCCTAATTTCCAGCGTTTTCTGTCGAAGCAATCTTCAGTTGTTAGATCTCTGGCGGTCATTGCATCGTCGACATCGTCTCTCCAGGATCGTCTTGGTCTACCTCGTTTTCTTCTAGTTGGCGGAGTCCATTCTATTTTTTTTGGCCATATATTTTCCGGCATTCTCTGAAGGTGTCCATACCAGTTAAGTCTTTTGGCTTTACTATGATACTTTATTCCATTACGTATCAAGTATGTAACAAAAATTGTAAGTTGCTAGCGTGTGATTTTCTACAACTGATTTCCATTACGGAAGTACTGGAACTTTTCTGTTATGTGATTTTTGAGTACTTCTAGGTTTTGTATTGGTATTAAATATATTGCATATGTACAAATCTTAGTATCTAGTTGTAATGAGATTTTATTTTTCCTGCTAATTATTAAGTTATAGTGTATCTCAGGCGTCTAAAACCGTTTCCTTCTTAGTTGGGATTTTATTGTTCCTGTTTATTATTTTAAGTCGTGATGTGTTTCAAAAATGAACTTTTCGTTTGCTTCGCCCGCCTCATTTGGCGTCTTAAAACGTTTACTGCGTAGTTTATGTTTGATTTTTGAGAACGCGAAGAACTCACACGATGCCAAGTCAGGACTGTATGCTGTATGGACTACCAAATCAATGTTACTGGCCTTCAAAGAAATGACAGAGGGGATAAATTTATATAGTTAAGACAAAGATCTAATCATAACGAAAACATGGTATAAGCTAACGCCCATGAGGCTTTACACATGGAGGTCGCCTTTAGACTGACATCAAGGCATTATAAGGAATTAAATGGATTACATAAAGAGATATCTAGATGACTACATTTTGCACCCAAACCTATACAAATTCGCCGACAGCTTCAATCTCCACGGGAAAATTAAAAAAATTGATGGGATCTTCAACAAAAACCAAGTCACTGGTATACATAATGACGAAAATGAACTGATAACGGATCCTCGCGATATCCTTAATACCTGGAAAATGTGCACAGTTAATTTCTTCAACAATCACAGAACACAAATCCACCACAAGTGGGAGACCACTTGAATAGCTCAAGTATTTTAAAAGCTGAGGTTGAATACGCTATCAAACTATTAAAAAGTAACAAAGCACCAGAACAATATGATCCTCCTCAATATTTTCTCCTTCGTAAGGATGTAGTGGCGTCATGTAATTTGTTTTAGCTATTTTTGTCCAATCTCTCTCCTGTGCGTGTTGTTTTGCTTTGGAGAATAAGTAACCAGTCATCTCATTTATTTGGTCCGACCGTCGTACTGGAGATCTTCCTCTGGATTTTTTACCCGCTACGTTAACTTCAACTATCATTCTCTCCATGCCTTCTCTTCTTCTAGGTATATGTCTAAAATATATCAGTATATTTTGGTTGATAGTTTTGATGAGTCTAGTTTTTATGTTAAGTTCTGCTAGAATTGAGTTATTTGTGCGATGGGCGGTCCATGATATGCGCAACCATCTACGGTAGAACCACATTGCAAATGCCATTATACGCTTTGAATCTGCTTTTTTTATTGTCCAAGTTTCTGAAGCAGAGTTGGCGAAAGGAAATATCAATGCTCGAACAAGGCGAATATTGTGTTTTTTGTGATGTCAATGTTCTTCCAAATTTTTGTGACCGTACTCACCGTGCCTAGCCTATTCATAATTAGTTCCAGTTCTTCTGGTGATAAAGCCAATATAATATTGTCATCAGCATAACGTAGGTTTTTGATTTTTTTTCCTCCTATCGTTGCTCCACCTTGTCATTCCTCAAAAACTTGACGCATATGTTCACTATATACATTGAATAGAATAGGGAATATTATGCATCCCTGTCGAACTCCAGATTTTAATTTGAAGTTTTTCAAAACCACATTATTAACTCTTACATTAGCAGTAAGTATTATTTACATAAAGTTTATGTAATAAATGGATTAGATATTATGGAGCACCCATTTCTCTAAGTATATGCCACACTTTATCCCATTTTACGGTATCGAAGGCTTTAGAATAGTCAAGAAGATGATATGTATGCAGTAATAATAAAGTTACTTAATGAAAAAAATCTAGATATTATTCTAATATAGATATTTTGACTAGATTCCAAAAGATTGGTTTCACTCTACATTTATAGCCCTAATTAAAAAAAAAATGTGAAAGGGACAGTGACTAGTTATTTTGATTTCAAAAATGGACTTGATATGAGAGAGGCGATCTCTGGTATGCAAACATTGATACAGAATTGTTTAGATCAAAGAAAGGATGTTGTTTTATCCCTATTTACTACGTACCATACCAAATTTAAACTACCTTCGTTGAATAGTTTGGCGCAGAAGTAATCGACATGTGCCTTCTTACGAACAGCTGTCAAATTATCACTAATCCAACGATTGGACATATTTCTCACTGCCAAATACTCAAGCAACATTGTATTTAACTGATACCTATACCCATCTCATTAATCTTATGAAAAGAAACATATCGACCTGCTCCAACAATCCCACGCCCAGCATCAATATTTCTGAGACAATAGCAGTGACGGGACGGCGTTTACAAAATTCGCCATTAAAACCAGTGTGTCCATTCTTTAGGGAAACTTTAAAATCGTAAAGAATTCGGAATAAAGATGAAAGAAGGCTACCACTCTAACAAAAAGTTATTTTTTAAAACCCTGAAGAATTTAAGAACCGAAAAGGCTCCACAAACACCAAAGCAAATAAGGGACAAAGAAGGACACTTACTGCATAACAATGACCAGATCCTAGATAGATGAAAGCAATATTTCGAGGATCTTCTGAATATCCAAAACGATATAGACATTATTACAGAAAAACCAGAAGAGGTAGAGCAAGAAGACCAAATTTAAGACGGAATAAATATGGCAGAAACAAAAGAAATCATACACAAGCTTAAAAAAAGGTAAGGCGGCTGGATTTGATAAAATCACAGCAGAAATTCTTAAAAACATGTACGATAACGGCATTGAACTGCTAACAAACGTATGTAATAGGGCAAATACCAAAAGATGGGAAAGTGTGAGTTATTCCACCCATTTTCAAAAAGGAGAACACGCGAATGTAGTAACTACAGAGAAAGAACACTACTGAGCATCCCATCCAAAGTATATGAGAGAATACTAGAAAAAGGTCTTTTACAAGAAGTTGAATCTAAAATGGAACAATCGCAGAGTGTATTTAGAAAAGGCAGAAGCATCCAAGATCACATTTTAACTATCAATAAATTAATACAAAATGCACGGAACTCAAGCATTGAGCTATACCAAGCCTTTATAGACTTGGAAAAAGCATTTGATAGTACTCCAAGGAAGGTGATTGACATATGTTTAAAAAAGAAAGGTGTTAGAATCAAACTCAGGAAAGCCATTATGAGTTTATATAGACATAAAAGGAACATAATCAGAACCGATAATATGGAATCTGAAGAGTTCATAGTAAATGAAGTCGATATCTACAAATACTTGGGAGTACAAATAGAGAACAGAGGAACTGAAGAAACTGAAATAATTTCCAGAAGAGAAAGTGCTGAGTACAGAGCATAGAAATGAAGATTCTCAGAAGAATAATGGATATAACCAGTTTAGACAGGATTAGAAATGAGGCAGTCAGAGAACATCCTAAGGTCCAATTAGAGATCCAATCCAAGAAAATTGAAGATGCCCAATTGAGATGGTATGAACACATGGTTAGAATGAATCAAGGAAGACCAGATAAAAAAGTATTGGAAGCCAGAAGACAAACCAAGAGACCAAGAGGCAGGCCAATGAAGACATGGGATGATAATGTAACCTCAATCCTATACACACAAGGAATCAGTAAAGAACAAGCAAGAAATCAAGCAAAGAATAGGAAGCAATGGAAAAAAAATGTACATGCAACTAACTAAAGACATTACACCCAACACCTTAGAGGATTATTATATAAAATCATTGCAAGAAAATTTTCATGAGAGATTTGCATTATTACACGAAATTTATTATTTTCATAATTTGTTGCTGTTAAACCACGCCATTTATTTTCAATCTATCGGTGTATACGCATATCCTTTCGCTAGATGACTTTGTGCAGAACTTTTGGTTTACGCCTCACAGTTAAGTAATTCACAGAAAAATAGCCTCAACCGATTATATGATTGAATATCTTTTCTCTAAGCATGGCAACTCTGTTTAGGAAATTTTTAAACGTAGTATCGTTGGTTCTAAAGCAATTTCGAGAGAAGCACAAACATTTGAATATTTTACATCGAGATATTCTGATGGCGGGTAAATCCGCCTTCCTAAAATTAGAATTGGAGAAAGCCTTCCAAATATGACAGATTAAAAGGGTCCGAAGCGACGTTGGGAAAGGGACGAACGACCGAACGTAAACCTAGATCCCTGATAGAGGCCCTTCAAAATGTGTTGTGTTCCAGATTTGTCAGCTATTATCACTGATCAGTTATATCAATTAAGATACAAATTATGTATATTAAACAAGGAGGAGTTTAACTTCTGTGCTTTATGGAAATATGTAAACATCATAGATTCTGAACTTCAAACATACGAGTAGAGGAAAAATGTAATTCTTAATATTTTGCACATTAAACAAGGAGATTTGTAAGCTCACCTATATTTAAATATAGAGATCATATAGTGAAGTAAAAATTAATATCCGATATAAAAGTATGTACGTATATAACGACAAATTATTACCTATTGGTATTCTTACTATAACAGAAAGGAAACACATGGAATTTTTCAATGTGATGTATAAATCAGAAGATATCCCAAGGAATAGTTGACTTCTACATTCTTTTACCTCCCTAAAAAGACAAATTCATGCAACCCATCACCATAATATTAGTCTGATGTCTTCTTTAGGTACCGTCTCCCTTAAGGAGGTTGGTAATTATCACAGCTATTTTCACTTTTGAGATTGCAGCTCTGAACAAGTCGATGTCTTCCAATACTTCGTTTTGCCTCTATTTTTCACTGCATTATAGTTTGTAGCAACACATATTTATCCCCTCTCATAACGTGGCCGAGATATTGTAACTTTCTTATCTTAATCGTATTCATGATTTCCATTTCCTTTGTCACCTTTCTGAGGACCTCAATATTTGTTATTCGGTCAACTCAACTTATTTTTAATATTTGTCGGTAGGTCCACATCTCGAATGCGTCAAGTCGATCTCTCACCTATTTCTTTAAGGTCCAGGCCTCCACCCCATACAGCAGCACCGAAAACACACATATGAACGTATTATTCTTATTTTGAGTTGCAAACTAAGGTCTCTACTGCATAATACTTTTCTCATCTTATTAAATGTTGCTCTAGTTTGTCCAATTCTCATTTTTATTTCTTCTGTATACTCGTTATTTTCATTAATAATTGTACCAAGGTATCTGTATTTTTTTACTTTTTCTATTGGAACCCCTCTTATGTTCAAAATGTCTTGTCGTTGTGTTTTGGAAATTGACATAAATTTTGTTTTTTTTTTAGCATTAAGCGTTAGTCCACTTACCTCACTATCATTTACTACATTATCTAAGAGTGTCTGTAAATCGTGTATATTCTCTGCAATTAGTGTAGTATCATCGGCATATCTAATATTGTTAAAGGGTCTGCCGTTGACTTTTATTCCAATTGTTACATTTTCGAGTGATTTTTTATCTCTACTTCATCCGAAAGTTCTTTTCCTACTCTGACTTTTGCTGTTTGGTTAAAGTAGAGATGAGTTATTATTCTTTTTAAAGTCTTTTTTGTCAATGTGTTTATCTATAAGTAACTGTATAAGACGGTTGTGTCGGACCTTATCGAACGCCTTATTGTAATCAAAAAAAACAAACAGAGTGGTTGGTTTGCATTAATACATCTTTGCATGAGGACGTTAAATTCAAATAATGTCTCTCCTGTACCCATGGCATTCCTAAATCCAAATTGGGTTTCAGTGATGTCTTGTTCCACTTTTCTGAAAATTCTTAAATTGATAATTTTTAAGAATATTTTTAGTGTGTGACTCATTAGACTAATTATACGGTGGTCATTACATTCCCTTGCATTAGGTTTTTTTTATGTAATAAATGTGGATTTAAACCAATTTCTCGGAATAATACCCGTATTATATATAGTATTATATAAGTCTACTAATACATTGATCTGATCTTCTGATATTACTTTAATTATTTCAGTTGGAATTGTGTCAGGCCCCGTGGTTTTGTTAGATTTTGCCAGATTTATTGCATGTATTATTTCAACCTTAGTTATAATTGGACCTATATTATCTTCCTCTCAATCGTCCATGCTATCTTATTGTGTCCTGTTGTCCTCAAACAATTCTTAGACATATTCTCTCCATTTGTTTAGTTTGTACATTTAGTGTTTTTACATATAATTTTTAAATAGATCCAATTTTCTCTGTCGGGAAATAATTTGCATTAACGTTAAATATTTAATTTATATTTACTTAAATGGCTTTTAGCTTCTTGCTAATACTGCAAATACATTTTCTTCTTAAGATATAACATTTATTTTTATCCGAAAGTAATGCGAAGAGTAAAAAAGATTTTCAGGTTTCAGTAGAGACCGATTTATATTACCCAATACGAATATACCAACCATTGCGATATTGACTCGAATTGTAAAACAAACCACTAGTCACGTTCCGGTTTCTTTAAAGTTGTATAATTTCAGCGAGTCTGGAACTGGAAAATATATACTTTAGGAAAAGCAATTTCCTCTTTTACATAGAATACGATTGAAATCGAGTTTAAGAGCACCATCTGCCGTTCTTAAACTAGAAATAGCTTCGTCTAGTTCAATACTGGGATAAGTTAGTTATTTTGAAGGAAATTTACTATCTCCCCTATATCCATCGATTTTCATGACACAGTTTCATATAAGTGTTTAGCGATTTCTGGGAATCTACAACGAGTTACTTGATGTAAAAGTAATAGTGTAGTTTTACTCCAATTCTTATAAATGCAATGAAACATTTTACAAAGAGAAACAGGGCAATAAAAAGTCAAATATCATATTATACTACGAGGGTGAATTGATATAAAACTAGCCTTTGATAGAAAAAACAAGTTTTTTGGAATTAAATCGATTTATTTCTCAACATAGTCCACTTTTAGCTCGATACACTTAGTAAGACGATGTTCCAATTTTTTTATCCCATCCGAATAGTACTTTTGCTCGAGCTCTTCAAAATAGGCCGAAGTTTCAGGGACGACTTCATCATTTGTTGCGAAACGGCGTCCTCCGAACCATTTTTTTACATTTGGAAACAGGAAAAAATCGCTGGCAGCAAGATCTGGTGGGTGTTCAACTAATTCATAGCCAATTCGTGTAATTTTGCTATGACGACGGCTGATCGGTGAACCACTGCATTGTCTTAGTGAAAGCCCACTTGTTTGCGTTCCAAACCGGGGCATTTTCGACGCAATTCGGCATCGAATCTTTCCAATAATGCTGTGTAGTACTCACCATTGATTGTTTTTCATTTTTTCAAGTAGTCGATGTGGATGATGCCCTGCACATCCCAGAAAACAGTCGCCATCACTTTGCCGGCCGAATGTGCAGTCTTTCCCTTCTTAGACGACCCCTCGCCGCGTTTGCGCCACTGTTTCGACTGTTCTTTGGTTTCCGATGTGTAATAATGCACCCGGGTTTCATCAACGGTGTTAAATAGGCGAAAAAAATAATTCGGATTGCGCCGTATCATCGCCAAAAGCGTCTCCGTAGTGGCCACACATTTTTGCATTTGATCGATTTCAGCAAACGCTGCACCCATCGCGTGGATAGCTTTTTCATGTTCAAATGATGGTGAATGATGTTGTTTACGCGTTCGTAGGAAATACTTAGGACCTCTGTTAACTCGTGGAGCTTAATTCGACGATCTGCCATAATCATGTGATGGACTTTGTTGATCATTTCCGACGGTGTGACTTCATTTAGCCTCCCGGGATGCTCATCATCAAAAACACTCGTACGACCACGAACAAATTCAACTTTCCAAAATTTTACTGTTGCTAACGAAGGTGCAACCTCGCCATAAACTTCGTCCAGGTCCGCTTTAATTTGCACATTCGTTTTATCCTTTTTGTGGAGGAACTTAATCACCGAACGATACTCCACTTTTTACTCCACCAAAACACAAAATTTGCTTTCTTTTAACGGCTGTAAAAACCAAACTAATTTTTTTAAAACTTTAAATTTTGACAGACGTCATGTCATGAATGGCAAATGTCAACACCGAAACCAATTCGGTATCAAATAGCGCCATCTATCAAAGGCTAGTTTAATATCAATCTATCCTACCGGATTTCAGTCGATTCAGCTCAATAAATCGGTTACTTGTTATTTGTTTGAAACAAATTAATTGATTCGATCGGTTTCAGAGTCGGTCACTGATTGATTAGGTCCTTGTAAAATGAATGATTGACACAACACTACTCTCGATCCCATACTACGAAGATTCAAGTCTTTCAACAGAAAGAACTCGTCTTAACAAATGTAAAAAATCTATTCCTGAACATCTATTTTCCCTACCTTATATCACGGATGACTGGAAATACCCAAGTCTAAAACCAACTTGGAAAACTAAAGACTATTACTTGATGACTCGAATACTAATTATTGTGAATGAACTGCAAGACCCAGCACCTCTATTTATCTACTCTCTGTTAGAAAAACTACTCTACTCACTGATTTTTTTGGAAGGACCAAAGATGAATTAATAGAGCTGCAATTTGTTTATAGCACTACTCAATTTGGTCTTGTCATCTTACTCTCCTGAAAGTTTATTTATTAATTTTTTTTTAACCTATTCTCTATCCTTCCATTGTTGGATATAGATCTCCCCCAGTTCTCTCCATCTTTCCCTATCTTGAGCTGTTCTCTGCCATGTGGGACCTCCTTGTTTCCTGATGTCATCTTTCCACCTCATCTGTGGTCTGCCTCTTGATCTCTTTGCATTGTATGGACGCCACTTTCCGATGGCATTGTTCCATCGTCCGTCTTGGAGACGTTCATTGTGTCCAGCCCATTTCCATTTCAGTTTTGCTGCTTGTTCTATCGCGTCTACTGTCTTTGTTTTGGTTCTGATCCACTGGTTACGTTTTCTATCTCTAAGTGATACACCCAACATTTGTCTCTCCATCGCTCTTTGTGCCTTCCTTATCCTATCCAAATTGGCCTGTGTAAATGTCCATGTCTGTGCTCCGTAGGTGAGCACCGGTATTATACAGGAGTTATATACCTTGCTATGTATACCTTGCTTCGTAAGTATAGAGGGATTGTTTGATTTTTTAGAACGTAAGAAAGTTTGCCGAACGCTGCCCATCCCATTCTTACTCGTCTCGATATTTCGGCTGTTTGATTTTCTCTGTTAGCTCTGATTGCTTGTCCTAGATACATATACTCATTTACCTGTTCTATTTTTTCTGTTTTTATTTTTATTGCCTCTTGGTCTTCCGTGTTTGTCATTACTTTTGTTTTGTTAAAGTTAATTTTTGGGGCCTTTTTGCAGTGATTTTTCAAGAAGTTCATTCAGCATTAATTCTAGTTTAATTTTAATTTCCTGAAAGTTTATACAGTTTTGATATTAGTGATTTTTATTGTTTGTTTTATAGGTACTTGATTTTTCCATTCAATTTAATAAAACTTTTATGGAATAATTCCCGTTTTAATTTTTTATAGATATGGTTTTTATTAGATTTGAACTTACACGGATCCTCTTGAATGCATTTTATCGATCCGATCCTGTTTGCTTCCTGACAAAAGCTATAAACCTGAATACATACTACTGTTAATCAAAATCGACCACATAATAATATAGAATAGACTCACCGACTTGGAAATTCTAGGAGAAGAGTGATTTGACGAGAAATGCTCGAATTATCTTGAAAAAGGACTGTGAAGCGTGAAGTGCAAAAAGTTAATATGCTGTTTTATTGCCTTGTTAAAGCATGATATATCAACGACTCTCCCGAAAAAAATCCAATTTATTTTTATATCTTGTGCATATCCATAACACGTACAAAGTGTAAAACGATTATTCTAATTTTAATAGTTTCATAATTGCAAGTTATGTTACGGCTATTTCCAAAATAAGCGTTTTTTGTACTAGATGTAAAAATCGTTTTAACGATCCACGAGACAAAAGCAATTTATTACACGTATTTTCGTTTTTGTAATACACCGGAAATAATAACAATAACGTTGTTGTTTGTTTACATGGTAATACCAATGCAAAAATAGCGATGAAAAGAGAAATATCAAACACTAATAATCAACGCGTATATCTAACAGAAATTCTGCAGTTGCAGAACTTCTGCAACAAATTTAATTAGTAAATGTTTATTAAAACAAATTGGCGCAATCTTAACCCTTAACTACCATGGCCAAAAATAGTAACATTTGTACCATGGCAGGGTCAAATTTGACCCCCCATTGTTTTTTGTATCAAAAAATATTCTTTTTTAACTTGTTTTATTTTAAATTATTTTGTTTACAGCTACTTTTACATTTATATAAAAATAAACGAATTTGGTTAATTAGATATAACTTTATTTAAAAAAAAAAACTTTTGTATTCAGTCAAATTAACATAGCTATGCACTTTCTCGAATTATAAGAAAAATAATAACAATGTGCAGTTTTTTATATCCAATGGTGAAATCTAGGTATCATAGCTTCTACCTAAAATAAAAAAATCGATTTAGATTTCGTATCTCAAAAATGACAAGCATGATTTTACCTTAATTTTTACATACAATAACACAGCTTATGCATAACGTCTGTATGCGGGAATGATTTTTGCAAATAAAATCGCGACATGTATCGCACGGTGAGCTTTCTTTTTTTGGTTTTTGCAATATGGACATATTTTACACCTTCCCCTCTTTTTTCGTCGTTGTGGCTCTGGATTTGCGGCAGGCATTGGTTCCTGAAGTCTGGATACTTTAAAAATGGCACTACGAATTTCTCCCGGTAGACAAGTTTGTTGAGCTCTACGAGTTAAATGGGTTAAAAGTTCTTGACCTAAAGTGGTTAGAAACAATCTTCTTTCTATTATTTGATTTTGCTGACCTCCATTAAAAATTACGTTAGCATTTAATCCTGCAATGTCCAAAATGCGAAACCATATTACTTGAGGCTATCTACGAGTTCTTCTGCCAGTTTTATAGCACGCACATTTCTTATTCAATGAATTCACCCCACCTTTTGTCTCGTTGTAAAAATTTATAATCTCTGGCTTTCCATTAACCATTGTATTGGAATGATGCATAGTTGACACTAATAACACTGCACGATTTTTCTTAGGAACAAAAGATACAAGGCTCTCGCTTCCTGTAAAACCAAATAAGGCAGAATTAGGTGGTCTGTTTTTTTGGGGTTGAAATTCAGCAGGAACCTCTCTTTTATTTCTTTTTAGAGTTCCAACATATGAAATTTTATGGCTTCTCAGTTCTTATATGAGCTCAATGGACGAAAACCAATTATCTGCTGTTCTGTTTCTATTTGTACCAGAAATTGGTGGAATAAGTGTTAAAACATCTAGAGTGGAGATGGATAACTTTTTTGGATTTGCTCTGCGTGTATCTTTTCCAGTATATATAAAACCATTTAGCAAATAATGTGTCTTAAAGTCTACTAAACACTGTATTTTCAGACCGTATTTGTCTGACTTATTTTTGAGATACATCCTGAATTGGTACCTTCCTCTAAATGCAATAAGCATTTCATCTATTGTGAGATATTCACCACAGCTATAATTGGACTGGCAATTAATTTTAAAGATATTAAAAATATTGAATATAGCTGCCAGTTTATCTCCGTGCGCAATACGTTCTTGTCTAGTAACTGGGTCGTCAAAACAAAGGCTTCCAAGCAAAAAATAAAATCGGTTTAGTGACATGGTTGCTTGACATATATCACCGCCAGTACCATTCGTAGCAAATAAAGACCTTAAATCTTCATTATTGATTTTAAATACCCAGCTAAATATAATAAACCTAAGAAAGCCTTTAATTCAATTATGTCAAGATGATTGGTATATTGACACGATAAATTGTGTAAATTATATTTAGAAGCCATATTAGTTATTCGTTCATTGGTTTTCTCAAGAATTTCTTCCAATATATCGTGGCTAATAATACATTCCCAAGCATCAACTGGTTTCTCTGGCATATTATCTCGAGCTTTTCCAATAACACCAGGTAAATGACTAATTAAATTATGCTTACGTGTACGAGAAAAGGTGGGAGAAGTTTTAGACCACTTTTACCTATTTTTGCCATAAACACATCCCTTGAGTCAGCTATATCACTTTCTTCACCCGAATATTCACTACCAGTTTCGGAATTATTAATTTGCCAATTTTTTTCGTCATCATCGTCCCATTCCTCTTCACTGTCTGTTTCGTGATCACTTTGTTTACTAACCTGGTCTAAAAACTCACTGTCACTATCTAGTCCATTGTCCATAATTTTTTGTCCCTCCTATTCAAGTTCTTTCTGTGTCAGAGGACGTTTATTGCGACTACACCCCGCCATTTCCAATTACTCGTTAATTGCACTAGAAACACTTATACCATAAGCGGGTCAAAACTGACCCTATGCGTGCCTAACTCTGCAGTAGTAACAAATAAACTAACGGAATTTTCGTAGATCGATAAATAATCACCTACCGGTCGAAGATAAGCAGAAAGCGCGCAATGCTCAATATATGTGTCGGTAGCGAAACTTGGCATTAAAAACGCGGGGGGTCAATTTTGACCCCACCATGGTACTTAAGGGTACATGGTACACATGTCGTGAACGTATCTTCACGACAGAAATAATAGAAAATAAAGAGAAATAATCTCTTCACAATATTCTTCTTCTTATGATGCCCTATCCAATTAGTGAATGTTGGCGGCAATTCTGGCACACTCCTCTCGATCTTGTGTGGCTCTAAAGAGTGCATGGTCATCGATCCCTTATGTTTTTAAGCCATGAGTATTTCTTCCCATGCCCCGCTTTCCTTCTATCTTCCCTTCCATAATAAGCTTTAAATCAGTGTAAACGGTCAACAAATAGAAAGAGTATTAACATACACCTACGTTGGTACTAATTTCAATGAAAATTGGGACCATTCCATAGAAATCAAATGTAGAATAGAGAAAGCCAGATCTGCATTTCAAAAAATGGCTAAGTTATTCAAATGTCATGATTTATCAATGCCCATAAAAATCAGGTTACTACGATGTTACATCTTTCCTATACTGTTGTACGGAGTTGAGTCATGGACTCTCACAGACGCCACCTGCAAGAAAATTGAGGCTTTTGAAATGTGGCTTTATCGTCGCATCCTAAAGATATCGTATACCGACCACGTTACAAATAAGGGTGTTCTGTTGAGAATGAAAAAAGAAAAAGAGTTATTAACCACAATAAAAACAGCTAAAATCGAATACCTCGGTCACATCATGAGGAACAGCGAAAGATTGGACTGCTGCAACTAATCTTGCAGGGAAAAGTAGAAGGAAAACGGGGACCAGGAAGGCGAAGGATTTCCTGGCTTAAAAATCTACGAACGTGGTTCAACACAACAACCACAAATCTTTTTAGAGCAGCAGTGTGCCAAGTTCAGATTGCCATGATGGTCGCCAACATCCGAAACGGATAGGCACTACAAGAAGAAGATGACCCAGATAAACAGTTTTTCTTCTTTGTATTATTGGCAGCAATTCTCGTTTTCTGTCCATTCGATTTAATACTTCGACATTTGTTGTGTGATCTGTCCAGGGGATTTTAACTAGTCTTCTAAATACCCACATTTCAAAGGCCTCCAATTAGTTCATCACATTGGCCTTTATGGTCCAGGTTTCTATACCATATAGCAGTATGGAGTAAATGTAACATTTTACAAAGCGATATCGAAGCATTAAGTTAGGGCTGCTGTTGCTTAGCAATGTTCTCATATTAGTAAATGCTGTTCTGGCTTGCTCAATTCTGCTACCTATCTCTATGTCTGGATCTAAATCTTCAGTTATCCAACTACCGACATAACTGAACTTGGGGACCTTTTGGATGTTCTTATTGTTCACTCTTATATTTAATTGCATATTTAGTGTTCTACTAACCACCATTACCTTTGTCTTGTCTATATTAATCTTTAAGCCCAGTCGTTCTCCTTTAGTGTTTATTCTACGTATTAGTCGTTTATGATTAGTATTATGACTGTATCTTCAGCATAGTTAAGATTACTAATAGTAATGTCCGTTGATTTCGATTCTATCTTCAGTGTCACTTAAAGCTCTATCGAAAATCGTTTTAGAGTAAAGATTAAAAAGGAGGGGTGACAGAACACAACCCTGTCGTACACCTTTTTCGATTGAGAAATATGATGTAGATTCCAGTCCTATTCTCACAGATGCCACTTGATTCATATAAAGGTTCTTTATGATTTTGAGGTCAGTCTCATCTATCGAACGTTCCTGGAGCAATCTTACTAATTCTAAATGATTAACACAATCGAATGCTTTCTGGTAATCTATAAAGCATAGGAAGACATATTTTTGCAGATAGCTTCATTTCTGAAGTAGGACAGTTAAGCTATAAAGTGCTTCTTTTGTGCCAAATCCTTGTCTGAAACCGAACTGTGTGGGGCTAATGTATATTTCACATCTGTTATATATTCTTGTATGTTCTTCTTCACAAGATTAAAATACATGAAATGCTTGGAATTTTAGGAAACCAAAACGAGATGAGACAATTGTTCTGAAGCTATGTTGACTGTCCTTAGTGACATCCGACAATCAAGAGGGGGTCCTTCTTCTTTGCTATTTTAAAACTGTCTGTATTCGTAATGGAGTGGGGTTAAAATGTGAGTAGGAAGGGTTATCAAGGGTTGGACTATACTGATTGTAAAATTGTGATAGGATAGTTAATAATACACCAAAAAAATTCGCATGTGAAAAAATTGAACAGTGCCTTCATAAAGTAAATATCTGTGATGAATATTATTTAATTCATACAAATTTATTACACTTAATTTAAATTTTTTACATTTATTGTTATTTTAAAAATGTCTCGCTGTTTCTATAATATCTCTCCCTTTGGAAAGAGATCGATTTTGTCATTTCTCGACAAAAACCAATTTTAATCAAGTTATGAATGTTTTCGATATATTTTCTTTGACAATGCAATAGTTACTGAGTTATCGGTAGAATTTGTAATTCTTGAAATAAATTGTCCCACACGAGTTGAAGATATTGTTAGTTTTCGTATTAAAAGACAAAATAAAATAGAGAACTTTGTCATGAAGAATGATAGAAGAATTAGTTTATTGTCAGAGAATTCAAAACAGTTTCAATTATAGTCGCACTATTTGATACTTCAATTGCACATTATTTTACAACCAAAACGCATTTAATCTCAAAATATAGTACTGAAGTTATTTTCATGTGCCATCTTTACATTACTAACGTTTTTTTGAAGTATAATCAAAAATATTTCACTTTTTATTTTCAGGTTGATGCTTTGGGTGCCAATAACTGAAGGATAAAATATCGATTTGTTTATGGGTGGATAGCTGAAATTGCCAACTGAATAAAGAGACTAAAGAAACTCTGAAATTACTGACACTCAACACGAAATAATTAGCGTCAAATTTAGTAAAAAAAAAACAAAAGAGTAAAACCTCCATTTCACGTACACTTCTATCGGTAGGGAAGTTGAGGTGAAGTCATTTTATTAGTGAAATGAAATTTGCTATCTTCCAATTGAATGTACGGCTTCGAAATGTTAACGCTTAAGCGTCTATATTATTTGCTTTAACCATTAAATATTTTCATATATACTTCTTCTTTTTCTCAATGGCCTCTTGCGTAAGTAGTCATCCAGTCGCAGGAATTTATATCTTAAATATTATAATTATAATGAATAAAATAACAAGGCGTAATTACTTTTACTATTAATTCTGTGTATTCGTTCATTAATCAGTTTACCATGATATTTCAAGCGAATAGTAAGCGGTAAATCCTGTCCTGAACGACTTCAAATGTGTCTGTTAACGTAACCACGGAACAACAATTCGACAATTCGAATGTTCTCATAATTCGATTCATTAAGAATTGACATCTGACAATATAATATTTAAATGATTTAATATGTTGATATTCGCATTGAGAAATAATCATGGCCATACAATTTTTGGCGTGGAAGTTTTATTGCTCGTATAAAATTAGCAGATCGTACTAAAAAACTTTATTTATCTGATTAAAATAGTTTAATGATCTGCAGTAACCACAGAATACACTATTTTATTAGCATTGTTATATTGGCTTTGATAGCCAAATTAATTCTAAATTTAGCTACTAGACAATTAAAATATTAAATGCTGCTGTAGAATTTTAGTATGTATATATAAATTTTTATTCTATATTGATTAGTTTTATATAATACATATTGTTGTGGTTTAAATTGGTCTAAAATATTCAAAGAAAAATATATAAATTTAATTTCATCGACCAATAAACTCGACTAAACAAATAAATTTATTAAATAGGAAAATTTTTTCTGTACAAACCAAATAGATAAGAATTAGTAATGGTTTTTCTAAGCTATGATAAAGCAGTTAGATATCGATATTATAGCAATAGTCGTTTTTTAATAAGGGCTTCAAAGGCAGGCAGTACTTCAAAAAAGAAACCACAACACAACTCTTTTAGATAAAAATGGAAATACTATGATAACGAATGACGGAAAACTAAAACGATGGGAAGAGTATATGGAAGAGCTCTTCGGCGACGAAAGAGGAAACCTACAAGACTTGTCTTTTAAGAACAGAGAAACAAGTGTAGAAATTACAAAGGAAGAAATACTGTATGCACTAAAGAACACCAGAAACGGAAAAAGCCCGGGGCCAGATCAACTGGACATCAATGGACATCCTCAAAGCAAAACAACTACAACACAATGACCTTCGGATTATAACAAATTCATATTATAAACAGCAGGCACACGTACGCATTAATGAACACATATCAGAGGAGTTCGAAGTTAAAAGAGGAGTGCGACAGGGGCGTGTATTGTCACCACTACTATTCAATGCATACTCTGAAGAAATTAAGAAAAGAGCTCTTGAGGGAGAAACAACAGGAATCAAGGTCAATGGAACACCAATTAACAACATTAGATATGCGGACGATACTATCATAATAGCAGACAACCTCCAAGACCTCCAAAAGCTAATGAACAAGATATTTGAGTATGGAGAAGAATATGGATTATCAATAAACACCAAGAAAACCAAATTTATGAGGATATCGAAAACCCAAAATAATGGTGAAAGCCTGACAATTAACGGTACTGCTTTAGAACATGTTGAAAGCTACCACTATCTTGGCACAATAATTAATCACACAAACGATTACTCCAAAGAAATCAAAGTTCGAATACAGAAAGCACGTACAAACTTCAATAAAATGAGAAAGGTACTTTGTGCAAGAGAACTAAAATTGGACTTGAGAGTTAGGCTGACAAGGTGTTATATTTTCTCGACTCTGCTTTATGGGAAGGAAGCATGGACACTTAACGCGTCGACTGCTAAAAAGTTGGAAGCATTTGAAATGTGGGTATATATACGAATCATGAAGATATCATGGACCGAGCATGTGACAAACAACGAAGTCATGAGAAGAATCAACAAAAGAATGGAAGTATGGAAAGTTGAGAATGGAAAGTTGAGATTAAAAATTAATTAATAGAAATTTATGGGTTTTGCAAAATTAAGTCTAAGGCAAATTAATTTTTGAAAGAATTCTATTTTGCCGTCACTACAAATGAATAAGG
The DNA here is from genome assembly GCA_918026665.1 of Diabrotica balteata. NCBI lineage: Eukaryota > Metazoa > Arthropoda > Insecta > Coleoptera > Chrysomelidae > Diabrotica > Diabrotica balteata. Next base: position 6,513,090 of record OU898283.1, on the reverse strand, counting down.
TTTCACTTTAATGAGGTTTATTACATTCCTCTATGTTTGTCAAACAAGTCACAAACAGGATTTAAACGTGTTTTACATTGCCTAATAATAAATTACTGAAAACCTTTGTTCAACATTTCCACAAAATTTAGTATAATTTATTATCACTACAGCTGTTTCGGCAGAGATCCTTATTCAAGTGATCTATTTTTGGATGTGTTTACACTTTATATTCTTCAACTGAATAAGTTGGGGAGAGGGAAAACTGATTGTGTCTCAACTTGGTCATTCAGAATTATATGTGTATTTTTAAATTTCCATAGAGAAGATTTTGAAATTGATTATTGAAATATTATTTATGATCTAGAAGGTGAAGTAAGTAGAATCTGTTTTTCTATTATTAAAAGCCTTTTTTGTGTTCTGCTATACGTTTGTTAAAATTTCTACCAGTTTGGCCGATGTAAGTTTTTGTTGTTATTAATATATTTGCTTTTAAGTTGTTTGTTCAGAAAGCTGGTATTATTTCTTTCATTTTTATGTGTTTGGCTATTTTTGTTGATATCTTGCCAGTACATGTATATAACTCGACAAATATGCACCACTCAGATTTTTCTCAATAATCTTTATTTATTAATAATTTACTGGACGACAAATTGCCTATGGACCTTGTTTGACAGTGACTCAAGGTATTAAATCATAGTGCCTATACTGCTTCCATGACGACGTCAGCCGACGTCGCCAGATATCGGATCGGGAGAAATACGGTTCCAATGTAGGTGTACACTGACCAAAAGTGAGTTAAACTCTTCATAAAAAGTGCCGATTAAAGCAAAGATCTTGTGAGAAACAAGCTTGTTATTGTGATATTTTTCATCACATGCTTGTTTGGAAGTTCATTTGCATAAAAATCAAATAAAAAACGCCAAAAAAATTTGTCAATGGAGGAGGCAGTGCGAGCATAGACTCTCCTAGATGAAGGATATTCAATGCGATACGTTGCAGGTGTGTTAGAAAGACATCATTCCACCATCAGTCGCAAGGTGAGGCGATATAATGAAACAGGGTCGTACCATCGAAGACCAGGGCAATGGTGAATGGTTGCACTAATCAAATTAATGATTCATGAGGAGAGTCACCAGCAATTTGCTAAAAGATGAACTAGCAGATGTTCGAAATGTCGCGATATCGTCTCGAACAGTTAGAAGACGTTTACATGCAGCAGAATTGAGCAATAGGAAACCGGCCAAAAAACCCTTACCAGAGAACACAGGGTTCAGAGATTGAATTTTGCAAGATTGCATCAAAATTGGACCATCGATTATTGAAAACGAGTTCTTTTCTCCGATGAGACTAGAGTAAGGTAAAAGCTCCAGATGGTCGTGAGCGTGTCTGGCGAAGGCGAGAAGAAAGTTTGACCAGCTGCAATATCTCTCCTAAAGTACCTTTTGGTGGTGGCTCTAAAATGTTTTGGGAAGAATTTGTTTTGAATCTCATACGAAGTTGGTACCCATACGTACGAGGTCTTGGAATGGTCATTATTACTTAGACATCATTATTGCCTTTTGCTTGGACCTAATTTTTTATTCGTGCAAGACAACGCTCATGTGGCTCGATAGGTTATTGGCTACCTAAATGATATTGATATTCCATTATTAGAGTGGCCATCTAACAGTCCAAACATGAATCCTATAGAGCATCTATGGGACTATATAAAAAAAAGTCGTAAAACCCAGATTGACAAGCATTGAGGCCATTATTGAAAAATGGGAGAATATTACGCAAACTTTTGTTGAACATTTAATATCAAGCATGCCTCGACGAATAAATGCAGTCATAAGAAATAGAGGAGGGCCTACACAGTATTAATGTTGACTCATATGCATTTTATTGTGTTACTTTATTGATTTTTTTTCTTTTTGCAATTTGGACGCATTTCCTGCAAAAACAAATTTTTAAAGAAACAATAAGGCAAATTAAGGTCATGATAAAGTCATGTTGGACCAAGTCGTGCGTTAATTTGGTCCAGAAGTTTATGTATGTAGCCATGTCCATGTAGTTCCATGACCTTAAAAAGGATATTTTTCGATGATTCGTTATTAATTTAGCTACCTTATACTTGGAACAGTAGCAAACAATCCGAATGGAAGATAGTATATTTAGTTTTGAGAAGATTACACTACCCATTGTCTGATTAATGCTATGATACTCTACTACAAAGAACCTTCAAGAACAAATAATGAAAATATATCGAGCTTAAGCGTATTACGTTAGTAATGAATAATGACTCCTGAGTATCTTACACGAAAACTAATAATTTATACAAAACTATCCTAATTTTCTACAAACGTCAACAAATAAAAAGCTGCAAAAAGAAAAACGAGCGTCTCATGTTTATTCGGGTCCGACATGTTTCTGCACTCATAAATTTCACTCGGAATTCCTTTTTCGTAATAATATGTCACAATGGAATGTAGAAGTTTTTTACCTGTTTTCCACGCCAACCGGAGAAACCCTTTGAGTTACTTTATGGCAGCCGTAAAAATGTTAAAATATTTTTAAGGAAAAATATCTAGACGTGTATGTAGAGCCCCTAAACGATATTGAATGTCTATATCTAACGCAAAAATGTTATCTCAGGTAAGTTATATTTTATAACGTGACGTTCGAATTACACGAAAGTATATGTCCTGATAAATATAGTGGAAATGCTTGTATATTACACTTCAATTCTTTGAACAATAATAAATGTGGCAGAAAGATCAAACATTTCTGGACTGTCAAACGTTTTGAAAGTTATACGTTACATATATTATTTTTTTTGGCTTTTTATGAGAACAAGAAGTGAAACTTTTGTTGTGATCTACAGTGTTTGGAAAAGTGTTCAAGACTTATTTACATTTCACGAGGAAACTAAGTTCCTGTAGCTGGCTGTATACCATATATCACAAAAAAAATGTTGTTTAAAATCCTTTATAAAAGGTATATAAAAATGCCCCAAACGGGCTATCACAAACACATTGCAAAACGTTTTCGGATTAAACAATCCATCATCAGTGCAAACGGTTGTACATGCTAGTAGCCACCAAAATATATGGGTAAAAACCCTTTAAATGTTTTAAATTTGAAGTTGTTTTACATTATTAGTATTTATAATTTGTGATGATTAAGTTACCGTTGGATAGGTAACATGGCGGCGTATGACTCTACATGAGTAAAATGGTCCTGAGACGAAGTGTCTACGAGGACCTGTTGTTAACAACTAGTTGTTGTTGAATATTTTGATTTAACTAGATTGCATAATCCAGATCTCACACTCACACCCGTCTGTAATAATAAGGTTATAAGTTTGAGAGTAAATGAAGTGTACATAAAGTGTGAATGAAAGAAATAAACACTGCTTTCAATTGTGTTTTAATTTTCATAATTAATAGTCAGTTTTCTCCTCTTTTTTACAGTATTGACAGTGCCTGGTAGACTGAGACTTTATTTCTTTAATCAAAAAATAAACGTTAATAAAAAAAAAACTTTTATCATCCATTAACTTCGAGTTTTTATCGAAGTTAATTAATTTCCTTCATCTAAAAAACGTTTGTTTGGCTTATTTCAGATGCCCCTGAAGATGCTATATTAAGCGAAAGTACTTGGGCAAGATTTGATTAAACTTGTGCTCGATATAATTGCCTTAATTTTCAAAGTTTACTAAAAGACGACAAGTGCCAATAGCAACTAAACGCAGATATAAATAAATTAACTGAAGGAAGCGTGGAATCGGCAAATAGGAAAAAAGCCATACTAAAAGCGAGAAAAGAGGTCCTATGCAAAGAAGAGAAAACCAGTAAAAAAGACTGGATGACACCGGAAATAGTTGAGCTAATACATGAAAAAAGAAAATACAAAAATAAAGATGGAAATAAATATAAAACCATCAATAATAAAATCAAATATGAAATCAGAAACGCTAAGGAGGAATGGATGAACAAGGAATGCCAGAAGCTCGAAGAATTCAGCAACAAACATGACACCTCAAACTTACATAAAAAAAAGTACTTACAGGCAACACCAGACAAAAAAGAACACTCATAACAAGAGATAATAATGAAGGAATACTTACTGAAGAGAGCAAAATAAAGGAAGGATGGGAACAATATATAATCCATCTGTTCCATGACGAGAGGGAAAATGAACAAGATATAAGTGAAGAAGAACAATACCTACAAATTTTACCCTCAGAAGTAAAGCATGACCTACAGAATGCAAAACAAGGAAAAGCACCGGATCCTGATCAAATTCCAGTTGAACTGTTAGAAGTCTTAGATGACGGTAATATAAAAAGACTCACCCGAATTCTCAACCACATATATGTAGAGGACAATATCCCGGAGGAAAAAACAACAATCCCAAATCATGTAATGACTATAGATTGATAAGCCTATGTGCCACATTTTAAAGATTCTCTTGAAAATTGTTCAAAACCAAATTTATAAGAAATGTGAGGAGCAGATAGATCAAAAGCAGTTTGGCTCAATGGGTACAAGAGAGGCATTATTTGCGTTGACGGTACTCCTGCAGAAATGTCGGGAATATAACAAGAGTACATATGTATGCTTCATAGACTTTAGGAAGGCCTTTGACCGAGTGCAGCATATGAAGTTAATAGATGAATTAAAAAAAACTATTTACACAAAAAAGGCATTACAACAGTAGTAAAAGTGAACGATACAGAAACAAATAATATACCGATTGCGAGAGGGGTCAAGCAAGGATGCGTCTTGTCTCCGACGCTTTTCAACGTGTACTCACAGGTCATATTCAGAAAAGCCTTATGGGAAAGAAAAGAGGGAATAAGAATTGGTGGAGAAATCGTAAACACCATGCGAGTTTCAGATGACACGGTAATTAGGGCTGAGAGTATAGAAGAACTACAAACTTTACTAGATGCAATCAATAGTGAATGCATTCAAATGGGACTTGAGATCAACACAGATAAGACCAAATTTATGATAGTATCAAGGAGTCGATAAATAATGAAAAACTAACCCTTGGTGGACAGCAAACAGAGAAAGTGACAAAATATAAATATCTGGGAGCTCATCAACACGGAATTAGATCCAGACCAAGAGATCAGGGTACCAATAGAAATGGCAAGGGCAGCGTTCTTAAAATTCAAGCAATTGTTCTGTGACAAAAATCTGAATACTGCGCTGAGACTGAGGTTTGTTGAATGTTACGTCTGGTTTCAACTATTGTACGGGGTAGAAATATGGACGTTAAAAGCGCAAATAGTTAAGAAGCTTAAGCCTTTTAACTCTGGATATACCGGAGAATGTTCAGAATTCCATGGACTGCAGGGTCACCAATGAGGAAGTGCTGAGAAGGATGGGTCGAGACAAAAAATTGTTGAGAACAATAAAAGTATGCAAGACTGCATACCTTGGGACATACTGAGGAATGATAAATATAGTCTTCTGCAGGTCATCATGCAGGGAGAGTTGATGGCAAAAAGGGAATAGGTAGAAAGAGGAAGTTATGGCTGCGAAATATTCGAGACTGGACAAACATGACTGTAGATGAATTATTTCACGTTGCAAAAGACAGAGAAACTTTTAGAAATATGGTCGCCAACCTCCGTTAATGGGAACGGCATAGGAAGAAGAATAAGTGAATATAATAAATGATATAATAATATAATAATGAATAAGTCAATAAGAATTGACTTAAGTATTAAATCTGCCAATTGTTATTTCAATTACAATATTTTATTCTACATATCAATTTACACATATTGCAATTTTCGGTATTTTAAATTAAACATTAACCAGCAACATCATTAAGTTTTATACAAAACATTTGAAATAAAAAAAATTGAAAAAAAAAGGGTGATACCTATGTCGTGAGAAAACCGACCCAAGCGAAACTTTCTGCGATTTCTATATAAAACTAAATTATTATCTCATATAACTTATTTTTCATGTATAAATAATTTGTTATTTGAATACTAATATGTATATTCAAGCTAGTGTTCAGATGCTAACATTAAAATAAGTGGTTTGCGATAGCCAAAGTAAAAGAAAAACTTTTGCCACTCTATTTTATTGCTGTATCTAGAAAAACAGCATCAATCGTCGTATCATGTAACAAGTGACCTACATAAGTAACCTATATAAATTCCCTCCAATGGCTAGTGTAGGGGGCCATTAGGGTATGGATAACACACACTACTTACTAGGTGCGTACCATACAAAATATTTTAACAAATGAAAATTATTCGAAAAAAAAAAACTGAATCAGTACTATATGAGTGTGAATTATAAACACATTTCTCGCATGTCCTAATTTCGCCCATTACAGGTCTGAAATTTATCTATTTATTTTAACCTTGCTTTAAAAACTTGCAGTTCTTCTAAACTTTTTCTGTATTTTTTTATTTTATTACATTTTTAGTGTCTAGTAACTGAGGAATAGGCAGATTGAGACCTCAGTGCCGTTTGACGGTTCTTGTATTTATACAGAACACGATACTGGTACGTCTCGAGTGAGGGGAGTAGGCAGATTGAGATTGAGACTCCAAACTCGAACGGAACCGTATCCCTCTTGAAAAAGCTCCAAAAAGAATAAGAAAAAAAGAAGTACCTGTTGACGTACTCGTTTGGAAACAATAAAACTATGTTTGGATAGGTTGGATGGAGTCAATAAAAAGGGGCTATTAGATACCTATTTTTTACTACTCGAGTTTTCAATTGTGTTTACAATCATTTTCAACAGCTAAAATAAAAATACAAATCATTTGATAAAGTGGAACGAATAATTGTAAAAAAGTAGTAACTCACCAAATAAAATAAGGGTTGTTAACAAAATTTGCTGCAAAACATATTAAAAAAAACATAACATTATTATAAAAAATTTTAACTTTGATAAATGGTTCTATTCCTTTTTTTAATTCTTTTAAAACATAATTTTTTAAATTTGTTTTCAAAGGAAGACGTTAAATTTACTCCTATATTCGAACAATAATAAAAAAATATATTGAGTGAATAATTAACAATATAATCTGATTTGTCGAGACGACTTTCCGCTGTAGGCAATGTAAAAAGTTGTAGAAATGAAATGGGAAAATCCAGAGAATTTATTTAATCTGAAAACAAAAATAAACTCCCTCGACATATGAAAAAGTTAAGTAAAGTGAAAGAAAAAAACTTACATCAGACATGGCAATCAGTTGCAAAGCTTACCTGAAAAAAAAAATCAATATTATAAAGTATGTAGTGCCATTTTAAAAGAATAATATGTGAAAATCGTACATAAATGTTTTTATATTCGATTTTAGATCAGAAGTCTGTAATAAAACTGTCTTTTACTTTTCAGGACCCAGGTCTTAACATATTTACAAAAATTAAACAAAGTTTAAAAATATTAACTTTTTGTTATTTTTGTTATTTTTTGTCAAAAAGAAAGTTTTATAGTTGTATAAATTTTCTGTAGGGTTGCTAGTTGACAAGATAAAGCGTGAAAACTCTTTGCACCCTTTTTTTTAAGATGGTGGCCGAAGAACAAGGGTGGCGACCCCGCAACCATGAACTTAAGCTTATATTATACTTAAACTAACCCCCAGTACACATCAAAAAACATAAAATTTCGTCCTCTGAAAAACGCAACCCTAAAACTTTTTAATGTACCAGTAAAGATTCCTTATTTGGCATTTGAGAAAAAAGTGCTTGTTATATAAAATTTATTAGAATAGCCCTTTGCCAGGAAACGTCATATCAAACTTTTTTATCACTCATGTACTACTTTATATAACTCTTGTCTTGTCAAATTGCAGTCGTGTCACGGGTAAGAGATATTACGCTCTTGGTATGATAAATTCTTGTTATAGAAATTACTGAATTATTTGCGAAAGAAATCAAACAAGTTTTTCAATGAATTTTTAAAAACCGAAATCGGGTGAACAGATAAACTTGGGGCATTTGTTTAAAGGATACACAACGTTACATGTAAAAATATTTGGTTTTTCCAGTATTAAGTATTAAGCCTTTCAAAGCACATGTAGATAAAAGCTAAAATTATATTAAAAATACCATCGACTAACTAGATCTGTTTTTCAATCGAAATCTGACCCTTAAACACTTTTCCATATTTTGTTGTCCACGCGTTTTCACGTGATCATGCTGTACGTACTCTCTGAAATTAGTTATGGAATATTTAATATTCCGGGAACATGCAAACCATTATTCTCAGGACACTTATCTCCACAATAAAATACTGCGCGATTATAAAATCTGCAATTTGCATTTAGACCGGTCCATGATTAATAAACCCATGTAAAACGAGACCAATCAGCTTTTAATAGGAAAAAAAATAATCTCTTTGGTAATATCTACATAAGGAATGGAACATAAAATATATGTGAAAATTCAAAGCGTCAAAACTAGATTCAGAAATTTTGACAAAAAATTAGTAAGTAAAATATTGATTCAGAAGCACAAAACAAAAAATTTAAAATGTTATTGACCATATTTTTTTATTATTCGGTATAACTTTTTTAAATTTAGTATTTGTTTTTCGTGCCATAACAAAATACTTGTTAATTATACTTTATTGGTTCCGTTTTTCGTTCAATATATTGTAAATGTAAATTTAACCCTGAGAAAGAGTTTTAAGTTTTTCCATATTTTTTAAGTAAATTATTGTAACGTATATCAATAAAACGAGCAGTTCTAATTTATACAAATATATTTATTTATAAGTTTACAGCACGATAATATCTTATCAACTAACTTTAACTCATAAAAACCCTGCTTATATATACAAGTTATTATGTACTAGAATATTCTGGAATATTCCACCTCTATTTCGCTTGTTTGACGAGTCGATCTCTCGAACCTTCGAGAAGTTACATCATCGTTCTCGAGATGCAACCGTTATATAGGCTACGTTGAATGCATGTTCTTAGATTTGAACGTCCCGATCAGCAACTCTATATGTAGGCCCAGGATGGCGGAATCTATTAGACTCTCCAGCTCTGCATGGATCCCTTAGGAACAGTCTACTGTCTTTGAAGGACACGATCTCCTTTTACACGATTAATGCAACACACAGTAATTCGTACGCCAGTTTCTCGAAAGAGCACAATTTCCTGACAATCTTCCAAACCAGATTTTCTAGTGCATGGCATATCTTGGGTCGGCCAAATTCTAGATGTCATAATTGCACACAATTTTCTTCAAATTAGTTAGAGCACGCCTTATATCCTCGTAGCTTGCCCTGTCTGTATACGACTTCCTGGTCACCATATACAGCAAAGATCGAGGACCATCTTCTAATTTCAGTAGTCTTTCAACTTTAAGCTGCTGATTATTTAACTCTTCCAAACGACCGAACTTCTTAGAAAATACGAACGAGATTCCTTTAGTTATCTCAAGATCTTGGCCAACACAGTGGGCTAGAGAGACGTTATGCGGAACATTAAAAAGATGCTGCTGAACTTTTTTGATCACGCCGAATCTAGCACTCTCTCTATCTGCGTAATTTGACATAAATTCCTTAAAGTTTGGTCGCCGGTCATCTTCAATCTCATGTTGAAGGGTTCGTGCTTCTCCTGTTTTATTTGAGCCAGCATAAGGTGCAAGACGATTTATGTGAACTACTTTTTGTTTACCTTTCGGCAACTTCTTAATTCGGTATATTACGTCATATATTCTCTTTTTAATTTCATACGGACCTTCAAAGCCAACCAAGATCACCTACTTCATAGCTTTCATTCTTGCATCCAGAATCATCTTGATCTTTCATTCTGTCACTGGCTAGTCAAACTCTAGGTCGCAGGGCAAGCGAACTTCACGACCTAACATCAGGCAGGTTGGAGTCTGATCTGTAGTTTTATTCACGGCCCAGCGGTAGGCCATTAGGAATAAATGAATGTGCTGTTTCAAATCTCTTTGATGTTCTGATACTACTTTGGACAGGTGTTTACCCATAGTGCGGTTCATTCTCTCGACCATTCCATATAATTGAGGATGCCGGGGTGTCGTTCTGGTCTTATTGACACCAATCAATTTACAAATGTTTTGGAAAAGGATTGACTCAAAGTTTCGCCTTTGGTCGGAGTGGATCTCCCAAGGAACACCAAATCAGCTAAAGAATTCTTTAACAAGTACCTCTGCAACGGTAGCAGCTTCTTGATTTGATGTCGCATAGGCCTCAGTCCATTTCGTAAAATATTCCATGGCTACCAGGATATATTTATTTCGATCTTTCGGTTCTGGAACTGGACCTGCAAAATCGATTGCTACTCTTTCCATAGGACTACATCTCTCTCTCTCTTTCCAACATTGTACTGTTTCATGTGTAACATCTTTTTACCAACTGTACCATTACTGGTTGCATACAGTTCACATTTCCGGCACCATCTTCTTAAATCATCTTTACAGTTTACCCAATAGAACAATCGTTCGTCATTGTCTGCACAACCCACGTAACTAATAAACAAGCAGAAATATTTGCACAAAATACCAAGTGCTCTAGTTAATTATGCATGGTAAGGTTTACGGTAAAAGCTGTATCACGGTAATATTATGAAACCAGCAAACATTATTCAGAAAGGTGGTGGACATAGTCCAAATAGCGAGGATGATTCGATGACGTTCGATAGGATATAACAAAAAATGAAGAAGGCAGCCCATCGTGCATTGCCTTTATTAATACTTGATGTTCAAACAAATCAATATCAGACGTTAATCCAATGCACCGTCGGCATCTTTGGTGAACAATTGGGTGAAAAGATTCCGAGCAACAGCTTCTGTCATAAATCACACACCAGCTGGTAGACCCAGAACCACGAGAACGCCAGACAATATTGACAGGCTACAGCGCACTGTAAATCTCCATCCCAGGCGATCGGTTCGTAAAGGTAATGATGAACAATTTTTGACAATAAATAAAGGTGGTAACGAAAACATTTTTTTAGTGATCGTGATTTTATGTGAACAGACACAATTGCCGATATTAGATCCAAGATACTCCGCGGCAAAAAAATCAAAGACAATTACATTCCAAAAAAGTGACCGTATAGTGTGCCATGTCCGCCTGGGGCATAATCAGGCCGCACATTTTTAAAGTTAGTGCAGGACGTATGGTTACTGTGCATAGCGCTCGCTACTCCACCATGATTCATAATTTTTTACGCCAATCCTTGCTACAGTTCCCTGGCTATGATGTGAATGGCACGTGGTTTCAACAAGATGGTGCCAAGGCACATACTGCAGCAATGTCAATCAACGCAGTTACAGAACTGTTTCCTGGCACGGTTATTTTCTTTAATGGAGATATTCCGTTTCCTACACGATCCCCAGACCTGACACCCTTAGAGTTTTTTCTATGATGGTACCTAAAGAGTATCTCTACACCGATCCAGTACCAGAAACCATCCAGCAACTGAAAGACCGCATCACCAATGCTGTAGGTGACATACCAATTTAGATGTGTCGAAAGAAAATGCAAAAAAGTATTTTTGAAGTGTGTATATTTTAGGCAATTCCTAGCTGAGCGCTTTCGGCTTTACAAAGCCATCATCAGAGCTATGCTACAATAAAATGTTCTAGTAAGTACTAATTGGTAAAGATTGTAATTTTTAACTTACGTCAATTTTTAAATACCACTACAAAGGAGAGATCTCATTTCCTTAAGTTTCAAAATTATGATTTTTTGTAGGAGTTGGAATTCTTAAAACATATAAAAAACATATAAAAAGTCGACACTGGACTTCACAAACACGTTAAAAAATTGAAAAAATTTTTGTCATGGTACGGGTTTAAGACCCGACCATCTATTGATGTGAGGACGTAGACTGAATAGAACTAGTGAAATCAAATGTCGGTCCTTTTAAACGATTTTTCAAAAGTGACAGGTGACAAATGTCATATATAGGAAATAGAGATTGTTTTTTTAAATTCTTACAAAATTATTTAGTAGTTTGGAATTACTACTAGTCAACAAAGACTTTCTAAAAATTAAGTTTTTAAATTAAATTTTATGTGTTCATCACATCATACAGAATGACATTAATTTGTAAATTCACTCAAGTCATTGCTCAAGGTCAATGTATGTTCAATCTGACAGCTATCCTTAAGGAACAAGGGCTCAAATTGTTCAACAACACTATAAAGAAGAAACCTGGTATTAATGTTATGTTATCTGATACTTAAGTGTATTAAGAATTGTATGTCTTGATGGAAAATTGTAAGAACTTTGCATAAAAATTTTTTAAGAATGTATTTTCATGTTTCAATTAAGAACAACTGTCAAATGAATTACAAAATGTTGTAAATTTTAATAAAGTTTAAAATTTGTTTAAAAAATAAAAGTATGAAAAATATATAACAAGATTGCATGAGGTCACCCTTCTTCCTCTAAAGTCTCCCATAATAATTTAAAAAGAGGTTTATAGTTGCAATTGAGGTTGATTTGTGTGTTTAAGCAACAATCAGGGTTTATTTTCATTTCTTTGGATATCTCTAGATCTTCCAAGAGATTCATGAGTCTAAAGTTTTTATTGGGAATGTTGTGTAAAATTTTACTGTTTTCAGAAGGAGAAAAAGAATGATTATTAAATTTAATGTGATATCCAAAGTTTGATTTTTCTGGGTTATTGAGGTGTTCTTTGATTCTTTGATTCAGAGTTCTCATTGTTCTACCTACATAAGTCATATTACAGTCACCACAGGACAGCTTGTAAATACCACTTCTGTTTAGTTTGTCAACTTTGTCTTTGGTCTTGCTGAAGATGGACTTGATGTTATATTTGGTTTTAAAGGAGATGTTTAAGTCATTAATTTTATTAACAAGTACTCTTGAAATTTTTTCTGAAATTGGTCCTAAGTAAGTTAAGGATCTATATATGGAAGTAGTGTTGGATTTGTTATCAACATTAAAAGCTTGGTTTAGTCTCTTTTTGAGTATAGATTTTCTAATGACTTTATCAACAGTAGTAGAAGGAAAACCATTGTTGTTTGCTATCTGTTTAATGATGGAGATTTCTTTATTGTAATTTTCTTGAGACATAGGGATATTAAGAAGTCTGTGGACATAACATTGAATAGCTGCCATCTTGTGTTGAAAAGGATGATTTGATGATGTTGGTATCATATGGTCAGTTTGAGTAGGTTTTCTGAATATTGAAAATTCTAGTGTAGGCAAAGAAGAAAAGGAGGAAGTATTCTTTTTGATAGTTAGGTCTAAAAAATTGATAATGTTGTTGCTTTCTACTTCTAAGGTAAAATTAATTGCAGGATGTAGATTATTAATTATTGACAAAATATTGTGAGGTTCTGAAGGTGGGCCTTCTATAAAGGCTAAAATGTCATCCACATATCTGTACCATAGGATTATTTGTGGTTGAGAATGAACAAAGTTAGTTTCGAGAGAGTCTAGAAAAAGATCTGCAAGTAGAGGAGATAAAGGATTTCCCATTGCTAAACCCTCTGGTTGTCTATAAATTTTATCGTTAAAGATAAAGAAATCTTGGGAAAGACAAAATTGGAGTAGAGAAGTAATTTGTGAACATTTATTTTGGTCAATGTTTTTTCTTTGTAGAAGGTTATTGATGATTGGAATGGTGTCTAATCTGGGAACATTGGTGAACAGATTTGTTACATCGAAGGAGACCATAGTGAAGTTATTCGGAAGAGTATGTGAAGAAATTTTGGAGATTAAATCTAAAGTGTTGGCAATAGTATATTTGGGAGTGTAATTAAGTAGATCTAGTAGAAGAGTGTTGATAAATTTTGCTAGTGAAGCTAGTGGGGTATTGACAAAACTAACTACAGGTCTTATTGGAACATTAGCTTTATGAATTTTAGGGAGACCATAAAGTCTTGGTATTAAAGGATTGCTAGAAATGAAAGTTTTGGGGTTAGTTCCAAGTTCTTGAAACAAATTACTTGCATTAGAAATGTTTGATTTTAGATCATTTATAAGTTTATTCATTGGGTTCTTGTTAAGTGGAATAAATGAGTTGTTGGATAGAAAAGATTCTACTTTGTTAACATAATCACTATTGTACATGATTAGAAGACAGTTTCCTTTGTCAGCTTTTGTTATTATAAGTTTATGAGTTTTAATTTTATTAGAAATAGATTTAACCAGTTTAAATTGTGTATGAAAAGTTGACATAACCTTATTGTTAGAATAGTATTTTTGATAAGACTGATTTAGTGCAAAAAGACAAGACATTTTTAAGTTGGTTTTTACAGTGTTTGTGATGTTTAAACTATCTATGATGCTATCAATCTCTACACAGAGTAACTCAATATTATTTAAATCAGGTTTAGTTTTTATACAAAATTTGAGACCCTTACTCAAAAAATCAAGTTCTGGTTTTGTAAAATTGCAATTTGACAAGTTTTTAACCCTTTCATGAAATATATGATAAGAAGAGGATTGTTGACTCACCTGATTCCTGTTGTTATTATTATTTTTATTAAAAGGATGTTGTTGATTATTACCTGATCGATCAGATTTTAATTTGTTTAGTTTTTTATTAAGTCTTTCATATTTAAGGTGCTTACTCAATGCTAAATCATCTTGATGTTCTTGAAGAGCTTGTTGAAAGTCTGAAAAAGAAGAGGTTACCCCTGCAATCCTATTATATAATATTTTAAGTTCGATGTTGATATTGTTGATCTTGGCATAATGTAGACAAATTTCTTTTCTAAGGAGTTTTCTTTCCAAATCTGTTTTAAACTTTGTTGGTATGTTCTTGGATGTTTTACATACAGCAAACTTAGGTGTTAAATGTTGCTTAAGGCATTGATGGATGAACCAGATGTCAATATGTATAAGTTCTCTCTTTGTAGACAGTCTAAGGTACTTATGGATATCCACTACCATACTGTAGATTAACAATCAAAAGACTGATATTTTTTTGTACACACTTATGACAAGTCGAAAGAAAATGCAAAAAAGTATTTTTGACTGAAGAAAAGTATTTTCTTTCGACTTGTCATAAGTGTGTACAAAAAAATATCAGTCTTTTGATTATTCAATTTAGATGTGCCAGCGATTTTTCCGCAGCTTGCTCTCTAGACTAACAGCCTGCTACGAAGAATACAGCCAGCGTTTAAACGATGTTTTGTTTCAACAATAAATCCGCATTTTTTAACGTATCTAACAAGTGTATTAAAATTGTTCTACAATGATTGGAATGTTTGTTTTATTCCGTTAAAACCTTAAATCCATTATGATATACCCTGTATTATCTGGTACACACTCAAGCAGTAAAAATAGTGAGGATAATTTCAATAAGTAAAATAAGAATATGCCAACGATCAAGACTGTATTATGGAACAACACCTAAAGTGAGAGAAGAATCTGACCTGGAGAGAAAACAAAATAAATAATGACTGTATACAAAAAGGAGGAAAAAACAGCACATGTACCTGTACATAAAGTAAAAGTCATTAATGTGTTGATAAAATGTTAAACTTCCGTTAGGATCAAATCTGATGCAGCTATATAAATGATTAATAATAAAGCTCCTGAAAGTGCCAAGTCGTTAAAGTTAAGGTATCAATAATGAATTAAAAACTTCAAATTGCTTTCAGATTAGGAAACTTTTTATGAATAAATGCATGAAGTTGTTTGATGCATTAATCGTCGAAAGTTTTCAGTTCCCCTTTTTAAAATATAATGACAAAGTAATAAAAAGATGCAGGTCTTTATGAACATTCACAAACTTTCTTTATGAAAATTTTTAAATGGCATACGATAAAAATAATAAATTTTCGTCGGTTTTTTTCCAAAGAATAAACATATTCAGAATTTAAAATAGTTAAATTCTTGATTAAACTAAATATTACTACACAATTATACAAAAATTATTGTATATGTATTAACAAAGAAAAGCAGATAAATCTAAATGAAACAAAAATAGAAATGTCCTCCACTGTCATAGCTCATAGAAAAATAATAGCATTCAAATGTGAATTGTACATTCTATTTGTAAACCTTCGAAAGGCCTATAGTAGTGTCTCAGTGAAAAGCACTGGAAAATCACGGAGTGGGTAACACCTACATAAATTCCGTAAAATGACTTTAAGAAGGCAAAACTACTCAGAACCGTTTAAAGTTTATATAGAACTTCCACAAGAATGTTGCCTGTTATTAATATTTTTTTTTTGCTTTGGCTTGAACCTTTAGCCACGTAATTACATATAAATATTAGTATTCATTAATACAGGATTGTATAAGGAGGACACTTTTCACGCTCAGGGATTCATCAGAGCGGCTTTATTGTAACAAACAAGGCATAAGCCACAATTAGGTGTTATCAATCTTATTTCAACTATTTAACAAATGCTTAAAAGGACAACATATCCCCGATCATTGGAATGTTGGATACATCAGCTTAATATTCAAGAAATGGGATAAACGCAAATGATTTAATTATCGGGGAATAACTGTTATCAGCTCAGTGGGGAGGTTGTACAGTCTAATAATAAAAGAAAGAATAGAATCAGAATACGAAGACATAGAAGTACAAAATGGAATTCGTGCAGAAAGTCGTGCACTGATGGTATATTCGTTCTGCAGGAGGTAATCGAAAAACGGAAGGCAAGAAATCTATCTACCCACCTATTGTTTGTAGATTTAGAGAAGGCATACGATACGGTACCTTTGAAAAAACTGTTTCAAACATTGACGAAAGTAGGTCTCAGTAGAGAGTATGTGAATGCTATCAGAAATATATACAAAAATGCAAGTAGTGTCGTTAAAGATGGAAATTTGTATCTGAATCATTTCCAATAACAAAGGGGCTTAAACAAGGTTGTTGTCTATCTCCGACCCTATTTAAAATAAATATTAATCGCTCCATCGCTAGAGCAATGGAGGAAACAAGTTGTAACATTGTTTTTA
Organism: Diabrotica balteata; assembly: GCA_918026665.1. Taxonomy (NCBI): domain Eukaryota; kingdom Metazoa; phylum Arthropoda; class Insecta; order Coleoptera; family Chrysomelidae; genus Diabrotica; species Diabrotica balteata. The sequence continues at coordinate 6,496,203 of OU898283.1, read as the reverse complement.
TTATTAATATATCAAATTATTTTTAATTCCTTTTACCCCCGTGCGATACGCCGATGATTAGGAATCCCCGTGTTTACGATAGGAAAATATTATTGTAGACACCAAGCTGAAATGGAATTCCCTAATTAAGAAAGGTTTTCAATCCTTCCGTCTTAATACTCTGTATGAAAAGAACAAATGCTTTCCGGTATGGTAAGGCCCGTATCTGTTGACAATAACTTAATCCCAAGTATTGTCTGTTTCTTATGTCCAACTGTTAATACCGATTATTTTACCTCAAACTTTCCAATAGTCGTCAAGGCCTTACCTTCTGAGAAACACATACAACTGTCCTATCATTCTTGAGTGGGGAATATTTTCTTCTTCTTTTTTCTTGGACAGTTGGTGAAATTTTTAGTGGAACCAACTTACTTTTTGGTGGGCCGTTGTTGAGTTAAGGACAATATCTCGTGTTACGCTTTGCTCACTTTATTTCTTATCGTATCGTCTTTGTGAATTATTTTCTAAGTGTGTATACACTTTATATTTAAGTTTTCTTTCCTTAGACTATATTAAATTATATATAGTTCTACACTACCTTTAATGGTACCTAATTAAATTCAGTGTTGAATACCAGTACAGTATCTTAAATTCAGTGAACTAAGCTGCCTTCGTCAAGATCTACTGTAAGTAATCTTTATCTACAATTATCTGGGCGAGTAATATGGTATGGTATCATATCACCTGCCATTATCTGGACGTATCATCCATATCTTCACCTGTAGATTGCCGATTTTTGAATGTAATTGAACCATTCAAGAAATTTCTATAAATATTACCTATGAACATACAAGTCTCAGTTTTTTATCAAATAATAGTGCGAGATAGTTAATTGACTTAACCAAGTGCGGTTTGGTTTATGTTTTCATTCCTGTAACCTTTTTGTTTTTTTTTTGTAAATTTAGAGTTAAGTAATTTTTGCTATCTTTTGTATTTCCTATAATTTTTGTTCATTATCTTTCCTATGATATCTCGAAATACGCCAAACTATATTTGTATATGATTGCCTTATATATCTTGGTAAAGGTATTTTTTTATTACATTATAGCTTAATTTTATACATATATAACACCATTTCATAGTTGTGTATTTTTATTACCTGGGTTGCATTTAGCAGCATCATAATTTTGTGTTTAATATATTGTTATTGTTTTATGCATGTATTTTGTTTGTCGGCTCCTAACAAGTTCCCTGATAAAATAATAGCTCTGAACAATTACTATCTTTAAATATTACTATGCTTTTGAACTGTAGAAAGATCAGGCTGATTAAGTTTCGTAGGTAAGTAAGTGTAATACTTAATATATTTATTATTTGTTTATATATTGCGTTGATCAGATTTATTTGATAATTTACTGTTGGTATCTTTGCTTGGGTTTGATCTCTGAACCTAAATATCTTTTCTTATCTCTTTTCTTTTCTAAGGTTTTCTTAATTTTCTCCTTAAACCCCAAAAAATTGAGTGGCGCCCTGTTTCTATCTTCTCTTATCTTTGATAATTTTACCCATCTATCTTTTTGTTTATTTCTGTATCTTTTCTAATATCTCTTATCCTATCTTTACCTATTTCTTCCGTTGGATCCATTCCCGGTTCCAAAAGCTAGTTTCGAACCCACGACTCGCTCTCCACCAACCATCTGGCTGCCGTCCGCAGTGTCTCCATTGGTTATCTTTCTAGCACCACCCAAAAAAAGATTTCCGAGGTTACAAAGTATCTGGCATGGGAATAGACATAGGCGGTGGTAAATGTCTAACAACTTTATTTTTCGCAGATGATCAGGTAGTAGGTAATAAAGATATTAGAAGGATGACAAATACTGTATATTCCAGTGTAGACAAAATTGAAAAAGACAACAAGTGTGGTATGGTCACGTAAAGCGAATGAATGAAGATAGATGGCCAAGGGAAGCTTTAAATTACAAACACAACAAAGAAAAAGAAGGGAAGGCCTTCAGTTACCTGGGAAGAAAATGTAAGGCACATAATGAGAGATAGAGCCATCAAAGAAGACGAATGGATGGACAAAAAACGATGGGAGTCAAAATGCAAGAAGCGGCTGAGGCTGTAGGAACCTCTGATGAAACACTAAAAAACTGGAACAAGAAATGTGGTCATATCAGAATAAAAATTGACGACAACTATATCCGTAGACTTTTGTTGGCCAATTTTCAAATAATTTTAGCAGAAGACAAAAGACGACATCGTCTACATGATAAAAAAGTAGACAGTGTGCGGTACTCTAGACTAGCACGATGCTTCATACTATTGTTAAAATAACATAATTCTATTTTAATGGGAATACGCCACAATTGAAGGTTAATAAACTTATTTTAACCTTCAATTGTGGCTTATTCCTATGACAAAATAGTAATTATATTATAATTTGCTTGATGATATTTAAATAGTATATATTTTTACAAATTCTATAACTTACAATAAAATATAATACGTCCGCCTATGATGTCAATTATTTCGAGATAGCCGTGTTCTTACAAAAATATTTTCCACATTTAGTTGATTAAGGAGAGTTTTCCTTTAACTATACCGAGATTGTTAGAAGAAAGCTTAATGAAAAGTACACAATCGAAATAAAAACCTGTTTTTTGTTTTGCGCTTAAGAATCTCGATAATAAAAGCACTGGGATAGTTTATAGATTCCACGTTACTTATTGACAAGTATATTTATTTATGCGCATTTCATTATAGAGCAATTGAAAATAATGAACCTGCTGATAGTTTTATTTTCTCTTTTTATTTATTTTATATAAGAAATACCACATCAAACATAAAAGATTATTAGATCACGAAGAAAAGATCAACTATGTGAATATTAGACTTATTTTAGTTGCCTAAACTGCCTTATATCAGAATCTATCTGGTCATGTCTATTTAGTTAAACTGTTCTGTTTAAAAAAGAAGTTCAAAAAATCGAAAAGAAACACATAACGTCGAAAACCACTGGAATCATGTCAAAAGCATTATGCAAGAAACAACTAAAAAGTATAAAACTATTAATAATCGCAAACAACAATGGATGACTGATGAAATGTTGGGACTAATGGAAAGCAGGTGAAAACAGAAAAAAAACACTGAAGAATACAATAAAATTCATAAAGAAATCAGAACGGAAAAATCCGGGATGCCAAGGAAAAATGGTACAGCAACAAATGTCTTGAAATAGAAGAACTGCAGAAAAAGAATGAAACGTTTGATATGTACAAAAAAGTAAAAGAAATAATTGGAACATATAGATCAACTGCAAGTAGGTTTACTTAATAAACAAGGAAATATTATAGTCAATGAACAAGACAAATTAGAGAGGTGGAAAGAATATATTAAGGAGCTTTTTGATAACGATAGAACAGATACTCAAATCAAAAATAGATCGACTGGTCCAAACATAAACATAACACTCGATGAAAGGGAAAGAGCTATAAAGCTATCAAATAATAGGAAAGAAACCGGTCCAGATGAAATTCCAACCGAAATAGCTCGAACTGCACGACGATAAGGGCAAAAATTCTATTCTAAGCCTCTTTAATAAAATATACGAAACAAGACATATACCAACCGACTGGCTACTATCAACATTTGTAATGATACCGAAAAAAATAAATGCCAAAAAGTGTAGTGATCATCGCACTATCAGTCTGATGAGTCATGTACTGAAAATTTTCTGCACTGAAAACTGAAAAGAATACTGCACTCGAGAATTTACAACAAAATAGAAATACAACTAAGTGAAACACAATTTGGTTTCAGAAACAACTTTGGAACCAGAGAAGCACTCTTCACTTTGCAGGTCATGGTTCAAAGATGTAGGGATATAGAACAATCAGTATATATGTATTTTATCGACTTCGAAAAGGCCTTTAACCAAGAGAACCATGACAAACTTATAGGTGTCTTGCAACAGGTGGGGATTGATAACCGAGACCTACGTATAATCAAAAATTTGTATTGGCATCAACGTGCAAACATACGAGCTGGACACAACACGAAGGAAACAGTGGAAATACGACGTGGAGTGAGGCAAGGATATATTCTATCGCCTCTACTTTTTAATATCTACTCCGAATTTATTTTCAAAGAAGCCTTAGTTGAAGATACAGGCATTAAAATCAACGGAATTAATGTCAACAATCTAAGATATGCAGACGACATGCTACTTATTGCCTCCAATGAAGAAGACCTGTCACGACTTATAAACAGGGTAACCAAATCATGTAATGAATATGAGCTAAAACTTAATACTTCTAAGACAAAACTTATGGTTGTCAGCAAAACGAACATTAGAGCGTATGGAATAATACCGAAATTACAATATTTCGGTCATGTAAAGAGACATCCAGAGAGGTATAACCTTCTACACCTCATAATACAGGGTAGGATCGCCGGAAGGAGAGGCCCAGGCCGACGAAGAACATCCTAGCTCCGAAATCTCCGAGAATGGTATCAAGAGACCACCGCTAAATTATTTAGAGCCGCCGTAAACAAAGTTATTATTACCAATTTGATCGTCAATGTTCGATAATCGGACAGAGTACTCAAAGACGAAGAAGTTCTGTTTAAACGAAAATTTAAACATAATTCTATTTTTCACGAGGCAAAACACCGATTTTTGAAGAGAAACGTCGTAACCGACGTTGGGGATGATAACCTAGATGGAAAAATGAAATCAATCGAGAAGTTTGTAACGTAAGTAAGCAGGGCGGCGCGTCTTATTTCCATGAACCATAAGATCTCAACCATGAACTCTACCAACTGTGCAAGAGGCACCGATCTCAGAATTCGTTCACCTTCAAAGACTTCGATAGGCTGGTCATGTAGTGAGAATGGAGACTGAAAGATTGTCAAAAAGAGCCCTAGATAGTAAAATGCAGCGCGCAAGACCAAAAGGAAGGCCACTGAAAGGGTGGGAAGATAAAGTGGCAGCGGACGCGCAAAATTTGCTAGACGTGAGAACCTGGAGACGATCGGCGCGAGACCGGCAAGGTTGGAGGCATAGTTTGGAGGAGGCCAAGGCTCTATTTGGACTGTAGCGTCATTGGAGAGAGAGAGAGAAAATAGCACACCAAATAAAATCTGGTCTCTCACATCTAAATTTAGTCATTTTTTCACAGATCCGCCCTGGTCTAATAGTAAATAATAGTACAATCTACTGAACTATTGCCTTCTTCTTTAAGTGCCATCTCCCAATAGGAGGTTGCATCTCCATCTTCCTATACTCCTTCCTAACCTTAACTTTCCCTGTATTATCAGCCTTAGCAATTCATATCGCTGTCCCCTCATTACGTGTCCCATATATTGTACCTTTCTTATTTTTATTGTGTTTATTATTTCGCAATCTTTGCCCATTTCTCGCAATACTTCCGTATTAGTTTTTTTCCTTGTCCATGCTATTCTAAGCATCCTCCTGTAATAGCACATTTCAAATATCTGTAACTTATTTATGTGTTCTTGCTTCAATGTCAAGTTTTCAAATCCATATTGCAGTATCGAAAACACGCAGCATCTCAGTGCTCTTACTTTCAGTTCTAATCTAATATCTTTGTTGCAGAGAATTGTTTTCATTTTTACAAACGCATTTCTTGCTATTTCTATCCTAGCTCTTATTTCGGTTGTTTGATCATTATTGTCTTAAGTCCATGCTCCTAGGTATTTGTATTTATCAACCCTTTCTATCCGTACATTTCCCAAATGTGTTTGTTGGTATATTAATTCTTTGTTATTATCATGTATTCGGTCTTTTTTATATTCATTTTTAGTCCATTTTTTCACAGAAACTGTTTGTTTTGTTTAGCAGTAATAGGAGTTGTTCAGCGAAGCTTGCCATAATCACGGTATCATCTACATATCTTATGTTGTTAATAGATCTTCCGTTAATTATTATTCCTTCACTTTGAGATAGTAATGTTTCTTCAAAAATGGCTTCACTATATACATTAAATAGTAACGGGGACATAATACATCCCTGCCTAACTCCTCTCCTGGTTTCAATTTTTGAACTGGGTTCGTTATCTATTACGATTTGTATTCTTTGATTCCAGTAGAGGTTTGTTATTATTCGTAAGTCCCTATGGTCTATGTTTTTTGTCTTAAAAATTTGGACTAATTTTTCATCTCTTACTTTGTCAAATGCTTTTTCAAAATCAACGTAACACACATACACATCAACATTCATATCCATGCATCTTTGTGCTAACACATTAAAAGCAAATAACGTTTCTCTGGTTCCTAGTCCGTTTCGGAACCCACACTGACTATCTTCTATTCCTTCTTCCAGTTTTTTATTTATACGACCATGTATTATTTTCAGGAATAATGTGAGAATGTGACTGTTTAATGATATCGTTCTATATTTCTATAAGGATTTCGTCTGGACCTAATGCTTTACCAGATTTGCTGTTTTTTAATGCCATTTTAATTTCCTCTTTTAATATCTTTAAAACCATATCCTCCTCTAATTCTATCTCCAACTGCTTTGTTCTATTGTCTTTGAACAGTTCATTGATGTATTCTGTCCATCTCTTTAATTTGTCGTTAGTATTCAACACAAGTTTCCCATTTGCATCTTTCAGTATTGTTCTTTCGCTTTCTTAATTCTGTATTTTATTTGTTTATCCACTTTTTTGTACATCTGATTATCTTTGTTCTTATATCGACGTATTTCTTCAATTAAATCCAAAATTTCTTCCGTCATCCATTGCTTCTTTTTATATCTGGTTGATATTAGAATTTCTTTTTGACTTTTATCTATTTCTGTCTTTATTAATAAACATTTTTTCTCCGTCTCAGTATTTTGCAGAATTTGTTCTTTAACATTCATTAATCCGTTGTTGATTTCATCTGCCAGGCGTTGCCTTATGAGTGAGTTCTTTAATTTACTTGTATCGATTTTTGCATTTCTTGTTCATCGTTTTATTATTTTCATTTTGAGCTTAATTTTGGTCACTACTGGGTTCCTATGTCGGCACTTGGATAGGTTTTTGCGGATATAACTGCGTTCCTGTATCGTTGTCTAAATAGTGCCATGCATTGGAAAATCTCTTAAATTTTGCTGAAGCTGCCTTCGCAGTAAAAATAATTGTAAAACATGCGTCATCGACCGTTTGTTTTGTCCTAATATCGCTCGTCGACGATTGTGTACTCTACCTTCATTGTCTTTCTGATACTGCTGTTATACGTTATTTCCTGAATTTCCTGCGAATTTTTCCCAAAAGAGAAGAACCATAAATGTATTCATTATAATAAATTTCTTTATTTTAAAAATAATTGCCTACAAAAAATTAATGAATAGGAATATATTAAAAAGTAAAACAAAGTGTCAATATTTTATTTCACTCTATATGAAACATTTCCTATCTTAGGATTGCTGGCAGAGATTTTTAATTGAGAAAAATTTTAATTTGTTTTTTGTTTCCAAAAAGAGAAATAAAGTCGGGATAAAATTTTTAATTTCAAATTGTATTTTTTATTTACATTTAATCATACTAAAAATCAGACTATCCATAAAATCGCTAGTACTATACGATTTTAATCTCGAATTTTCAGAGCTTTGAAAAGAAATTTTATGAAAGAAAACAGATCTGGAATTGTTCGTTCAAATAAAAAAAATAATCGTTCGGAAGAACGGTTGTTGCTTTAGCAAAAAATGATCTAATTAAGATTGAAAACCATTAAAGGTTCTGAGAGAACATTTTTTTTGTGTAATAAAATTAATTGTCGTTAGATGAGTTTGTTTTAAATTTGTTAGTACATAGTTAATTTGTTCGTCTCAGTTAAGACCGAAAGGAATAATAAGTTTAGACAAATATTAGACAATTAAAGAGAGAGGAAGGATATATACAGGGTGTGCCAAAACTTTGCTGTTGTTACGGTTAAACTAAAAATGTGTAGGTCTAACAAAATTAAAAGGTAATCAAAATGTAAATTGCATAAGAAAGTTTTTCAATATTAGTTTTTTAAATAATACAGGGTGTTTCAAAAAGGTATGTCATAAATTACATCACGCATTCCGGGGACAAAAAGAAATTGATTGAATCCAATTTACCTTAGTACAAAAGTGTAGACAAAAAAGTTACAGCCCTTTGAAGTTACAAAATAAAAATTGTTTTTTGCATTATCTCCTAAACTACTTGACATTTTGTAATACAAATGGAACCGTTACTTTTTTGTTCTGAAAGCATTTTTCATAAAAAAGACACAACAAAATCTAAGCGCCCAGAAAAATTTTAAGGGGGTGTGCAGCCCAAAATCTCCCCAAACTTTTGAGTACGTTCAAAACAAATGTATTTTGTGGCATCATTAGTTTAACACATTATTTTTAAAAAGTTTTTGCCTCTTATCACTTTTTTCAAAAAACACTTTTTATTGAGTAACGGCCCTTTTCATTAACCTTTAAAAAACTACATGCAACTAAATAAATGGCTTAAATGAATTAACAAATACAAAAAAATGTCTAGAATCTCTATAAATATGATATTACCATAAATGTTGAAAATGATCCTCATTTTCTTCAATACACATTCGGTATCGTTTTAATAAGGAAAACCGAATGCGCTGAAAAATAATATTTTTCTGACGAAATTGACTTGCAGCTTCAATTATTCTAACCCTCAATTGTTGTTATTGTTACAGAATACACTTTATCTTTCAGAAACCCCCAAAAGCAAAAGTCCATGGGGTTAAGACCTGGACTTCTAGGTGGCCAAGAAATAGGTGCATCACGATCCCTTCCAATCCGCCGACCAGGATACTGCCTGCAAAGGTATTCCCGGACTTCATTACTGCAGTAGAAACGACATATTTTGCTTTATTGCAATATTCACTTCTTACAAATACTCTTGTAAATCGTTGGCCAAGAACTGCAAATATTTATCACCATTTAAATTGTTGGGAAGTAATACTGGGCCTATTAGAATGTTATCCACAATTCCTGCCCAAACATTAAATTTGAAAGTCCTTTGGTGATGAGTCGTTTTTTTGTCGTGAGGATTTTCGTCGGCCCAAATGTGCTCGTTATGATGGTTTGTTATTTCATTTCTACTGAAGGTAGCCTCGTCGGGAAACAAAATATTTCTAATAAAATTAACAATTCGAGTGTTTTCCATTAACAACCAATTGCAAAATCCAATCCTAGAGAAGTGCTAAATTTGTTTTAAGAATGATAAATTTTTTTGGAAAGAAGTTGAAGGAAGATGTGGTCTGTTTTTTTTAAGTGGTTTGATTTATAGCCACTCTGAGCCGGTAAGTGGATCCAATTATCAATAAAAAGTATAAAAACCATCAGCCACTTTGACTTCTAAAATATTGTCATTTTTCCTTTGATAGTTGATATATGTATCTGTCATTTTCACCTCATTTCATTAAAAAATATTCTAGGTTTAAATATAGTGTTATGTTTCTTCTTTCCCAACCAAAGAAAAATAAATAAAAAGATCCATCGGAATAAAATTTTAAGATATCAGTATAAACAAATTGTATATAGTAATTTAAAATAAGATTTAGTGTAGATAAGAATAGAAATTTGTTTGGCAAACGACCTTTTTCCGTTTCCAACAAAATTATCAAAAACCCCTTTGTTTAGAATTAGAAGACATTTTACCTGTAAGTTAATCTTTTCATTGTTTGTATAATCGAGTATTAAATAACCATATTCTAATCTTTTGAAATATGTATACATTGTGTATTGACAAAATCAATTTTAAAGTAAGCTATTTAGTTTTTCTCTGAAACAGAAATTAGGATTTTTCAAAATTATGGTAAACACAATTTGAGCTTTTGATTGGACGGTCGTTTTTGGAATGGGAATTTGTGAGCCGATCAGGATGACCGGAGAAGTTAGTTATAATTTGGTCATCGAAAGAAACAAACGTTTGTCTCAAGATAGGGTGTGGTTCGTGAGTTGGATACCGGCATTGTGAAAAGAATTGAATAGTTTTGCAGAAGGAGATAACAAGTAGATTAAAAGAGGTCCTTGTATCTACCGTGGGCATTTTGTGAAGATATGTGAAAGTAGTTTTATGGCATCAAGTTGACAAAAGGAAGTCCTTGTGTCATTAATAAGTAGCTGAGTTTTTGGAGAAGTGAATCAGGTATTTTTGTTTAGTGCAAGAGGTTTGCAGAGACGTTAGGAAGGAGCCGAGGTGCCAAAAAGAAGAGATCACATCGTTGAGGAGACTGGACTTTTCTGGGTATGTTCCAACATACAACTCAATAAGAAAATAAGCTGAAAGTGTTTTGTACAATTGAAATTAATATCTGTGAAGGATCTGTGTTGACATTATGGTCATTAGCATTCAAATTTAAGAACTGAGGTTTGTTAGACTAATCAAAAGTTTAAAGTTTTGTTGTTTCTTGTTTCAAGTAAAGGAAATTTTAAGTAAAATTGGTTTTCACTTAATATAAATGTATGTAGATTGATAAGATAACGGCAGAATTTGATAATTGTTTTATTCGTTCATATAAAATAAAGAACATGTAATTTTTTTATCATAATATTGTCTTTTATTATTATCCTTTTTCTCTATCCCGATAAAGGACAACTAGAAAATCTTTGAATCCATCGAACACAGGTAATATAAGGAGTTTTATTTTACATTTGATGACAATTAAGTTATATTTTTTATTGATTCAATAAACTAAGATCAAAGTCAAAATAAACAATCATAACAATAGTTATAATATAAAATCATAAGTCAATTTTCTATTTTACTTCTCGGCCTTAAAAACATATAATTATCTATCTTTAAAACCATCTACTATCTATTAAGACTATCTATACAAATATTATGTCTCATACCGTTCTTTTATATTCTAAAATATATCCAGAGCATGCTTTTGGTTAATATTATCTATTTGATCAATCCATTTTACATAAAATATTGTCAAACCATTCGAAGGTCACATTAATTACAAAACCATTAAGGCTTTTTGCTTTCATACAAGTTTCCTCAGTAATTTTTTGTACTACCTTTCAAGGTTTTTTATCAAAAGTAAGAAGGAACTCTAACACAAATGTTCTTTTTAGCCTAATGAAGGAGTCAAGCAAGAGTCAAGGAAAGAGTTCCTTATTTCGTTTTTTTCTGGGACTTTTTTAAGAAGGGTTAAGTTAGTTATTCCCTAGTCGGATTTACACCTGATTCCAGGGTTGATTCTCATCTGTCTTAGCTGTTCCCTCAGAGATCCAGATCTTTACCATAGTATTCCCGGACAACTTCAGAAACCAGCCGGAAAGACCTCCCTCATTTAGAGTGTGAAACACTGTCAATTTGTATTAAGTTTTATTCATCAATATTAATAATTCTTTTTATGTATTTTTTTAACTTTAAATCGTACTATTTCATTAATAATAAAGACCCGTCATTTTTTTAAATAATACTAAATAACATTTAGGACTAATTGTCAACTACAGGTTGAGGTTTGTAGTTTGGTTTCCATCGGTCTCTTGCTCGTCTAGTCCTTGGAATTTTTCGTTCGTTGTGGTTTGTGTAATTTGCTTAGTAGATCTATTTACTTGTGATTTCTTTCTTTTTTGGATACTTTTTGCCACGACGGAGTTTCATGTTCATTTGTATGACTTTTCATTTCTTCTTCGCTCAATGACTGCTCTAGAGAGTAATTTGGGTTTTCGACTATATATGCTGAGGGTGTTGTATTTGATTTGCATGAGTGTACAAGGGTACTGGATTTGTGGATTTGTATTAACTTAAGCCGGTTGAGGTGATTGTGGCTGAATGGTTGAATTGGCGCAACTATTGAAATCACATTTTGTAGGTTCACTTAGGTAATATGTAATTTTAAGAAATTTTATCATTGTCCGAAGTTAAGACTTTATTAGTTTAAACTCGATCGTGTCAAGTTCGCAGAAGTAACTAAATCAACAATAATAAACAAATATAGAAGATTAATAAATGATTTGTAAAAAATGAAGGTACCATTATTTTTTGTTATATTGAATTTAAAATAATGGCGCATACATTGGCTCCTTCACCATATAATCAAGATTTTGCTGTTTGTATTATAATTTAGAAGTATGTATATCAAGACAGTCTGTCTGCACATAAATGAGTGGAAGATGTATAACAAGCCAACTGGCTGAAGTACTACCGACTTCCATGAAAACAAAAACAATCTGCTATTTGTGGGACTTACGGTATACAAGGAAATTGACAGTGCATGTGACAGTGAGGAAACTAATGAAGTTAACATAGTAGTGCACTTTAAAATTTAATAAAGAAGATCCTGAATTTTATACAGACCGTTGTAATAATACTTGGCTAACATTACCTTACTTATTGGATTTGACAGATAAGAGCTTCTTTACAGGCTATCTGAGAAAAGTCATCGATCTCACGTAAAAACAGGTCTTTGAAGGTTCATAACATATATTGTAGCATTTCACATCACCTTGTATATGTTAAAACACCGAAACAGTATTTTCAATCCTTTTGCATCGCTGGAGTTTATAATAAACACATTTTAAAGTTTGTTTACATAACACAGATGGGTATTTCTTCGGTATTTCTTTGACCGAGAGCCGCTTTAACTAAACAGAATATTTTCGGTTTATGCATTGTTTATACCGAGTTAAGCGAATGATTTTTAAAAATTACCACCATGCAATAGATCACGAGGGGAGTCAGATCGTTGTTTAGTCCGATTTTTTTTTAATTCGAAATGATTTTTCCATTCAAAAGAAATCCTATCAAGAATGTACATATACAGACGAATGTTGAGAGGCGAAATATATGATTTACTTTAAGTTATACTAGAAGGAAAAGTACAAGGCAAACGATCAGTGGGAAGACGCCAAAACTCGTGGCTGAAAGACCTGAGAAGATGGTTCGCCCGCTTGTCCACAGAAATGTTTCGCGGAGCAGTTTCCAAAACTAGAATTGCCATTTGGATCGCCAACCTTCGAAGGAGATGGCGCCATGAGAAGAAGAATGGTTTTTCGTGATTCGTGATTGACTCGGCAATAGATCACCGAAGTGGTCGCTTCATTGTTTCGAGTCCGAATTTTTCAGTAGTAATCGAATAATGTGTAGATGGTAGAAAATTGTAGAGAAATAGAACTTAATATGAAACACGACACACATGGACTACATAAAAAACTGAAAGAAATTACAGGAAATAATCGGAAGAGAATACCACAAGTTATACGAAACTCCAAGGGGGATCTCCAATTATCAGCAGTAGAAAAACAACAAACTTGGGAGAAATACATCAAGGACTTATTCGCAGATAATAGGGAAGAAATAAATGATACATTACCAACTAATGAAAATCTAAAAATTCTGATATCAGAGGTTAAACAGGCAATTAAAATCTCAAAAAGTGGTAAAGCGCCAGGTCCAGGTGAAATTCCTGTAGAGACATTAAAAATCCTGAATGATGAAAATATAGAGTGTCTAACTAAATTATTTAATAAAATATACCACGATGGTCAAATCCCGGATGAATGGTTAAAATCTATCTTTTTACCCTTACCCAAGAAAAATAATCCTAAATCTTGCGATGAGTACCGATTAATTAGCCTTATCAGCCACACTTTAAAAATACTACTCAAAGTTATCAGCAGCGTATATATAAAAAATGTGAAGAACAATTAGACAATACACAGTTTGGATTTAGATGTGGAATGGGAACAAGAGAGGCACTGTGCGCAATGACGGTACTATTACAAAAATGCAGGGAATATAATAAAAACGTATTCATATGTTATACAGATTTCCAAAAAGCTTTTAATAGAGTCCAACATGGTAAACTCATACATGCATTGAAACACATACACCTAGATCCCAAGGATATTAATTTAATCAAAAATCTGTACTACAATCAAACAGCGGTCGTACGGGTGGAAGATAGTGAGACAAACCAGGTGGAAATTCAAAGAGGAGTCAGACAGGGATGTGTGCTGTCGCCACAATTATTTAATGTGTACTCCCAACTAATATTTCAGGAGGCACTATGGGAAAGAACTGAAGGTGTAAGGATTGGAGGGAGCATCATTAATAACATAACATTTGCAGACGATACCGCAATCATGGCAGAGAATATAGATGATTTACAAACTCTCCTGGAAATCATTAACAGAGAAAGCAAAAAGATGGGACTAACAATGAATATAAATAAAACCAAATACATGGTGATCTCAAAAAACCCTGTTGACAACATACAACTGACATTGGAGGGTAAACCCCTAGAGAGAGTCGACAAATATAAATACCTCGGAGCAATTATAAACTCACAGTTAGATCAAGAGCAGGAGATAAAGGTCAGAATGGAAATAGCTCGAAAAGGCTTTATAAAATACAAGTCAATGTTTACAAATAAGAAATTGGGTATGGCCATCAGATTGAGGTTCGTCGTTGTTATGTTTGGTCGCAACTACTATATGGTGTAGAAGCTTGGACTCTGAAAGCCCAATCTATAAAAAAATTGGAGGCATTCGAAATGTGGCTATATAGGCGTATTTTGAAGATTCCTTGGACTGCAAAAGTCTCAAATGAGGAAGTGTTAAGACGAGTTGGACATGGCAGAAAGCTTATGAACACAATTAAAATAAGAAAAACATCGTATCTGGGCCACATACTCCGAAACGATAAATACTCTCTGCTACAAGTCATCATGCAAGGTAGAGTAGAGGGAAGAAAAGGCTTGGAAGAAAGAAGAAATCTTGGCTGAGGAATATCAGAGATTGGACTAACCTCAATGTTGAACAGATATTTCACGTTGCAAAAGATCGAGAAGCGTTTAAAGAAGTGATCGCCAACCTTCGTTAGAAGACGGCACAAGAAGAAGAAGAATCGAATAATCACTATTTTGTTTCGTGCCGTCTCTCACATATGAGATTTGTAAAACGGCGTTCCAAACAACTTTAAAAGTTACCCATATGGTTCCAAGCAAATGAGTTTTTAAAAAAGCTAAGTTTCGAAGATTGCGTCGAGATAATCCAGTGCACAGCTTCCATCCTCATTTTGTTTGTCCCAGGTCATTCCAGACTATTTTCGCAGTTTGTGAGATGCATTTGTTTGTGTTGCAGTGAATTTTGAGTCCAGTTCCAACCCCAGAATTTTTAAAGGAGATATCAACATTCAGTGAAAACCAGGTACTCTTTTTGTTAAATTTTTTAAAGTAAAACTAGACATTTTCCATCAATAATTGCTTTTTCATACAACTGATTTTGCCTCCCGTTAATAGGTGGATGACGTCCATACATAAACAGTGAATTGACTTTGTAACCTAGGAAATCTTTTTTGGGTGGTGCTAGAAAGATAACCAATGAAGACACTGCGGACGGCAGCCAGATGGTTGGTGGAGAGCGAGTCGTGGGTTCGAAACTAGCTTTTGCAACCGGGAATGGATCCAATGGAAGAAATAGGTAAAGATAGGATAAGAGATATTAGAAAAGATACAGAAATAAACAAAAAGATAGAAGGGTAAAATTACCAAAGATGAGAGAAGATAGAAACAGGGCGCCACTCAATTTTTTGGGGTTAAGGAGAAAATTAAGAAAACCTTAGAAAAGAAAAGAATAAGAAAAGATATTTAGGTTCAGAGAACAAACCCAAGAAAAGATACCAACAGTAAATTATCAAATAAAATCTGGTCAACGCAATATATAAACAAATAATAAATATATTAAGTATTACACTTACTTACCTACGAAACTTAATCAGCCTGATATTTCTACAGTTCAAAAGCATAGTAATATTTAAAGATAGTAATTGTTCAGAGCTATTATTTTACCAGGGAACTTGTTAGGAGCCGACAAATAAAATACATGCATAAAACAATAACAATATATTAAACACAAAATTATGGTGTTGCTAAATGCAACCCAGGTAATAAAAATACACAACTATGAAATGGTGTTATATATGTATAAAATTAAGCTATAATGTAATAAAAAAATACCTTTACCAAGATATATAAGGCAATCATATACAAATATAGTTTGGCGTATCTCGAGATATAAAAATTATAGGAAATACAAAAGATAGCAAAAATTGCTTAACTCTAAATTTACAAAAAAAAAAAACAAAAAGGTTACAGGAATGAAAACATAAACCAAACCGCACTTGGTTAAGTCAATTAACTATCTCGCACTATTATTTAATAAAAAACTGAGACTTGTATGTTTATAAGTAATATTTATAGAAATTTCTTGAATGGTTCAATTACATTCAAAAATCGGCAATCTACAGGTGAAGATATGGATGATACGTCCAGATAATGGCAGGTGATATGATACCATACCATATTACTCGCCCAGATAATTGTAGATAAAGATTACTTACAGTAGATCTTGACGAAGGCAGCTTAATTCACTGAATTTAATACTTTTCTGGTACTAAACACTGAATTTAATAAGGTACCATTAAAGGTAGTGTAGAACTATATATAATTTAATATAGTCTAAGGAAAGAAAACTCAAATATAAAGTGTATACACACTTAGAAAATAATTCACAAAGACGATACGATAAGAAATAAAGTGAGCAAAGCGTAACACGAGATATTGACCTTAACTCAACAACGGCCCACCAACAAGTAACTTGGTTCCACTAAAAATTTCACCAACTGTCCCTGAAAAAGGAAGAAGAAAATATTCCCCCACTCAAAAATGATAAGACAGTTGTATGTGTTTCTCAGAAGGTAAGGCCTTAACGACTATTGGAAACTTTGGGGTAAAATAATCGGTATTAACAATTGGACATAAGAAACAGACAATACTTGGGATTAAGTTATTGTCAAAAGAAACGGGCCTTCGACGAAAATTACCAATTTATGAAAAGGAAACTGCATACCAAAAAGCATTATACTCTTTTCATAATGAATATTATGACGGAAGGATTAAAAACCTTTCTTAATTAGGGAATTCCATTTTAGCTTGGTATCTACAATACTATTTTGCTATCATAAACACGGGGATTCCTGATCATCGGCGTATCACACGGGGGTAAAAGGAATTAAAAATATTTAATATATTAATAATAAAAAAAATGTTACAACTTTAACTTTATCCTGTTTGCCGAAAATTATTGGTGGAAAAGGTCACTTCGATAATATGTACAGCTTGATAAAATTATTGAAAAAAAAATTTTATATAACATGAATAACATAATATGTATTAAAAACAAAATATAATATACAAATACACAAAATATCCTCCATACGAAACTGTCTAAAATAAAATTCATCTCATATTTTTTGAAGGATTTTTCATTTGAATTTTACGTTAAAATATTGTCATATACTTCTTTCGGTATACTTTCTACGTATACCCACGTCGTCCCAAAAGATTTTTGTACACTAGACAGTTGTATTCTCGAGAGTCCTACGAGGACCGAATCCTGACAAGGGAGTTCGGGAAATATCAGGGAAAGGAACAAACGACTTCCCTCAATTCCCATTATGCCCGACAGCACATCAATTCGAATGAGAAGTGAAATACATGTCAGATTTTTTTTCTATTTTAACTACCTTTATAGTATATTTATTATTTACGTATATTTAATTATTTTTTTCCATAGAAATGTTAAAGTGTTGCTATAACAACTGTTTTGAGTAGATAAAGTATCACTTTAACCGCAAGGGTAGATAAAATATTTTAACTTTTTTTTATTACGAATATAAAATTTACGAATTCAAACACATTAAGGATTAAAAACAACTAAAATTTTACAATTAACGTTATTAGAAATGTCTATTTTTGGAGCATTACAACTTGTACTCGTTTGCTTAAACACTTGATTCGAGGTACTGGATTGATTTTCTGTAACATTTGTTTGACATTTGTTTGCAGAGTAATTCATATCCCCAGCAACGGAGCAACACAATTGCGATTTTTGTACTAAAAATTACAATTTTCTTTGAAATTCTATTTTTCACCTGAACTTGAAGTCTTGCTATAGAAAAAAATGTTGTATTGCACACGACGATAAAACCGCATTATCTTCTCGAGCATAATTAGCGTCTCGACTGACGTCTCGACGCTAAACAACGCTCTCGAAGATAAAGTACATTTTTATCCTTGTACAAAAAATAACTATTAGTATTTAAAATTATTTTATATTGATTTTTACACATATAGTCTGAAAACATTTTTACACATATAGTATGTAGCAACAGCTTTTGATAAATTTAATGATAACAATATGTAATTAACAAAATATTCAAAAGATTAAACTTCATTTATAAGAATGTAAGATTCTTCCTCTTGATGTGCCTATCCGTTACGAATGTTGGCGATCATCATGGCAATCTTTATCTTGGCGGAAAAGCTGCACAGATGTTGTATTGAACCAGATTCTGAAGTTCTTTAACCAAGATGTTCGTCTTCTTCCTCGACCTAGTTTTCCAAATATTTTTCCTTATAGGATAGCTTGAAGGAGACCATAGAGCATATCTAGATTCATTTCGCATAATATGTCCGAAGAATTGTAACTTTAGACACATCATGGTGGCTAGTACCTCTCGGTTCTTATTCATTCTTCTGAGGACCTCCTCATTTGTGACTCGGTCAGTCCACTGGATCTTAAGTATTCTCCGATATAGCCACATCTCAAATGCTTCAGTTTTCTGCTGATATCTTACTTCAAGGTCCACGATTCAACACCATAAAAAAGAACAGAGAAGACGTAGCATCGCAGTCTTCCTACTTTTGTATCAAGAAAGAGGTTGTGACTCTTGAAGAAGACCCCCAACGGATTGAAGGTGGATCTATCTTTTCCGATGCGTGCTCTAATCTCCTGGTTGTTGGTCCATTCTTCATTTATTATGTTGCCGAAGTAGTTGTAATGCGTCACTCTACAGGGGATTGATTGACGTAGAGTTGACCTGCTGTTATCATTTTCTTGCTAATTATCATAAGCTTTGTCTTCGTAACGTTTATATTGAGTCCATATTGTTGACTGTAATACAGGATTTTGTTCATAAGAACTTGTAGGTCTTCTAAGTTGTCCGCAAATATTATGGTGTCATCTGCATAGTTGATATTGTTTAGTCGGTAACCATTTAGTAGAATACATTTTTCAATTTCGTGCAAAGATTCTTTCAGAGTACAGATTGAAGATTAGAGGAGACAAAATACAGCCTTGCCTCACTCCACGCATGATTTTCACATAGTCAGTGTCTGAGTCATGGTCAACTCTGAGATTTGCTGTCTGATTCCAGTAAAGATTTCTAATTATTTTCAGATCTTGGTTGTTAATTCCTGCTTCTCTTAGTATTTGCATTATCTTGGCGTGCTGTACTCGATCAAACACTTTGTCAATACGTAATCAACCAGACATGCGTTTACGTCGCAGTTGACGTCTCTGCATCTCTCGAATAAGACTTGTACTGAGAACACAGCCTCTCTAGTACCAACAGCATTTGTGAACCCGAACTGGTTGGGGGAAATTTGAATTTCACACAGCTTGTAGATTATGTTATGAATTATCTTTAGGAACAATTTTAGGAGATGATCCATGAAGCTTATAGTACGCCAATATTCGCATTTTTTTGGCTCCTGTTTTTTTTTAGAAGTGCAATAAACTCAGATTTCAGCCATTCTGTTGGTATTTCTCCAGAGTTGTATATGTTGTTGAATATCTTTGCGATTATTGCTATTGATTCGTTGTCCATTAGTTTGAGTAGTTCTGCTTGTATAATATCTGAGCCTGCCGCTTTGCCATCCTTTAACTGTGTTATTGCGGAATAAACTTCCTGCTGTAATATTCTCGGTCCATCATGTACCTCTTCTTCTAGCTCAAAGGTGTTATTTCTTTGGTCTACAAATAGTTTTTTCTAGATATTCTTTCCATGTTCTTATTTTACTCCGTTTGTCCAAGATATTTCCGTACATTCTGACTATCGGATTTTGACTGCAGAGTCACAATTTCTTCGCATCTTTCCCTTCGCTTCTTTTTCTTTCGCTTTTCTTTTCGCTCTTATTAATATATTTATAGTTTTGTATTTGTATGGGCACAGCCACCTTTACTTCCAAGCCATGAAGTAGAAATTTGGCAACAACGCGTGGTAGTCCGACTGTGGTTTGTTTTGGTTTAACATAATGGATTGTAAAGTTTGTTGAATTTATTGTTTTTTAACTTTATTCGAATGTTTTATTTGTAAATTGTGTTTAAATCAATTAGAAAATATTAATATAAGTGAAATTTCATTAAATTTAGAACTTCTAGAAGATTCTTAACGACAGGCAAGTATGAATATAACCTACAAAACAAACTGAAAATAATAATACTTTTGTTTCTTGTTACAAAATATGTAAACTAAAAACAACAATAATAATACTTTTGTTTTTTGTTACAGATGCTCTGGCATTGTTGTGTACCTGGTTGCAAAACCAATCTCTATTCATAGAGAAGGCTGTACAATTACCAAATCTTCCATAGTATGTGCCAAACTTTTTCATGAAGATGGTATTCAGCGAACTGAACAATGAGAAGATAAAGATGGAAATGTACACATTGAAAAGTTAATATTTCCCAAATTAAAAGGCAATGCAGTTCCTAATATATTTCCTGAAGTACCATCAATCATCATATGTAACTGTTCATTGTACTAAAGAAAGAAGGAATCCCGAAGACAGAAGAAACTTTGTGCATAAGAAGAGGGAACAAGAGATAACATAATTATGTCAATTAGACTTAGACAATAATATCCCATTGAAAAACTGGACAAGTAAAATTACAAGTGATTGTGTATATTTCTATGTATTAAACATTAATCAGTTGGAACACAAGTGTGATAATATTTGTGTAATATGTAGTGTAATAGTTAGCAGTAATTTTAGTGTAATCCTGTAATCGTCAATGTAGGTAAGAATAGATTAAGTGGTAATGATTTGAAATGGATTTTACAATATAGTAAATTAACAAGATGGTCACAATTAGAGAACTTACTCAATTAGATTTGCTTTTTAGATAAGTGATAACAAATTTGAGTATTACATTCAAAAATCTTTTGAGAATATAGGCTATTTTAGCTTGGTCTATATGACAACAAACCTATTAATATTTAAAATTGCTACTTTTGTATATCTAAGTATGAAAATTCAACAAAAGTTATAAGTAAATAGTAAAATATTTAATTTTCAATTAGATTAATTTAGAACCATATTTATATTGTGTCTGATTTCTTAGGATGAATTTTTTAATCATAATAGTTACATTAAGTTTTTACTTATCACAAATTTTATATCTTTTGTATTTTTAATAATCTTTTTAAATGTCCTGTTAATGTTTTGTGTTATTTATATGCTTAAGTACTTAAAATATTTAAAATTTCTAGTGATTCTTGACTGCATTTGATTGTAAGATTAACTGTTTGACACTGTATTTTAAGTGCAATAAATTTTACTCTAGTGATTATTTTATTGATAATATAACCTAAATAATAATAAAACTTTATATATATTTACTATGGTCTGTTTTTTAACCAGGAGGAGTAATTCAAATTTTCCGCGCCGTAATTCTTGTTTGTAATTGGTCCAACCGCAGGCAAGTTTACTCCACTAAATTATGACATATTGACACTAATGACATTTGTGAAATTTTAAAATTCAAAATTTATATCGACGATTTTTTGTATTTTCTGCGTTATTCCTTACATTCATAGATTTTTCGTTTGCATTTATATAAAGAACAGTTCTCTTCAGAACTATTTAGTGTTATTAAGATAATAATATGGATTCAATGCCAAGTACTAGTGGTAATTATTCTTCTCCACCTTAAAAACGCCGAGTAGATTTGGGTCATTTATCAACAAATAAGAAACAATGTTTTATAAACATGTATAAAAAAATGAAAATTGATAATTCTGGAATTGAAAATAACAGCCACGATAGCAAAAGTAAAACAGGCAGCAGGTTAGTTTTGCAGAATAGTTATTATTAAAATCAAAACTTACTAAAGTAATGTGCTAATTTTAGGTGTTGCGAATTCAACTATTAACCAAACAATTAAAGAATATAAGCAGACTGGTGATATGCGAATATTATTTAATGTGATATTTTTCTAGATGATATTTATACTAAATATTGTTTAAAGTATTGTTAAGAAGCATTTTCATTTGTTTTCATCACAATAAAAGAACATTAGTAAAGTAATGTTGTGTTTTAGTTTGATTGCATTGATGCAGTTGGTTTTGTTCTTCCTGGTTGTAGATAATCACAAGAAAACTGCAAAATTATGCTTGAATGTAACATAATATATTGAATTTGTTAATTTTAGTCAATTTTATTTATTGATAACAAATGTTACAAACTCAAGAATCCAGCATTAAAAAATTGGAAGTACACACTTATTTATACAAAGTATCTTTTTGCATTATAGTGTTTCAAATAGAACCTAAAGATATTGATACATAAGTTAAACAAATCTATCTAATGAGGTAACTGATTACCAAAATACCACACCTATATTTGAACCATAATTTATTCTGTGATGGAAAATATGAAAAAGTGAATTTTAAAGCAGTGAACGGGAAGGAGTATGTAAAACAAATTGCCTGAAGCAATTCAGGAGATTGGATTATTAAGCTTAAAAATAATGATCAAAGTCAAAGTTAACTCTTCTGGTAAGAAAAAAAACCTATATTCAAGAAATTAATCACATCAGAATAAAAATGTGGTCTACGCAGTTTAAAAGAACAGTATTTCAGAAATCTTTGAACTTTCTCTAACTTTTTGATACATGCATTTGCATAGCTTTATTGCATACTTATTAGATCTATTTGCAAATTAAAAGACAAATTTATGTGAAAAACCAAACTTAGATGAATGTGAAAAATGTGAAAAACGTCCTTTTTTTTATTGTAATAATTGTAATATCTATTGGAAGTGAATTAAAAAAAATTATAATTCAAACATAAATTAACAAAGTTAGGTTAGAATTGACGTGGAAGGTTGTCCGATATTGATTACTCGATTACCGCAAGGCCGAGATAATCAACAAAAAAGAAGATGTATTTGGTGACTTTTCTAGTAACTTTCTTGGGTGTGAATCTGTCTTTTTGGTTTACTCCTCCTGGTTAAAAAACAGAATATAGGTATATATAAGGTTTTATTAATTTAATTTCCCTAAAAATATTTCTGTAATTATCAGTTTCCTAAAATTCAAATTAGTTTAATATTCTGGTAGACCTTACCGGATTATCGGACTACCGACGTCATAGAATGCGGTGTTGCCTTTTTTACTTCATGGCTTGGAAGTAAAGGTGGCTGTGGTATGGGTCATTTTTGACTTCTCTTCTCTCGTACATTAGTTTCAGGAACTCATTTGTCATCCATGATTTTTTCTTCATTAATCTATCTGTCAAGTGTGTATCCTTTACATTTTGCACTATTTCTGTAATATGTTTGATCGATTGTTCTTCGTTCGATTCGTCTCTAATTCGTGTCACTTGCTCGTTTAACGTGGCTTAGACTCTCATCCTCGTATCAACGTCTTTCAACATACGTAGGTCGTATGATCGTGCTTTCTTTTTCTGCACTGTTTTGAATTTGACTCGAAATACTCCCACCAGTGGAACGTGGTCTGTCTCCAAGTCTGCTCCAGGATAAGTCTTGACCGATGTGAAGCTGTTTCGGAATCTTTTATTTACTAAAATGTAGTCTATTTTATTCCTAATATTTCTCCCGGGTCTGTCTTAAGGAAATTTCACGTGTATAGCTTGCGAGGTGATAATTGGAAGAATGTGTTGGTGACAACTAGTTCTGAGTCTTCTGCGAATTTTTCTAGGAGGTCTCCTCTCTCGTTTCTGACTCCATGTTCATGTGTTCCAATATACTGTGTCTTATCTCCAGCACCAATCTTGGCATTAAAATCGCCCATAATGATGAGAACTTCCTGTCGAGGAATATTCTGTATGATACTGTTGATTATCTGATAGAACTCAGTTGGTTTTTCCTCCTCCTCTACAGTATGAGCATAAACTTGGATTATGTAAATATTAATATGGTTGGCTTCTACTTTTAGTATGTAATGTAAGATTGCCTATTAATTTTAAATAATAAAGGTGAATACCGGTCAATTATATGGAAAGTGACACAATTTTGCGAAAAATATTAAAAGCCCTTTAAAATGAGAATTTGTAAAGGTATTTTTGTTAAAGATACCGATTATTTAAAAATTATTAATCACTTTTTAAAAAATACACAAAAAACTTTAATTTCGCGTGATAATGGGGACAATATCGTATGTATCCAACCTTAAAAGTTTCAAGAAGTTTCACTTAATAGTTGTTGATGCAAAACTGAAATTGTTTCCCCCAGTTATCTACAACGTTATTACGCATAAACAACATCTATATGAATTCTAAAAGCACCATATTGAAGGAAAATTCTTATAAACATTTAAAATAACTCAGAAGCGTCAAAATGTAGGAAGTTAATTTTTTACCACCCTTAAAACCTGAGATGCCCATTTTTTTCAAAAATTCATCTGGCTTTATTTATAAACAATAATAAACTTAAAAAGCACCAGTTGAAAGATTAAAATTTCAAGTTTTAACAAAAAAAAAGAAAGCGATTTTTTAAATGAGTCGTTCATGGTGCGCCAAATAAGAGAGGTTTAAAAGCGAAGCAACTTTAAAATTTTGAAAATTGTGCCTTTTTTAAACGCTAATTTTTGTATTTGGATTTGGAATATCTATATTTACAATTTTTCCTATATTTTTTCTACGTATACGATCAATGTTTTTCGTAGACAATTAAGACTATCAGGGTAACCATCAAAAACAACTGTACTCTCCTTGGAGTAAGACCTATTAGCGCTTGGAACATATTGGGCGACAATGTGTTTGATAGTTTCGTTTTGATTCCACATAACTCGATGAAAAAAGTAGCTCCCATTAACAACATTAATTAATTATGTGTTTAAAATATATTTGTAATTTTTTTGAGCCAAGAAAAGTAATTGTAAAAAATAATACGCATATATAAAGAAAATTTAACACGTTTTTGTTGCCTATCTTATTCGTGTTTCGCCTCAAAACTTTTTAAACTTTTGAAATTTCTCACTAGAGGTCTCTAGTAGCATACTCTGATAGTTATTTTCCTGTAATTGACAAAGTAGTCGGTACGTTTTGATTTGGTTTTAGTCTTCTTACAAACTCCTTCAAACACGTGTCAGGGAGTGGTAAGAGACTCAAATTAAATCGAAACGCAACCTTCTTCATATTTTTAAACTTTTGTTTTCTTGAATTAATTTAGTTATTTTTTTTGTATTGTTTTCTTTTACGTCTGTACGGATTGACCGGTGGATATCTTTATTTAATTTCTTCATTGTTGTGCTGGAGCCGTATTTTTCCGTCTGCTGCCTTTTTTTACCTATTATCTCTTTGATATTTTGGTCCCATTTTATTCTTTTTAGCTCTTCCACCAGTTCAATCATATTCTGGTCTAATATAAGAGTTATAATATTGTATAAAGTAACTATAAATAGGAGATACAGATTAAAAATCTGAAACGTCAAAAGGAAAAAACACGCATTTTTAAATAAAATCATTGGGGTTTATTTCCAAAATATAAAAAATTTAGTAAGTTTAGTAATCAAAATTTAAGTGATAAGACTGCAGAGTAAAAGGATCAAACTGTGGGACAGATCACTACTTTCTTTTAGCTAATCTTTTGTGCCTCTTTAAACAATACTACAAACAACACCGAAAGTGAGAGAAACAATATCTTTTTCAATATAGAGTAGAAAAGGAGCTAAATGAGGTTAAAAGAAATATGAATGTAGACCAAAAATACAACAAAGTAAAACGATAATAAAAAAATTGCTTATGAAGTATTAGGAACAGAGAACAGCGACCAAAAACACCACGAACCACCATGGATGACAGAAAACGTAAAAGAAATGATAAAATAAAAAAACAAAATATATAAGAGATGGCTAACAAATAAAAGTTAAAGATAAATCTAGCAATAGAGCAACATATCAAAGGAAAAACGGAGAAGAGCGCAATCAAATAAAAGAAACAAAAAACAATTTCTGGGAACAAAAATGTGTCCAGGTTGAAAATGTAATTGGTGGTTCTCAGACTACGGAAGCATGAAGAACTATCATTAATCTAAAGAAAAACACCCATAAATCCTTAAGCAACTAAATTCCTATAGAAAAGTGGGAAAATCACTGTAAAAATTTACTTAAGAGTCCAGATTGGAAAATATGGCAGAGGAATACAGTATGGAGATACAAACAAATAGTAACATTAATACTACTAAAAACGAGGTCCGTACTGCGTTAATAAAAAATCAAAAAAAACGAGCGATCTCCAGGACCTGGCAATATAGCTCTAAAGTTACTTAAACAGGAGGTCCACTCCTAATAAAACGAATCACTTTTCTAATAAATCAATGCTGCCAACAAATTAAAGTACTATCTAAATGGGACACCGCTCACCAAGTGCCCATCTTTAAAAAGGGTAATCGAAAAGATCCTCTCCTTCTTCTCTGTTTATACTCCAACAATTAGTATCCAACATACAGAAAAAATAATTTTTTTTAACCTATTCTCTATTTTTCCATTGTTGGATATAGGTCTCCCCCAGTTCTCTCCATCTTTCCCTATCTTGAGCTGTTCTCTGCCATGTGGGACCTCCTTGTTTCCTGATGTCATCTTTCCACCTCATCTGTGGTTTGCCTCTTGATCTCTTTGCATTGTATGGACGCCACTTTCCGATGGCATTGTTCCATCGTCCGTCTTGGAGACGTTCATTGTGTCCAGCCCATTTCCATTTCAGTTTTGCTGCTTGTTCTATCGCGTCTACTGTCTTTGTTCTGGTTCTGATCCACTGGTTACGTTTTCTATCTCTAAGTGATACACCCAACATTTGTCTCTCCATCGCTCCCTCCTTTGATTGTGCCTTCCTTATCCTATCCAAATTGGCCTGTGTAAATGTCCATGTCTGTGCTCCGTAGGTGAGCACCGGTATTATACAGGAGTTATATACCTTGCTTCGTAAGTATAGAGGGATTGTTTGATTTTTTAGAACGTAAGAAAGTTTGCCGAACGCTGCCCATCCCATTCTTACTCGTCGCGATATTTCGGCAGTTCCAGGACCTAAATTGTAGCAAGCTTTACAACAACTCAGCATTAATCCATACCTTTTAGGAATCATCAAAGAAGTATACAGGGAGAACACTACTTACCGAATAATCGGAAATAGACTATCAGAGCTATTAAATGTAACTAAAGGACGAAGACAAGGGTGCAATATGACATCCTTACTGTTTAATTTATATATTGAGGCAGCTCTCCAAAATTGGAAAAACTACTGTCAGGGAATGGGAATCTCCATAAGAAATGACGTACTGTTCTCCCTGAACTTTGCGGATGACCAAGTCGTCCTAACTCAAGATTCTTATGATCTAGAATTTATGATAAAGCGTCTATACAGAAAATATGTAAAGTGGGGGTTACAAGTCAGCATGAAGAAAACAGAATATTTAGTTATCAATTCAGATGCAAGGTTTGAAGTGTTGATAGAGGAGGACGTGGAAATCAAACAAGTGGAAAGATTTAAATATTTATGTGCACTCATTGATAAGAACGGCTTGGAAGAAACCGAAGTTAAACACCGAATTAATCAGGGACGTAAAATTGTAGGAACTCTGAACTCCTTACGGTGAGATCGCAACATTTCCAAAAGGAACAAAAAAAGAATAGGGCAAACCATGGTTGACTCAGTTCTTTGTTATGGCTCTGAAGTATGGACAATTAATGCAGACCTGAAGAGAAGATTGTTGGCAGTTGAAATTGATTATTTGAGAAGAAGTGCTAGAACATCAAGGATGGAAAGGAAGACCAACGAATCTATAAGAAATAACATGAATGTTACAAAAACGGTCACTGACAAAATAGAAAGAAGAGGTTTAAAATGGTTTGGAGAGAGAGACTATTGAGAATCCCTGACAAAAGTTGGCCCCAAAAACTTCACAGATGGAAGCTCCGTTCCATGGAAGTTCATGGAATAAAGGAATTAGAAAAGTGCGAAACATGCTACAAGAAAATAAATTTAGAATTCTCAATATTTTTGTGGTTAGGTTCATAAATTAAAGGAAAAATATCTTTATCCCTGTAATTTTGGTTTTCAATGCACAATTTCGGGTCTCACTGATAAACCGATCATTTTATATACAAAAAAACCTCAGGTTATATTTCAGTTGTTTATTACCGTATAAAGTGAACAAATGGTATTATTAGATATAACAAATTATTTTCGAAGTGTGATATTTTGTTCAAGCCCATTATTGCAGCAAATTGAAATATAATTTCCATGCATATGTCCACACCACGCAAATTTAATATAAATTTGTGCAAATGAATTACTCTTAACAGTACGTGAAATTACGTATTAAACTATTGTTAAAATAATTTGTTCATTTTGTCTATAAAGGAAATTATTTATTATATTTATTTTTACTCGTAATTATGCGGGATATTTTGGAATGGATAATAAAATTAAATTGCTGTATATTAAACAGTATAATTTCGTACGTAATTTCAATCATTTAGCGCGAAGATATAAAATAAAGATTGCTGTTAAAGAATATGAGATGCAATAAAATTAACAAATTAAAGCCGGGTTTATTCATTTTATGCCAACGAGTTCTCGAAACATGAAAAGTTCGAACAGCTGTCTTTAATGCGACAAAATTAAAGCGATCTATAGGATATAACAGACATGCGACGTACGAAGGATACGGCCATGTAAACTAAAGCTGGGCGTTCACGTTCCGACTTGCGGTCCCACTTAGTAGGACTACTAAAATAAATATATAATATAGTTGGATATTCGTCTCCACTCACGCTCCGACTTGCTATCCAACTACAGTTTTAGTTTGTTTTCACGTCGGTGTACATCGCTTAACCAAAAAATATATCGAATAAACACTACGCAAAATATAATTAGGAGGAGGAAAATGACAGCATTCTGCTTGTTATCCTTATCATTTGAAAAAAAAAAGAAAAAAAATGTTGGATGAAGAAATTATTTGTTGATCGTGTGAACTATTGTGACTCAAATTGCTCAATGTCGTTGATGAGGCTGATTACAAAAACTATGCACCAACAGCGGAAAGTGAACTAGAAGAACTTGTAAAGTTCTACGCCGATGTAAAGACTGTTACTGACCAACTCAAGACTAGAGATCTTTCCAATCTGGTGAGTGACCTTAATGCTAAGATAGGAAAAGGCAGACAAAGTAACATTATTGGATGTTATGGACTGGGCGATAGAAATGAAAGAGGAGATTATTTCGCAGATTTTTGCAAACAACATAACCTATTGTTACGATTTTAAATGTTATGGCGTAGAGAACTGTAAATATTTTGACTAATTCTTTTGTATTGATTCTAGTAATTTCTAGGTCAAAAATCTACCTGACATCATTTGGGTCCCCTTCGCTAAACAAACAACAATCGAATTTTTTGGGGACGAGCCGATGAAGAACATACCAGTTTTGAGACCGGTTGCCGCTGTGTCTACGTCGAGAACTGCATCGTATTTTCTACAAAATTCTGTTTACCAGCTGGTTTCGTATAAATAACGGAAGATTCTCATTGAGAACGGTCAGTCAACAAGAAGCTCGCGATATCGGTTTAAAATTGTTCGAACGCAAATGAATTATTTGTAATTATTAAGTGTAAAATAAATTAGTATAAAATAAAGACTTTTGATAAATTATCGTGAGTTTTAATAAATTAGAATAAAGACAGTAAATTAGAATAAAGACAATCAATTAGAATAAAGACAATAACTTAGGACTAATAAAAACATTATACTATGTATAATGAACACCTTTTTCAAACTATCTAAACGGAGATTATATACATGGAAATCTCCAGCACACTCCCCGTAATATCGCCAGAAACCAAATTGACTACATAACTATCAGTGAGCATTACAGAAATGCAGTAAAGTCTGTAAAAACTTTTCCTGGTGCCGATGTTCCATCTGATCACAATCTGTTGTTAGCCGATATAAAATTAAAACTTAAACTGATAAAACAACAACGATCCTATAAAAAACTGGATATGGATTTTATTAAAAACAATAGTCAAATAATTGCAAACAATTTAGAGAGCAAAAAATAGAGAGGGAAAAAAATATAATTGTTTTCACAAATTATTTAATAAAAAATTTAGCCCACCTTTTGAAGTGTCCGCATAGTGAAAATATCATTTTTAGTTAATATTTAATAGCGACTAAAGCAAAAAGATAGGATCGTAAACGATTTACGCAACCCAAAACAGATACCGCCTGGCCTAGTAGCACTAAAACTAATTTTTACCAATTGTTCTATAACGTCTTTTTGTCCTTTTTCAAGTCTATGTTAAGCTTAAGTACTTATAACTAAATTACGGCAGAAATCCAAAGAAAGAGTAGATGATGCAAGAGGCAGTACAAGACAATAAGATGACATCTGACAGGTATTAACGCTAGCGTAACTTAATGAACGTGCATCCACTTACTTTGTGATCAATAAGGCAGGGTGGAAAATCCGGGTTACAATTCCAACACAGCTACAATTGAGACATTGAAATTCAAAAATACTGTTATCTTTAACTCTCTTAAAACATTTCCATAAATAAAATGAGGCTTATTGTTACACTAATACAGCGAAGGCCAAAATTATGGAATAAATTCATTTTTTCGAGAATAGGCGACTTAGGCGACAAATCACAAAATAAGTCGATTTTTACTTTTAAATTATAATTTTTTGACATATATAAGTATCATATTATTAAGAATGTCAATTGTCGGACCTCAAAAAAGAATAAAAA
The DNA here is from genome assembly GCA_918026665.1 of Diabrotica balteata. Taxonomy (NCBI): domain Eukaryota; kingdom Metazoa; phylum Arthropoda; class Insecta; order Coleoptera; family Chrysomelidae; genus Diabrotica; species Diabrotica balteata. The sequence continues at coordinate 6,465,363 of OU898283.1, read as the reverse complement.
AAAGTTTGCCATCCCTACTCCCGAGCTTACCGCTAAAACCACACTCTCAGCGAGGGACGGAAAAGATCGATCGGAAATGTAATGTAATGTTTACTTCTCATTAACATGTCTCAACATTTTCTGTTTAAATGAAACAGTTTACAATAGAATCCTCATTGGATGACTGAGACAATCACACAGCACCATCAAAATAAACGAATGGCAGAGATGGTTGCGGATAAAATTATAGGTTATTTTTCTTTGTTGAGTCTCTTTCGGGACAAAGGAATCTTGATTTTTTACAAAATAATAAATCGTAATGTAGTTTCACCAAGACGGTGTATTTCCACAATTTGCACTTCCTGTTCGTGATTTTTTATACAATGTTTTCTAAGGAGATGGATTGGTAGACGAGGAACAATATAGTGGCCACCAAATCTCCAGATCTTACACCACTTGATTTTTCGATGATTCTGGTTCTAGTATGTTTATGTAGTTAGTTATGTAGTTATCATTTTGAGGATGCAGTCAGTCTATTTGGCCCACAAGACAAAGAAAACTCTTTGACTTATTGTCAAGCTTTCGAATTTTATTAAATTCTTTTTCAAGACATCTATAACAAAGAAATATAAAAATTAACTAGTTAAAATTGTTAATTGTCTTACTTACTAGTCGTGAGATTACAGTTAATATTGTACTTTATAAAACAAACCATTATATAAATATATTAAATTATTTATATTAAAAATAACTATATTATAATATAAAACTGTTTTGGATGGGTTGGAGTCAATAAAAGTGGCTATTTGTTGACTATTTTTTACTCGAGCTTTCAATTGTGATTACAATTATTATCAAGAGCTTCTGAAAAATACAAAATATCTTACAAAGTTGAACTAGAAATAATTTTTTTTTTGTTAACTCACCAAATAAAATTAGTTTTTTATATAAAACTGCTGCTAACATCTTATTACAAAAAATATTAATACAAAAATGTCCTATTCTAATAAATGTTTCTCTGAAATAAATTTTGAAAAAGTTTCTTAACAAAAACAATTGAATTTGTAAACAAAAATTGAATAGCTACAAATAAGCCTCAATGTCATAAATACCAACTTAAAAATTTTTATTTTTGACATATTGTCAAAAATAAAATTTTGTTTAAAAAATTCTTTTTTGTTTAGTAACATAGTAGTTACTAAACATAGTAGTCTTTTTTGTTGGACGATATACTTTATCTCAGTTAGTGATTAAATTATGTGTGTAAACATTGCTAGGAATACATCCAAATATGAACATCTAACTAGAATGGTACATGCCACTTATGATTTTTGTTAGAGGAAGTCAGTATTGCCCTATAATTTTGAAAGGAATGTGTATATTGCTCTAAAAGCAAACAAGTTTTTATGAGTCTCATGAAACGATAGTAACAGAAAAAAAGGTCCGGTTAACGATCACAATTTGATATAATATTTATGGTGAAAATGGAGTTGTTACCACTTTACCGCCTATTAATAATGGAAAATCCCATTTTCCGCTTAGGTTGACATTTATTTTCGATAAAGTCGAGTTATTTCCTATTAATTGCCAATTATTTCATATTATATCGTTCTCCGTTAATGCCTAGAATATTTATACGATTGAGAAATTTAGGTGAAACTCGCAATTTTCAATTAGTTAACTGAAAAGCTTATTTATAATGCACTACACGACAGGTACACAGTTAAAAAGTTTTAATCTATTAGAACTAATATATTAAGATGGACAGTAGTCGATAGTTTGGTTAGTTTTCTCATAGTAGATAGAGAGAAAATTGCTTTTCGAGACACATTTCCAACTAAAACTAAACAATGAAAGGTTTATTTAGTGTAACAATAAAACACTGAAAACTTTGTTTTCAAACTTCCACAAAATTTATTTTAAATCTTATCACTACAGTTGTTTCGGCTGATTGCCTTTCTCAAGTGATTTATTTTTGGCTTGGGTTTACAAATTTATAGTCTCTAATGAAATAGGTTGAGGAGGGGAGAACTGTTTGTCTTAAATGTTGGTCATTCAGAATTATATCTGTGTTTTTTAATTTGTTGATTTCCATAGATTCTAACAAAGATAGCTTAAGGCCTTTATTTTGAATGTGAAGAATTTTAAATTTGTCATTAAAAGAATGATTATGATCTAGAAGGTGAAGTGCGTATGTCGAATCTGTTTTTCTATTCTTGAAAGCCCTTTTATGTTCTGCTATTCGTTTATCAAAGTTTCTACCAGTTTGACCGATGTAAGTTTTTGGGCAGTCGCCACATTGAAGTTTGTACACACCACTATTTAAGTGTTTTTTATTTTGGCTCTTGTTATTTTTAATATATTTGCCTAGGTTGTTATTTGTTCGGAAAGCTGGTGTTATTCCTTTCTTTTTTATGTGTTTGGCAATTTTTGTTGTTATTTTGCCTGTATATGTAATCGAGCAGAAGGTACTGTGTTTTTTCTCTGGTGGTGGAAATACTAATTTCAGGGCTTTCTTGTGTAGTTTTTGATTTAACATTTTGTTAATTGTTTGTTCGTTGTATCCGTTGTTTACTGCTATTTGCTTAATTATATTTAATTCTGTCTCAAAGTTGTATTTTGACATCGGAATTTCTATTAATCTATGTAGCATACTATGATAAGCAGCCAGTTTATGTTGTGTTGGATGGGATGATGAATTGTGTATAGTCGTGTCAGTATGGATAGGTTTATGAAATATGGAGAAGTCATGTTTGTTTTGAAGTCTGCTAATTTTTAAATCTAAAAAATTTATGGATTGATCTTGTTCTGTTTCTATTGTAAATTCAATATGACTATTAAGTGAATTAATATACGATAAAAATTGGTCGAGTTGCCTGTTAGTTCCTGTGAAACATACCAGTACGTTGTCTACGTATCTCCAACAATATAAAAACTGTTTGAATACGGGATGTTTTGAAATCTGTGTCTCTAGATGATCCATAAAAATATCTGATAGCAATGGGCTTAGAGGATTACCCATTATAAGTCCTGCACTGTTATTTGTATATATATTTTATTATTAAATTCAAAGTAGTCCTGATTTAGTGTTTTAACACTTTTTCTAACTTAAAAACAGAAGATCAAATTGTGATAGACTTTGCAAACTATGAAAATTAATTAAAAAAAATTACACAAGCCAAGATAAAAAATGTAAAAGAAAAATGAGAAAGGATAATTGTTTCTTTCATCTCTCGTTATTCAAAAATAAGTTTTTATAAATTTCCTCATTTTGCTATACAGAGTAAAAACTGAACAATGTATGAAGAAGCTGAAATCTGTGGTGCTACAGACAAATACTGCGGATCTCATGTACTGATTGAGTGACGAATTCTGAAGTTCTGAACATGGACGTATGAATGGCCAGAACAATGTGAACTGTTTGTCACAATAAAAAAACGGAACTTAGAAATTACTTTGTATATATTGAGAGAAATAATTCAGTTGGTTATTGAAAGAACAGTGTTTTGTTAAGAGAAATCAGGAAGAGGGTTTGATGTAACGTCAAACTCAAAATTTCCATGATGATCGCCGACATTCGAAATAGATAAATACCGCAAGAAGATTAATATCCTTATTCTTATACTGATATTGATACCAGTTAAAGGACTTAATTGGTAGTATTATTATGGTATTGGTATTTGGAATTTATTTTACGTAACATAGGCTTTTTAATACAATAACTCAGATTTCCTGATTTGTAATTAACACTTTAACTCCTGGGCCTATTTATTCGCATAAATTCTTACTATCTTAGTAAGGTTTAACAGCAAGGCACCAAGATTAAGGAAAATGAAGTGGCTTGTGGAAAGAGTTTCTTTATCAGAATATGAATAAATATGATAGTTTACGTTTCTGGGGCATGAATCAAATAGAGTGTCTGGTATCACTCAGAAGACTCAAGTTCGACACTTGACACCGGAGAAAATATCTAGATATTTTAAAATACGGAGTGGCCCAAAAGTCTGGAAACGGCTAATTATCTCGTAAAATGCTAATCATAATTGTACAAAATTTGTGGTACACCTATTTTGGTATACGGAGATTCCATATTTGATATTTACAATGTTGCCAGATTTGCCGTTTTTCTTATATTATTAGAAACTTTGGTTTTTCAAATACATCACCCTGTATATTTAGTCATTATTGGAATGTCCTATTCAATACGAGTTCAACCATATGTAACACTTATGATTTTATGTAATCTGGAAGGTCATAAATACATAAAACCGAAGTCTGGCAACGCCTAAATTGTTTCAATAAATTTTTTAATACTAACTATTTTCAAATACATTAAAACGTAACAATTAATAGTTTAGAACATTTTTTAACATAGTAGTTATTAAGTGTTCAAAATGTGCTCAATTTGTGAGTTGACCGCACCCTAATCGATGGTAGAAGGCGTCTACCACATTTCTCCATGATTGTCTAGAAATTATTCGAGATTCATTGATAGTTCGTTGCCTTAGCCCTGCAAGATTTGCTGGTTAAGTTTTGTAAACTGAATTTTTTAAGTATCCCTAATAAACATAATCTTTAGGATTGAAATCGGGTGAACGTGGAGGCCATTAAATTCTACCTTGTCTACCAATTTATCGTCCAGGAAATATCTCATCTAAATATCGCCGAACATTTACACCAACTATCTGACGTTAAATTTCTTTCGACAAAAAATGACCCAATTGAATAAGTAACTACTATATCTGACCATACATTTAATTTTTGTGGTCTTTGAGTATGGTTTTCACGCATTCAGTCTTCAGTGTGAATTTACGTCACACCAGTACCTTAAATTGTGTCGATTTACACTTCCACACAGTGTAAAAGTTGCTTCATCGGAAAAACATATTCTGTTAACGAAATTTTAATAATTTTCAATTTTATCCATCATTACCTCAGTAAACTCTAATCTACGACCAAAGTCATCTTCACTTAATTCTTGCAATAAGTTAATTTTGTATGATTTAAATTTATTTTCACGTAATAAACGTAAGACTGAAGAATGACCTACATCATGTACTTGTGCATCCTGCCTGGGGATGTATGTGGATCTTCAACAAAACTTTGCTTATATCTGAAGTTTTGTTGTCATTGATAACTCGTTTCGGTCAACCTGATCGGTATCTATCTTTTACTTCTTTAGATTCCTCAAATCGCCTTACGTTTTTTTGTACCGTCGTCTTATGAATAGGAGAACGGTTTAGAGAAGGGCATTTTAGAGAAGCAATTTAAATTGCAGAACTTTTTGAACCACAACTACTGTCAATTTTAGTTCATAATTTAAATGGTAAAGAAATGGTAAAATCACAGCATTCTCCATTTAAATATTTAAATTTATTAAAATCTATATATTTTGTACTGTTTTATGTATTTAAGATCTTTCAGACTACATAAAAATCAAGTGAACATATAGTTGAACTCGTATTGAATAGCTGAACTCGTGTGAAATTCACACTGAATGCGTGAAAACCATACTCAAAGACCACAAAAATTAAATGTATGGTCAGTTATAGTAGGTACTTATTTAATTGGGTCATTTTTTATCGAAAGAAATTTAATGTGAGATAGTTGGTGTAAATGTTCGGCGTTATTTAGATGAGATATTTCCCGGGCGATGAACTGGTAGGCAAGGTAGAATTGAATGGCCTCCACGTTCACCCGATCTCAATCCTAAAGATTGTTTTTATTAGAGATACTTGAAAAATTCAGTTTACAAAACTTAACCAGCAAGTCTTGCATAGTTAAGGCAATGAATTATCGATGAATCTCGAATAATTTCTAGACAATCATGGAGAAATGTGGTAGACGCATTCTACCATCGATTAGAGTGCTGTAAATAGTTAGTATTAAAAAATTTATTGAAACAATTTATACGTTGCCAGACTTCTGTTTTATGTATTTAAGACCTTCCAGACTACATAAAATCATAAGTGTTACATATGGTTGAACTCGTATTTAATAGGAGATTCCAATAATGACTGAATATACAGGGTGATGCATTTGAAAAACCAAAGTTACTAATAATATAAGAGAAACGGCAAATCTGGCAACATTGCAAATACCAAATATGGAATCTCCGTATCCCAAAATAGGCGTATCTCAAATTTTGTATAATTATGTCTAGTAATTTACGAGATAATTAGCCGTTTCCAGACTTTTGGACCACTCTGTATATAAAGACTCCAGCTCGACTTAACCGGAATAAAATACTACTAGTATTTGTCGGTTTATAACGTTCTCCGCCGTTTTCCGACTTCCAATTACCACTTAGTCCGGTTGTTCCATAGGTCTTCTTCTATGACTCTCTCTCTCTCTCTCAGTTCTTTATTTATCCCTTCGCCCCAACTTTTTCTCGGTCGACCTCGTTTTCTCCTTCCTTCTGGTTGCCATTTTAATATTTCTTTTGGTATTCGTTGTTCATCCATTCATAAGTTGTTTTGTTGTTAGGATATCTGTGATTGTTCGTTTGATTCCCATTATTTCTCTAATGCGTTCATTAGTAATCCTTCCTCTTCTAGATCTTTCTGCGACTCTTCTCCAAAAATCCACTTTCGTCGCCTTCAGCGCTGCCAGTGTTCTTTCTTTTAGTGGCCATACCTCACAACTGTATAAAGTGATACTTTTTACTATAGTCTCATATATCCTTTTTTTATTTTCTTTGCTGATGAATTGGTCCCATAAAATGCTGTTTTACATTGTGATGGCTTTTCTCCTTGACGTATTTCTCTCTCTTATGGCTTTGTCTAATATTCCGTCTTGTAAAATAGTGATACCTAGATATGTGTAGTCACAACAGTGACCTATTTAGTACCCGTCCTATTTTAACGAATGTTATGATATCCGGATCCTGGTTAATTTTTTTATATAGTTCAAATTTATATCTTCTTCACCATATTCCTTATATATGTGTCGCAAGACTTTTCTTTCGAAGGTGGCTAACAACGTTCCTCTCCAACTCTTTTAGTGAGTGTCCAGGTTTCTGAGCCGTATGTGAGTACCGGTCTTATTAAGGTTTTGTATATTTGGCATTTTGTTTCTCTTGCGACGTTATCCGATCTTAGTTGCCTAATTAAGCCATGGTAACATTTATTGGCAATAAATATTCGCCTCTTCACTTCCTCCGCAACGTTATTATCAGACGTGACTAGGGATCCCAAGTATATAAAGTTTTTATCCCTTCAATGTTGTATTCTCCTATTATTATATTTGATGGCTGCTTTATTTCTGCGTTTTTACTTACCTGGATATATTTTGTTTTGGTCTGATTGATTTTAAGACCACTATTTTGTGCAGCTCGTTCTATTTAGTTGTATGCCTCTATCATTTATTTTCTTGATCTTGCGATTATGTCAACATCATCCGCAAATGCTAGTATTTGCACGCTTTTATTAATTATTGTTCCTTGACTGTTGTGTCCCTCAGTATTTTCTCGAGTACGATGTTGAACAAGATGCATGATAGAACGTCTCCCTGGCGTAGTCTCTTTTTCACATCTATCGTTTCCGTTAATTCGTTTTGTATCCGGATTTTACTTTCTACTTTTAGAGATTATTTTTCTCGGTTTCTCGGAATTATCGGTTTCTAGTTTCTTTAGCGGAATAAAATAAGTTCTAATTGTTGGAAAACCAACTAATTCTTTAAATGTTACAATTTAACCTAACGTCGCCTCTGTTCCTGAATATCACATGTTAGCCCTTATTAGTAAAAATAGCCAGACATCCACAGCGTATTTGACGCCTCCCATACACCTGCTCACTCTTTGTCCCTTTGCCCAAGCTAGTCACATATTATATATAAGCATAAAGTCGAATTAAGTAGCTCAAGTCAAGAAGTCGCTAAAGAAGTTATTCTCTCTCCTCGTTTCTCTCTCTCTCACCAGTATCACACAACAAGATATATTACAAGTTATATTATAAGTTAGTTTAGTATTTAGTAGTTTAGTAGTATAGTATAAAGCGAAGATAAAAAGGTGTAAGTGTATAATTTCACCCCCACAAGAGTAATAAAACGAATCAGCAACCCATGCTTAAATCCTGTAACAAATCAAGACAGGTCACCACGAGGGTTTGGTGCTCTCAGGGAACGTTGGAAATAACCCCATCGTTTCCCTTTACTAAAGAAGTGCGGCACTGGCCTTGTTATCTTCTCTCTATGTCTTAGGCCCAAGAAATAGCAGACTATACACCTAAACTGTCATAGCGGTATAAAGCGAGACCATTATTATTATATGAATGGTATATTTATAAGAATAAACTTTGAATATGGTTTCTTAGTTTTACTTGTAGGAATTTGGCAATTTAGCCAATAGTTTAGTGTAAAAATAATCCTTGTATCGGCATGTAAATAATATTTATTTAATTTCAATTTACTAAATTATTTTCACTTAATTTGTTATTTAAATAATTTAAATTCATATTTAATAAATCACACACATATAATATTGGCATATTTGCTATATAGTCTATAAAATACAGCACCCTAATACGGGTTATTATATTTTCAGCATTTAGCTATAGAAAATTATAGTATGCGAAACCGGTCGTTGCTGGTAGAATAAATTGATTGTGAGTAAGTCTTATTCTAATTTCTTTTCACCTATTTGAAATGAACTCACACAGCCAACATATTCATAATTTAAATTAAAATCAATTTTCTTTTACATAACAACGTACCAAAATACAGTATATATCTCATTCCTATTCCCCTCATTCCATTATTCAGATATCAAACGTATCTTTCGAGTCGTCACACAATGTAAGCACAGCCTACAACTGTCAACTTCCCAACAACTGTATTTCTTACAGTAACCTCGAACCAATAAAAAGGCCAAAGACCTCATTTCCTTTTCCCCGAAATATATTTGTTCGGCAATATTTAATAAAACATTTCCATTCCCGGCTTTTCTTTCTTCTAAGTGATTAAATCTTCCAATTTCTCCGTCAATATCGGCGTCTCTGTCCAATGCATTTAATCGAACGAAACAGTTTAACGTCTCATTTGTTTAATACTCAAGGTCGCCCACCCTTTCACCCTCAATCCTCCGTTATCAACCCCTTGCCACTCGAACCAACTGATATTGATTCCATTGAATCCTCTGATAATTTAATCACGAGATGGGTTTCCACGAATTTAATACAGCAGCTTTTTTATTAAGATTAGAATTTGGGAAAAAAATCAAAAATATTAATTTGTGGAATGTATAGCAATGTAGACAGAGACGGTACAAGAAATAGACGGTGTATAATCAATTATTTCATTTAAACTTAATTTATATAAACAAAAATGTCATGAAATAATGTAGTGGGGCGTACACTTACATGCGCGTACAATTTCAAAAGAATGGAACAATGCAGTAATAGTCTTGTTACACAAAAAGGCGATATTACTAAATTAGAAAATTATAGACCCATCAGCCTCTTGACACATATGTACAAACTCTTTATGAAAATCTTAACAAAAATCTTAACCTAAACTTGATTTCTATCAACCCAAAGAACAGGCAGGCTTCAGGGCAGGATATGGCACAAATGACCATTTGCATACCATAAAGACCTTAATAGAAAAGTACATCGAGTACAACATACCACTGGTTCTTGCATTTATCGATTACGAGGAGGCTTTTGATTCTGTAGAGTTTGAAATAATACTGAAAGCCCTAAATCAAAGCCGAATAGATTACAGGTACACGACACTAATCAACAACATCTACGAGAACGCTACATCAAGTATACGACTACACGAAGACACAGAAAAATTCAGCTTAGGTCGTGGAAATATACAAGGAGACAATATCTTATCAAAATTGTTCACGGAAGCTCTAGAGTCAATATTTAAGAGCACTCAATGGCAAGATATGGGCATCAATATAGATGGAGAAAGATTAAATCACCTAAGATTTGCGGCATGTGGTCCAGTGTAGAGAACACTGGAAAGAACTGAGGGAGGCCTATGTCCAGCAGTGGACGCGATTGGCTGATTGATGATTCCAAGGCAACATACCCGAACAGTGGAACACTGCTAAAACAATACTAATACACAATAAGGGAGACACCACAGACCTGAAAAATTATCGACCAATTTCACTTCTTTCACAACTTTACAAAACCTTTACAAAGATTTATTACAAACAGGTTAACAATTAAATATGACGGACATCAACCAGTAGAAACAGCCGAATTTAGAAAAGGGTACAGCATCTGTGACCATCTATACTCTTTAAAAATTCTAATAGAAAAGACTAACGAATACAATATCTCATTATGTCTGGCTATTATAGATTATGAAAAAGCTTTTGATAGCGTAGAACTGTGGGCAATAGAAGAAGCATTAGTCAACAACCGGATCGTCTACAGGTACAGAATATTAATACATAATATTTACGAACAAGCTGAAATGATAGTGACGTTGGGTAATGGAATCGAAACACGACCAGTAAAAATCAAGCGAGGAGTAAGACAAGGAGACACAATATCTCCAAAATTATTTACAGCTGCCCTAGAAGATATTTTTAAGTCAATAGACTGGGAAAATAAGGGAATCCCTATTAACGGAAGATACTTGAACCATCTTAGATACGCAGATGATGTAGTACTAACAGCCGACACGTGGAATGCACTGAATACGATGATTGAGGAGCTACACACACAATCCCTAAAAAAAGACTGAAAATGAATTTCAGGAAAACTAAACTAATGTCAAACAAAAATGACAAACCTATGATACATCCAAGGGACAGAGATAGAACACGTAGATGAATATACATATCTGGGTCAAAATGTCAAGGTAAGCAAAGAAAATCAGACTACCGAAATAAGCAGACGTGTAAAAATGGGATGGGCTGCATTCGGAAGACTCTCATACGTACTTAAAAATAAAAACATACCTCAAAAACTGCAAACCAAAGTGTTTTATGCCTGTATCCTACCTGTACTTACATATGGAGCTCAAACCTGGACATTCATTAAAATAAACATGGAGAAGATCAGAAAAACTCTAAGAGAGCTAAAGGCAGCTAAACTAAAATGGAAATGGGCTGGACATATGGACTGATGGAATAAAGAAATCAAGAATTGGCGGTCATATGAAGCCAAAAGACCACGAGGACGACCGCAAATGCGATGGAGTGACGATATTAAAAGAACTGCAGGGCCAATGAAGAAACGTCTTACAAACAACAGAGATAAATGGCGAGAATTAGGAGGGGCCTATATTCGGCCACACGAATAGAGATAAGGGCTTACAAAAATTGTCTATTAGTTCTGACCAACTTCTAAATATTTTGTTTTAATTAACTTTCTTTTCAATAGTACTCTATTACCTGTCGACTTTTTTAAACTTGGTTGATTATATATTTTGATTACTGTCTTCTTTTATTGTGGAACCTAATTTATGTATGCGTTTTATATCTAATAAAACATCACAAGCCTCATATAATTGACGTTTATTTTGGAACATAATCACTAAAGATAATGAACATCCCAACTAGCCAATAAATACATTTCTGTTATGTAATAATCGTTTTATTGACATCCCAATTCTATTATAATCTGACTATGGTTCACAGCGTGTAAGCATTGAGTAATATTTATATCAATTAATATATACTATTGATATGCGGCTAATATTACCTTTGATATGCCGCCCTTAATATTAGTCTATTCAGTTTTCGTTTGTAGAAAAAACACAGCGCCACACTTTATTCATTAAATTATACTAAATCATTGGGAATGAGAACTTCATATATTATGACGCACATGTTTTACCAAATTTATTGATGGATGGTTTGTCAGTCAATCTTTCTACATTTTTGTTCGAATTATTATTATGATTTGATTTTTGGTAGAAATTACTTCGGAATCTTGATTTGTTACAAGGTAAATCAAGAATCGTGTGTAGAATTTTGATTAAAATCATTTAATCATTTAAATAGAATTATTCGTTTGCGTGTATTGAGAAACATTGACATTTGTAAAATTAAACAAATGGAAAAGCTGGCAGATGCAGTGTTAGTTGATGCTTCATTAATTCCAGGGTTTCTCTTTGCTACAAAAGATTACGAAGCTATCAATATTAGTTTTAATGATCAACATACTGAATTAATTAATTTAATTGCTGTTGGGAAACACGTAGATTTAGATACGGAAGAATTTATTAGATTTGAATTTGCTAATAGTATTAATAAAATAGCTTCTCTTTATTTTAAATATCATTGATGTTTATGATGATTCACATATGAGATCAAAATAAACATCATCAATGATGATCCTAAAAACCTAAAAAAATCTCGCAGTAGGACTACAGAACTCAAAGAAAACAAGGACTAAAGAAGACAAAATAAGCAATGAAACTAAACAGCTAATGACGGAAAGAAGACAACTACAAGCGCAAAACAAACGCCATACTCAAGAATATAGAGAACTTAATAAAACAATTAGAAAAGAACTAAAACGCGACATACAAAAACGGAAGAGAACTTAATAGAGCGAGTCATTGAAAACAACAGAGGCTTAAAATGTCTAAGACCCGCACTGGGAGTTCAAAAAATCATCAAAAAAAGACGCTAATAATAAGGTAGATAAGGACAAATATAAAATAACAAATATTGTCGAAGACTTCTACACATCCTTGTACAGCTCGCAAGGCCAGCCTAATGAAACAACAAAGGAGAACGTCAAAAGAAAAATCAAAAACGTGGGATCAGAAGTACTACCAAATATAAAGGGATACGAAATAGAAAGAGCTTTAAAACAACTAAAAAATAATAAAGCTCCAGGACACGATGGTATAATTACCGAGCTCTTGAAAACAAGCAAGACTAACAATCCTTGTATTAACAGAGCTATTTAATAGATGTCTCCATAATAGCCAGATCCCTAAAGACTAGAACGAGAGTCTAGTAATACTCTTACACAAAAAAGGGGACAAATGTGATCTACAGAATTATAGACCTATATCGTTGCTCAGTCAAGTATACAAACTATTTATGAGAATTATTAATAACCGGTTAACCTACAAAATGGATAATTACCAAACGGTTGAACAAGCTGACTTCCGCAAAGAATATAGTACATCAGACCATCTGCTGACAATGAGAACATTGATAGAGAAGGCAAATGAATACCAACTACCCGTATTTTTTGCTTTCGTCGACTATGAAAAGGCGTTTGACATTATCGAGATGTGGGCCATAGAACAAGCTATTAATAATTGTAGAATAGATTCGTGATATAGGCAACTAATAACTACATAATATATATGAAAATTCAACTAAGTACAACTAGACGAAAATACAAATCCCATCCCCATTAAGAGAGGAGTGAGATAAGGAGACGTAATATCGCCAAAGCTTTTCAACCTAGCGCTAGAAGACGTCTTCAAAACTACAAATTGGTCAACCTATGGGATTAACGTTAATGGCAACAAGTGAAACCACCTCAGATTCGCTGACGACATAGTGATTATAGCGAGCACATTCGAGGAACTGCAAATTATGTTGGGGGAACTAGCAGCCAGCTCCCAATACGTCGGCCTAAAAATGAATATGAAAAAAACAAAAATAATGACAAACACAGATGACCCCAGACATATGACTATAAACGGCAATGAGATAGAACAAATCCATTAATACTTATATCTAACTAGGCCAAATCCTGAGACTTGACAAAGAGAACCAAAGTCCGAAAATTACTAGAAGAGCAAGACTAGCATGGGCAGGATTTGGAAAACTTAGTTGGATACTTAAGAAGCGCAAAAATCCTTCCTATCGTGACACATGGATGTCAAACCTGGACCCTAATCAAGGCAAATATGAATAAACTAGCCACAACAGAAAGAACAATGGAAAGAGCAATGTTAGGTATACGACTATCAGACAAAAATAGGAACGACTGGGTAAGATCCAAAACAAAAGTCGAGGACATAACAACAAAAATTGCCAAACTTGAATAGAGCTTCGCAGGCCACACTGCTAGACAGAAAGACCAACGTTGGAATACTACAATACAACATTGGAGACCTTACGAAAGTAAACGACCAAGAGGAAGACCACAGATGTGATGGGTTGATGACATTAAAAGAATAGCCGGAACAAATTGGAAATATGTTGCTCAGGATAGTGACCGATGGAAGGAGTTGGGAGAGGCCTATGTCCAAACATGGACGACAGAAGACTAAGAAGAAAGGTGAAGATACAATAAGTTACAGGTAACACTGTCAAATTCAAATATCGAAATATCTGAAAAAATTAAATCCCTTCTTTGACCCAAATAATCTGCTTAGAGTGAGCGGAAGACTTAGCCAATCAGAATTACCGTATGATAAGCGCTTTCCTCTTCTCCTTCCTCTAAAAGTAATTTTATCAAATTGCTTACTTCGGAAGTTCATCTTGTATATCTACACGCAGGCATTCAAAGTGCGCATTTCGCCTTGTCACAAAACTTTTGAATAACTTCATTCAAACGTGTTATTTTTAGTTTTCTTTCAAAATAAATTTGCTGTTGGAGACTAAAATCTCAAAATTATTAGCCACCTATGGGGCATCAGGAGTTCAAGACATCATCAAAAGAACCACGACGCTTAAGTGGAACTGGGAAGGGCACTTAGCCAGAACACAAGATTGACGGTGGACAAGACGTACTATGGAATGGAGGCCCAGAAACTATATTTATTTATCGTATGGCAATTACAACACATTTAGAACAAAATTACAAACACTAGTAATATAGGTATATGACAAACTTTAAATAATTACAAACAAACATCAAGTGTATTAACATAATCAATTGACTCTGAAGTTGCAAACAGGAAGTCTTCAGGGCTACCGTTATAGGATCTTGAGGGACACTCTTCAATAATGTGGTCGATCGTTTGGTCCTTCCCACAGTCACATTGAGGAGACGGATTCTTTCCCCATTTATGTAGCATGTATGCAAATCTGCCATGTCTGGTTCGGATCCTGTTTAGAGTGGACCATGTTTTACGTGGAAGATCAAAACCTGGTGGCTTCTGGGTAATACAGGGCATGTTATTTTGCCATGCATTCCATTCTTGGGACCATGCATTCATGATGTTGAACTCCTCATGTATCATTCTTGCCGTTTTCATTGGTGGTTTTCTAGAACGTAGACGGGTATTTCGTGCATCCTCGGTATCTTGGTGGATCGGCAGGTTTATATTGTTCATGATCTTTTTGTATTCACGTGTAAGTGAGTCAACTCGTCGTAAATGTGGAGGTGTAATGTGACTTAATACTGGAAGCAATTGGGTGGGAGTTGATTTAATTGTACCAGCTATCATCCTCATAGTGCTGTGTAGTTGAGTGTCGACCTTTTTTACGTGTGGACTGTGTAGCCAAACTGGGGCACAATATTCAGCGAAAAGAGAAAACAAGGGCTAAAGCAGTAGAGCTATCTATTAAACGTGCTATTTGTTTACAGGGAATTGCGCGGAGAATTTTGTATATAAGGCCCTCTCCCCATACTGTATCATAAGCTGCCGAGAGATCAATAAATGCCGCTGAAGTTTTAAGTCTTCTTTGGAAACCCGCTTCGATGTATGTGGTGAGTGACATGACCTGGTCCGCGCAGCTTCGTTCTGGTCGAAAACCCGCTTGTTCGACTGGGATCACCTGGAACAGTTCTGTACTGATTCTATTATATATAAGCCTCTCTAATAGTTTGTAGATGGCAGAGAAAAGCGCAATTGGTCTGTAGTTTTTTGGGTTGTCAGCGGGTTTGCCTGGCTTTGGTATGGCTATTATCTTAGAGCGCTTTAGTTCTTGTGGGATATTTCCAGTTTCCATGATGTCTGTGAAAAATCTAGCCAACCAAACTTTTGTATACTTGCCACAATTTAGTAGGAATTCAGGGTGAATATTATCAAATCCTGGTGCTTTTGCTGGCTTAACATCTTTTAGAGCCTCTGATATGTCTTCGCTGGTGAAGGGGAGGGAATGCTCCGTTTCTGTGGCTACATGTTTTAGAACTGTAGGCTACAGAAACTATAAAAGAAGCCGAAGACGACCACCGACTAGATGGACCGATGATATAAAACGTGTAGCGGGAAACTTGCTACAAGCGGACCAGTGTAGAGAACACTGGAAGGAACTGAGGTAGGTGTATGTCCAGCAGTGGACGCGATTGGCTGATTGATGATATGATGATGATGGGGGCTCTTCCCGACCTACAATTATCCAAGGTTAAACCATTATTTTGCGTTGACGTTGACTTTGGCGGTCCTTTTATGAAACGAGCCAATAAGCTTAAATATTCTAAACGAAGCAAAGTCTATATTTGCTTATTTGTAGGCTTTGTCACTAAGGCTTTGCACTTGGAATTGGTATCTGAACTTAGTACAGAGTTATTTTTAGCAACATTCAGAATCGGATACAACTTAATAGTATAGGATCCCGCTATAAAACGACCTTCACCGAGCTGGTTAATGGATGAAAGATATTCTTTATCAAATAAAGAATATCTTTATCGAATAAATAAGTCAATAAATATATTACGAATGGGTTGTCTAAAAAATTTCAGTCCAGAATATGATTAATTAACAATTAAAAAAAAATTTTTTTTTTTTAAATTACACCGGCTTGGTTAATGAACAAATTCCATTCCAATCGAAAATATGAAACCTATAGAATATACAAATATTAGGTTGACTATTTATTTCCCGTCACAACCCTTGGGTAGGTAGGTATAAACAGGTAAATCGATACTAGTAACTTGCACCGGTCTGATTAATGAATGAAACTAAAATAAAAATAAAGATAATTTTATTACGAACACGGTGGTATAGGGTTGTCTGCAAAAAATCAGTCCTAAATTGCGGTTGTTGAATTTTAAAAAGTGAAATATTGCTGCGAGTGAATACGTGCGACAGCGAGGTCCCAGCAAACCATCCCAGGCGATAGAAGAGGACACAGCATTGCAGCTGTCTATAGTTTGTTGGTTGAATGAAAGAGAGCGCGCATGCTATTTGTCGGTGAAAACGAAAAGGATAGCGATAGACTAGTAAATGCTACGCGTCATTTTGGAGTAGATTGTCGCTACATTTGTAATTGAAAACACGTGCTACTATTTGTTATTGTAAAAAATGGCTAAAAAGTGTTTTTTGTGTGATTCGGATGATGGTGTTATTGATTTTAATGATGAAACTTTTAAAAACTGTTCATTAAAGTTAGCTTTTCGTAAAATTAAAAACTTTAAATACAACGTTGTTGAGCTAACTAGTGCGTCACTCGATTTTATAGGTTGCCATACCACATGTTATAAAAAAGTTACTGCCTTGAATAAAAAATATAATGAAGAATTTGAAAATTTTAGTGAAAATATATTTGGCCGACTTTTGGCAATTAGTCTGAACAAAAAAATAAATCTCGAATATTGCCTAACTTTTCCACTAGCACCAATGCCACCAGCTCTTTTTCAATGTACTGGAGAGATGTTAAAAACTTCAAAATCTACGTTAGCAAAGATTTTGAAATCAGAAACTAAAATGGTTGAGCCAATATATATCAACGTTGAAATAATTGATGGTTTTTACTACTTACACTTAATCGGATCTTCTATGCCCCAAACTTTTGATAAAATTGCAGAAACAATACTTATCAAAATATGTTCAACAAACGCAACAGAAGTACATTTAATTTTTGATCGTTACTTATCACCGTCAATTAAAGATTCCGAACGTGAAAGCCGAAAAGAATTCGATATTCCGTACAAAATTTCGGGACCTCAACAAACCAGACCTCATAATTTTTTACAAAGCCTTAAAAATTATCGTTTCAAAGAGGCTTTGGTGCTGTTTCTGGCAGATTATTGGGAGAACAACCATTTGGTAACAATAATCCAAAACAAAAAAATTTTCTTAACCGTCAACTATCAATGCTATTCTTATCAAGTTCATGAAAACTCCATAAAAAAAAGTGAAGAAGTTAATTATGAATGTCATCACGAATAGGCAGATACGAGGATTATTTTTCATGCTCATAAAGCGGAACCAGGGTCAAGGATTTTAATTAAAGCCTCTGATACTGATGTTTTGATTGTTTTGTTAGGAAATATGCACAAAATTTCAGAATCAGAAATTTGGCTTTCCACTTCAGCAACAAAAAAGAGTAATAACCAACCTGTTGATTGCATTAATTGTACCGATCTAGCATTGAAGTTAGGACTTAAATTGTGCCAAAGTCTTCCCGCCTTCCATGCGTTCACAGGTTGCGATTACACGGCTGCATTTCACAATAAAGGAAAGGTAAAACCTTTTAAGCTGCTTTCAAAAAATGAAAAATATCAAACAGTTTTTGCGTCACTAACAGATGAAGCTGATATTTTCATTAACGAAAAAATGAACACCGTTCAAGAATTTACTGCCAATATGTATGGCGTCAAGAACTGCACAAAAGTGAATGAAGCGAGATATCGCATTTTTCTGAAGAAATATTCTGCCAAAGAAGACAGCGGGCAGTTTAAAAAAAAAATAAAAGGCTTTGACTTCAACTCTATACCACCATGCTGGATATCATTGACTCAGAAAATTTTACGAACTATTTTCGTAAATTCCATGTGGCTTAATGCAACGGATCCAGTATGCGTGAAACTTCAACCTGAAAACTGCGGTTGGTTCTTCGATGAATATTTAAAACCAGTAGGATTCATTGGGGATCATACACCTTTAAGAATAGAAGATATTGTCGAAACATCTGAAACAGAAAGCGATGACGAAGAATGTTGTGACATTGAAGATTACAATTACATGTCTGATGACTCGGATCCTGAATAATTTGAAAATTCAACAACCGCAATCTACTCCGAAATGACGCGTAGCATTTACTAGTCTATCGCTATCCTTTTCGTTTTCACCGACAAATAGCATGCGCGCTCTCTTTTATTCAACCAACAAACTATAGACAGCTGCAATGCTGTGTCCTCTTCTATCGCCTGGGATGGTTTGCTGGGACCTCGCTGTCGCACGTATTCACTCGCATCAATATTTCACTTTTTAAAATTCAACAACCGCAATTTAGGACTGATTTTTTGCAGACAACCCTATACCACCGTGTTCGTAATAAAATTATCTTTATTTTTATTTTAGTTTCATTCATTAATCAGACCGGTGTAAGTTACTAGTATCGATTTACCTGTTTATACCTGCCTACCCAAGGGTTGTGACGGGAAATCAATAGTCAACCTAATGTTTGTATATTCTATAGGTTTCATATTTTCGATTGGAATGGAATTTGTTCATTAACCAAGCCGGTGTAATTTAAAAAAAAAAAATTTTTTTTAATTGTTAATTAATCATATTCTGGACTGAAATTTTTTAGACAACCCATTCGTAATATATTTATTGACTTATTTTATTTGATAAAGAATATCTTTCATCCATTAACCAAAAATCAAAAAATTCAAATATATGTACAAAAAAATGCCTTGACTAAGATGCTTTTAAATATTTTTTAAACTATTGAACAGTCAACATTTTCAATGTCAAATTGAGAATTTATGGTACCTATCTCGTAAAATTATTCGATAGCTTAGATACAAGCTTGTCGCCGATGTCGAAATTTATAAAATAATCACTTAGCCGTTCTCCCAACTCTATCTCCTTGAATATCAGCCTCTTTTGGGGGTTTGAAGAATGGCGGAATAACGTTTTCCGGAAAATAATTCCCAGAGTTAAGAAGGGGACTTGCGACGGAAGGGATTTGAGAGGGAAACGAACATAAAGTCTCTTTTCCCTTTATGATTCGTTGACCCAATGGACTTTTGGGCGGATTCCCAAGACTCCCCAAAAGCTCCAGCCTAGTCTTAAATTAGAGAAGGTTCAGAATCAGATTGCGAAAGAAAAATGAACGTAAAGTGATACTTTATTACGATTTATTCAATTTTCTGAAGTCCATTCTTTGGATTAATGGCTATTTGGAGCTATAAAGGGTCTTATGAAGAAATATATGAAACTATAAATATACAGAGTGGCCCAAAAGTCTGGAAACGGCTAATTATCTCGTAAAATGCTAATCATAATTGTACAAAATTTAAAGTACACCCATTTTGGGATACGGAGATTGCATATTTGATATTTACAATGTTGCCAGATTTGCCGTTTTTCTTATATTATTAGTAACTTTGGTTTTTCAATTACATCACCCTGTATATTCAGTCATTATTGAAATCTCCTATTCAACACGAGTTCAACCATATGTAACACTTATGATTTTATGTAATCTGTAAGGTCATAAATACATAAAACCGAAGTCTGGCAACGCCTAAATTGTTTCAATAAATTTTTTAATACTAACTTATTTTCAAATACATTAAAACGTAACAATTGATAGTTTAGAACATTTTTTAACATAGTAGTTACGTTATTAAGTGTTCAAAATGTGCTCAATTTGTAAGTTGACAGCACCCTAATCGATGGTAGAAGGCGTCTACCACATTTCTCCATGATTGTCCAGAAATTATTCGAGATTCATTGATAATTCGTTGCCTTAGCTCTGCAAGACTTGCTGGTTAAGTTTTGTAAACTGAATTTTTCAAGTATCCCTAATAAACATAATCTTTAGGATTGAAATCGGGTGAACGTGGAGGCCATTCAATTCTACCTTGTCTACCAATTTATCGTCCAGGAAATATCTCATCTAAATATCGCCGAACATTTACACCAACTATCGTTATGACGTTAAATTTCTTTCGACAAAAAATGACCCAATTGAATAAGTAACTACTATATCTGAACATACATTTAATTTTTGTGGTCTTTGAGTATGGTTTTCACGCCTTCAGTCTTCAGTGTGAATTTACGTCACACCAGTACCTTAAATTGTGTCGATTTACACTTCCACACAGTGTAAAAGTTGCTTAATCGGAAAAACATATTCTGTTAACGAAATTTTAATAATTTTCAATTTTATTCATCATTACCTCAGTAAACTCTAATCTACGACCAAAGTCATCTTCACTTAATTCTTGCAATAAGTTAATTTTGTATGATTTAAATTTATTTTTACGTAATAAACGTAAGACTGAAGAATGACCTACATCATGTACTTGTGCAACCCTGCCTGGGGATGTATGTTGATCTTCAACAAAACTTTGCCTATATCTGAAGTTATTTGTCATTGATAACTCGTTTCGGTCAACCTAATCGGTATCTATCTTTTACTTCTCCAGATTCCTCAAATTGCCTTATTACAGTTTTTTGTACCGTCGTCTTATGAACAGGAGAACGGTTTAGAGAACGGCATTTAAGAGAGGAAATTTAAATTGCAGAACTTTTTGAACCACAACTACTGTCAATTTTAGTTCATAATTTAAATGGTGAACAAATGTCAAAATCACAGCATTCTCCATTTAAATATTTAAATTTATTAAAATCTACATATTTTGCACTGTTTTATGTATTTAAGATCTTTCAGACTACATAAAATCAAGTGAAGATATGGTTGAACTCGTATTAAATAGCTGAACTCGTGTGAAATTCACACTGAATGCTTGAAAACCATACTCAAAGACCACAAAAATTAAATGTATGGTCAGTTATAGTAGGTACTTATTTAATTGGGCCATTTTTAATCGAAAGAAATTTAACGTGAGATAGTTGGTGTAAATGTTCGGCGTTATTTAGATGAGATATTTCCCGGACGTAAAATTGGTAGACAAGGTAGAATTGAATGGCCTCCACGTTCATCCGATCTCAATCCTAAAGATTATTTTTATTAGAGATACTTGAAAAATTCAGTTTACAAAACTTAATCAGCATGTCTTGCATAGCTAAGGCAATGAATTATCGATGAATCTCGAATAATTTCTAGACAATCATGGAGAAATGTGGTAGACGCATTCTACCATCGATTAGAGTGCTGTTAACTCACAAATAGAGCACATTTTGAACACTTAGTAACGTAACTATTATGTTAAAAAATATTCTAAACTATCAATTTTTACGTTTTAATGTATTTGAAAATAGTTAGTATTAAAAAATGTATTGAAACAATTTAGTCGTTGGCAGTATGACTTCTGTTTTATGTATTTAAGACCTTCCAGACTACATAAAATCATAAGTGTTACATATGGTTAAACTCGTATTTAATAGGAGATTGCAATAATGACTGAATATACAGGGTGATGCATTTGAAAAACCAAAGTTACTAGTAATATAAGAGAAACTGAAAATCTGGCAACATTGCAAATACCAAATATGGAATCTCCCAAATGAATTATGGTAACCCAAAATGGCGCATCTCAAATTTTGTATAATTATGTCTAGTAATTTACGAGATAATTAGCCGTTTCCAGACTTTTCGGCCACTTTGTATATACTATAATATATTAAAGTAATTATTTCGGCAAAAAAAAACATTCCTCTTTTAAATTTTTCAGTCTTTTAACGAATAATATAATGCAGCATCCTAAGCATATGAACAGTAAGTAACGCCTATTGATGTTTGCAGAAAATTTTAAAGCTTATACATACTTATTTGTTGTTTAGGTATAAATAAGGATGTTAAATACAAACACTTCATTAATTTTCTGAAAGTTAAGAAGAAAAGCTAATCAAAATAATCGTCTTTTACCTTTCTTTATGTCCTAAGAAAAAAAAAATACAATAGTAGTTTGTGAATACGATTTTGGGAAATGATTTTTTTTTTTGGAATTCTTATATACAGAGTGGCCCAAAATTCTGGAAACGGCCAATTATCTCGTAAATTGCTAGTTATAATTGTACAAAATTTGAGGTACACCAATTTTGGGATACGGAGATTCCATATTTGATATTTGCAATGTTGCCAGATTTGCCGTTTCTCTGATATTAGTAACTTTGGTTTTTCAAATGCATCACCCTGTATATTCAGTCATTATTAGAATCTTCTATTCAATACGAGTTCAACTATATGTAACACTTATGATTTTTTATAGTCTGGAAGGTCTTAAATACATAAAACAGAAGTTTGCTAAAGCCTAATTGTTTCAATAAATATTTTTATACTAATTATTTTCAAATACATTAAAACGTAACAATTGATAGATTAGACCATTTTTTAACAATAGTTACGTTATTAAGTGTTCAAAATATGCTCAATTTGTGAGTTGACAGTACCCTAATCGATGGTAGAATGTGTCTACCACATTTCTCCATGATTGTCTAGAAATTATTTGAGATTAATCGATAATTCGTTGCCTTTGCTCTGCAAGACTTGACTGGTTAAGTTTTGTAAACTGAATTTTTCAAGTATCCCTAATAAAAATAATCTTTAGGATTAAATTCGGGTAAACGTGGGGGCCATTCAATTCTACCTTGTCTACCAATTTATCGTACGGAAAATTTCTCATTTAAATAACGCCGAACATTGACACCAACTATCTGACGTTAAATTTCCTTCGATAAAAAATGACCCAATTGACTATGTACCTACTATACCTGATCATACATTTAATTTTTGTGGTCTGGTATGGTTTTCACGCATTCAGTGTGAATTTCATACGAGTTCAACTATTCAATACGAGTTCAAAAATATGTAACACTTATGATTGTATGTAGTCTGGAAGGTCTTAAATACATAAAGCAGTGCAAAATATGTAGATTTTAATAAATTTAAATATTTAAATGTAGAATGCTGTGATATTGACATTTGTTCACAATTTACATTATAAACTAAAACTGACAGTAGTTGTGTTTCGAAAAGTTCTTCAATTTAAATTGCTTCTCTAAAATGCCGTTCTCTAAACCGTTCTCCTATTCATAAGGCGACGGTACAAAAAACTGTAAAGCGATTTGAGAAATCTGAAGAAGGTAAAGACAGATGGAAAGAGAAAAGTTTTGTTGAAGATCCACATACATCCTCAGGCAGGGTTGCGCAAGTACATGATGTAGGTCGTTCTTCAGTCGTACGTATATTACGTAAAAATAAGTTTAAACCATACAAAATAAACTTATTGCAAGAATTAAGTGAAGATAACTTCGGTCTTAGATTAGAGTTTACTGAGGTAATGATGGATAAAATTAAAAATTATTAAAATTTCGTTAACAGAATATGTTTTCCAATGAAGCAATCTTTACACTGTGTGGAAGTGTAAATCGACACAATTTAAGGTACTGGAGTGACGCAAATTCACACTGAATGCGTGAAAACCATACTCAAAGACCACAAAAATTAAATGTATCGTCAGGTATGTAGGTACTCAGTCAATTGGGACATTTTTTATCGAAAAAAATTTAACGTCAGATAGTTGGTGTAAATGTTCGGCGTTATTTAGATGTGATATTTCCCGGACGATAAATTGGTAGACAAGGTAAAATTGAATGGCCTTCACGTTCACCCGATTTCAATCCTAAAGATTATTTTTATTAGGGATACTTGAAAAATTCAGTTTAAAAACTTAACCAGCCAAGTCTTGCAGAGCAAAGGCAACGAATTATCGATTAATCTCAAATAATTTCTAGACAATCATTTAGAAATGTGGTAGACGCATTCTACCATCGATTAGGGTACTGTCAACTCACAAATTGAGCAAATTTTGAACACTTAATAACGTAACTATTGTTAAAAAATGGACTAATCTATCAATTGTTAAGTTTTAATGTAGTTGAAAATAATTAGTATTAAAAAATTTATTGAAATAATTAGGCGTTGCTAGACTTGTGTTTTATGTATTTAAGACCTTTCAGACTACATAAAATCATAAGTGTTACATATGGTTGAACTCGTACTGAATAGGAGATTCCAATAATGACTAAATATACAGGGTGATGCATTTAAAAAACCAAAGTTACTAATAATATAAGAGAAACGGAAAATCTGGCAACATTGCAAATATCAGATATGGAATCTCCGTATCCCAAAATAGGTGTACCTCAAATTTTGTACAATTATAACTAGCAATTTACGAGATAATTGGCCGTTTCCAGACGTCACTCTGTATTATGTCCAAAATTTTGTCTATTTTTTGTCACGCAGAGAATCGATCTTTCCATGCGCCTTTGTGCCACTCGCATTTTTAGTGTTGTTGTTTTTGTGAGAGTGACAGTTTCTGCTTTGTATGTCATAATAGGAAGAACGCATTGGTCAAATGTCTTCCATTTCATATTTATCGGGATGTTGCTCTTAAAGATGTGTAATAAGTACTATATCGCCGGCAAAACGCAGATGGTTGAGCATTTCCTCGTCTATTTTTATTCCTCTATTTTCCGACTTTAGCGTTTTAAACAAAAACCAAACACCAAAGTTAACCGTCGCAATGATGAAAAAGAGACTGCAATGGGCCAATGAATACTAAAATTGAACAATTGAGGGTTGGAGTAAGGTAAAATACATCACTACTCATGTTTAAATTCCTGTAACCCCTGTTTTTATTCTAAAAAAATATCTTAATTACTTTTTCAGATCTATTTTTTCGATAAGTCTATAGTGGAGATACTCATGGACAAATCTACCTTCGTCCGAAGACGGGTGGGTGAAAAATATCACAAGGATTGCATAGTGTATCGAGTAAAGTATCCTTTTAAGATCGTGGTATGGTCTGTGATCAGTAGCAAGGGCTCAGGGAGGCTGGAAAAAAAATTAAAGTACTAACCTAACAAGGTAATTCCCCAGGCGTCAATCCGATCGAAAATCTATGGGAGCTCATAAATAGTGGAATTGACCATAGTCCACGCTGTGAGGCCGCTCCCGTTGGGAAAATGTTTCTGATTCGGTTTCTTCGCAGATTCCGGTTTAAAAATGTCCCTTTAAACAAATCTGAAGGGTGCCGGGCAAATTTTTTGGGCAGAAATTGTTTAAAACAATTTTTTTTAAACAAATTCCAAATTTTTTTTTAATCTGGAAAACGTTTTTTTAGTTTTTTTGGGCCATTTTAAACAAAAAAGTCTCGTGTCATTTTTCTCTAAAGTTGATAGTTTTCGAGTTATAAGCAATTTAAAGTCTGAAAAACGCGAAAATACGCATTTTTGAGGCTTGAAAACACATATGTAAATTATTATTTTTGAACTTTGATGGTACACAAGGCAAATATCAAACACAGTATTTAATCAAATCTTGCCCAAGTACTTTCGATCACAAGATCATCCTCAAGGGCATTTCGTCAATTGTGGCCTATCCAGCAGTAACGAATGTCATAAATGTAAATTGGGACATAACAAATACACTAAACAAAGACAAACAAACACTTTAAAATTTAAATTGGAGAAGCTACATTTTATATAGAAGCCGGAGACAGACTGTCTCGCTTATAACTCGAAAACTATCAACTTTAGAGAAAAATGACAAGAGACTTTTTTTGTTTAAAATGGCCCAAAAAACCTAAAAAAACGTTTTCCAGATTAAATAAAATATTTTTGGACTTTGTTTAAAAAAAATTGTTTAAACAATTTCTGCGCAAAAATTTCGCCCGGCACCCTTCAGATTTGTTTAAAGGGGACATTTTTGAACCGGAATCCGCGAAGAAACCGAATCAGAAACATTTTCCCAACGGGAGCGGCCTCACAGCCTGGACTAAGAAGAAATTGTCACAAATCACCGGCAGTTAATTAAGAGACTCATTGCTACCTGGCACAGAGACGATAAAATAAAAAAAAACTGCCTCAAAAATATTCAAAGAAAGATGGCAAGGAAGATCAAAGCTATCATCGAAGCTAAAGGAAGTCACACGTAAAATTGTTAAATTTAAAAAAAAATTGTTATTTAAGGTCAAAGAAAAAAATATTTTAAAATTTTGTAAAAGAACGTGTTTCTGATCTATTTCTTATATTACACTCACATCATTAGATAATTACACGCAGTTAAATTCTTTATTAAACACCAAAATATAAAGTTTGTTGCAATGATCATAATAATTTGATCACTCACTGTATCACCGATGTCGTCGAAAGTGTAGCTAAGCTGAAATGGAATTGAGCAGATCACTTAGCGAGACTAAAAGACTCAAGATGGACCAGAAAACAAATTGACTAGCACCCAAAAGGAGACAAACGCAGCAGAGAACGACCACCAGCACGCTGGTTGGATGAAATTAAACGAATATCCAAGAAATAGCAACAAGACGCACAGAACCAAGTAGCGAAAAATGGGAGAGACCTATGTGCAGTAGTGGACAGAAGAGGTTGAATGATGATGATAATGTCCAAAATATTTCTATAAAATATTTTGCAGACATTTTAACATTTTCAAACCAATTTAAAATATTTATATGCTATCTATACAGGAATCAATTGTGCGAAGAGCCATATTTCTTGCCAGATCTTTTTTAGATCGGAAAAACTGTGGTAGTCACTGGGGCCCAGATATGGACTATACAATGGATAACGAAGCAATTCAGAGGCCAGTTCGTACATTTTTGCCATCGTTTTCACCGACTTGTAACACGGTTCATTGTCTTAGTGAAACAACAATTTTTTCTTCAACAAATGAGGTCTTTTCTTTGCGATTTCGGTTTCTAAACGCTCCAATAAACCAATATAGTAGTCGGTGTTGATTGTTTCTCGATGTTTCGAATAGTCAATATTCTTTAGAGGACCATGACCTTTCTGACGGTTTGATGCTTCTTTGACCGCTTTGGGCGGCTTTCTCAGAGTGCCGTCCACTCAGATGACTACCGATTTGATTCCGGAATGAAGTGATGGATCCATTGTAACATACGGATACAAAGAGTCTGATTTATTCCGCTTTAAACATGTGCAAACAGCGGTGAGACTAATCAATTCGTATTGTTTTTGTTCTGATGTAAAAACGCGGTCCCCACTTAGAAAAACAGCTTTCTCATCGGACTGCTCAGTTTGGACGGTATTTTTCCCATCAAATAACAGTGATAAATTAATACACGAAATTGCTTCTAGTCTAATCTAATCTAATAAAAGGCTAGGACACCATGTCACGCAAAAACGAAGTTTTTCCGGGACGATAGTTTCTAGCGCCACCTAGGAAAGAAATCTGAACTGACATTTCAACCTACTGAGATTACTGAGTCAATCGTATTTTGTTCGTGAAACGATACGTTTAATTGATAATACTAATAATATTAATTAGTATATATTAATATAATAATACGACAAATTTTATATTTATATTAATAATAAAGCTTGATATTAGCTTACATTTATTTGTTTTACATGCAAGAAGTTCTTTAATATTGTTCTGAACGTATTTTCTTATGGCATTTTAAATTAATTACTATTTAACTGGGAATAAGCCACAATTAAAGGGTAAAATACGTTTATTGACGTTTCAATTAGCACTTCAGAAATCGTTCTCAAAATACAAACAGTGAATTTTGTTTGTATATTGAATTTTATCCATTATCACAGTTGCATTCCCCTTTTCTGCTGGTAGGATGATTATGGAGTCGTCATTTTTTAAAGTTCTTATAGCCTTTGGTTCCTTTTGCTTATGTTTTTTCTTAAGAAGTTCTTTATTTTAAAAATTTAATTATCTATAGATGGCAATTCCTTTTGTTTATTCTGCATTATGTACTGTAGTAAAAAAGTTTTTATTGGTTTTCCAACTTTGTAGTAGAAACGGGTTTTAGCACGGTTACCAATCTACTTTCGGAAATTTCGACAACTTAATTGTAAAAAATTGAAGATATTGGCGAATGCGCTCGGTCAAATTTTGTTGCAAATATATTCTTAACCACTAATAAATAGCAATGTGAACCCAAGATATGGAATAGGATTCAATGAAGTGAATTATATTAGAAGACATATGCGAAATCACCAATAATAGGAGCAATCTAGAAAAATTTAAACCAACGAAAATCCTTTCAAGAACCTAGAGCCATAACTGTAACTGGTACAAAATTTCTACTAACCTATTATGCATATCTGGCATATAGGAAAATTAGGTTTTGCATAATAAAATAAATACTCAAAGGATTTTCTCGTTTGAGTAAGCACGCAGCTATGTTCACATGTGAACAGTAAGCAGATATGTTTTAATGCAATCTCCGTGCCTAAAATCTCAATAAAAAAGAGAACGCGAGAAGAAAAGAGACTAAGAGAGAGGTTGCAGTGGGACCTCCCCCTTGGGAAATTCTACATACATATACAAAACATTTTTTTATGCAATCATCACTACGGTCTCTGGCTATATACATGTTTACAAATTTTGTACATGCCTTTATACACATATACAAATCGACAACGATTTTCACAAGTATAATATACTATAATTATTATTTAAATGGTAATAAGATTAAAGTATGATTATTGACGTTTATTGACGTTTTTCTTCTACAGGAAGTACAGAAAAGTATGCCCTCTA
This sequence comes from Diabrotica balteata, assembly GCA_918026665.1. Lineage (NCBI taxonomy): Eukaryota > Metazoa > Arthropoda > Insecta > Coleoptera > Chrysomelidae > Diabrotica > Diabrotica balteata. The sequence goes on along the minus strand of OU898283.1, from coordinate 6,436,088 downwards.
TTCGTAACGGAACATCACAAGAAATATGGGAGACTGTTAAACATTGCATAACAACACCAGTGGATCGCTCAAAGAAAAATAATCCGGTGAAACGGAAACACTGGATAACAGATGAAATTCTTAAAATAATTGAGAATAGAAAAAATCTTTGTAAAAGTGGTGTACATAGTGAAAGGGAAAAAGCTAGTTTAAGAAACCTCAATAAAGAAATAAAACGAAGATGTAAGGCCGACAAAAAACAGTACTATCAAAGTATATGCAAAGAAATTGAGAGACATGGTCAGAATAATCAGCCGAGAGATCTATTTAGAAAAATACGCTACCTGACAAGAGACTTCAAAGCCAAAACTTGAGCCATTGAAGATAACACTGGAACCCTGAGAACAAACAGAGAAGACATGGCAGAGACATGGAGATCGTATTGCAGGGACCTATATAAAGATGATCAACGCCAAGAGCTTGTTAGCCAAATCTCTGACGAGGTGGAAGAAGAACCTGATATACTCGAAAATGAAGTAAGACAGGCTATCAACAAGCTCAAATATAACAAAGCTTAGCAGAAATGCTTAAAGCCACAGAATAAACCGGCGTAAAGTTACTTCATCTACTCTGTAACCAAATATGGCATTCCAAACAATGGCCTGAAGACTGGACAAAATCTACAATAACGACCATACATAAAAAAGGCAGCTGCCATAAATGCGACAATTATAGAACTATCTCTCTTATATCCCATGCCAGCAAGATACTGCTACATATAATCAATGAGAGACTGAAAACATTCCTTCAAAGAGAAATTCCACAAGAGTAAACTGGATTTACCAAAGAGGCACTCGAGAACACCTGCTGAATATAAGACAGATAATCGAGAAATCTAGGGAATTCAATATCCCACTATACATCTGTTTTATAGATTACCGTAAAGCGTTCGACAGGGTCAAGTGGAGACACTTATGGCGAATACTAAAAGAAGTAGGCGTATCACAACATCTAATTACGCTTATAACTGAACTATATCAACACACTACTGGATCAGTTAAAGTACTTGACACACTTTCGAACGAGTTTCATCCAGAACGGGGTGTCAGACAAGGATGTATACTATCTCCACAATTATTCAACATATATGGAGAGTATATTATGCGAAGAGCACTTGTAGGATGGGAAAAGGGCATCTCAATAAATGGTCATAAACTAAGCAACCTACGTTTCGCAGATGACACAGCCCTTCTTGCAAATAGTCAAGCAGAGCTGATGGAACTTATACGACTGATCGAAAACGAAAGTCAAATATTTGGTCTGCAATTAAACATATCAAAGACAAAGATCATGATAGTGGATAGACTACACAACAATCATCCACACATAACCACAATTGACCGGTTCGAGGTTGTGAGCTCATACTTATATCTGGGATCATTAATCACAAACACAGGGTCATTACAAGAAGAGATTAAACGTAGATGTGATCTAGCAAAAGTTGCCACAGCAAAAATGAAGGAATGTCAAATTTCAAGATCGATAAAGATGAGGTTGATCAACTGCTTAATATTCCCAATACTGACCTACGGATGTGAATCTTGGACTCTGAGACAATCGGAGAGAAGAAAGATAGACGCCACTGAAATGTTCTGTTGGAGACGAATGTTACGAATTCCTTGGACCGACCGTAGAACAAATAATTCAATTTTAAGGGAGCTAAAAGTTAGCCAACGACTGTCTAGTAAAGTCCATCTCCAACAATTAAAATATTTTGGGCATGTTATGAGAGCAAACACAGAAAACATGGAAAGACTCATAATCAAAGACCTATGCATGAATTAAAAGAAATGACCAGAGATAGAGATCTCTGGAGACGGACAATACACGACATCACGTCGACCACTACACTCCCCCTGGGGGGTCAGGATTGAATAGAGAGATTGACGTTTCAATTTCCACTTCGGAAATCGTTCTCAAAATATAAACATTATTAAATTAAACAAATTTACTTTTTTTGTTACTTAATGAAAAAATTCTTCTAATAATTTAATTTTATCTAATAGACCAATAATATTCGTATTTTGGTTCCTTGCAATTTTTTCTTGACAATTTCCATTAACTGATGACAATCATTCTATCCATAAAATACGTGATTCATTATCAAGGTTTGTTTGAAATGAGTAGCACGCGAGTATTAATGTAATTTCTTCCAATTAAATAAATCACTGAACAAACATCAATGCATCACGGAGTACGTTAAGTATTTCGTTGTAAATTTATCTCAGATAAAATAATGCTACAGGCAAGAGGCAAAAACATTCTAGACTCGTGGGAAAGAAATATTCGGTTTACTTATGTATGATATATTGCGACAAGTGGCGCGTATGGAGTTCTAGGAAATAAATACAATTAAATAAATTATATTTACATGTTTACAATAAAGATGGTAAATAATTCATTTATTATTATTATTATTATTAAAGAATTATTTATTTTTAAACGGCTTAGGGTTTATGATTAATGATATAGTTTAAGATCAGACTGCAAGATCACTACGTTCATATCGTAGTTAGCCCTCAATTAATCGCACCGTTAGGAAAAATCTAAAATTTTTAAATATTTCGCCACAATTTTCGAAATATTCCTTTCAACTTTTCAACTTTTCAACCTTCAACTGTTGTCACGTTTTGTTTTAAAATTTCTTATTCGCGAGTCGCTGAAAATATTACTCCGTATTTTATACCCTACAGGTGCTATCAAACCGAAATAATAATTTCTTGGTTAGATTAATATATTTAATTGTAATCAAAATATCAAGTGTGCACATAGTGTGCATTACTCAACCAACCAATACCAACCAACAGATCACAGGTGACAAATGACGGCTAAATATAGCGCAAAAAATAATTTCTGCTGCAATTTGCAAACGAAGCGTCAGAAAGAAAAAATTCTGCAACACGACGTATTAACTCCGATAACTATGTACCAATCTACACTCATTGATAATTATTTTACGGTAAGGAATGAGTTACAGATATTTTAATTTTTTTTTAAAACTGATTTTAAAATAAAAACTCACCTAATGTCTGATGAAAGATTTTGTCGAAATTTACTTCATTCTTCTTTTCCAGGTACTTGTGCATGACACTCCGAACGCTAGAACAAAAAAGAAAGTCATTTAAGGGTACAACAATTCAGATTCTTCAGTACCTATACCTCCAGAATGAAGTAAATAACTAATGAAACTTTCTTTACAAAAATACAGCAAATTCTGAAACTTATTTTATACAAAACAAATGTTTTCACGGGCATAACTCTTTAAAGAAACATTTTTATTTAAAAAAATTCTTTATAAAAGGTATATTAATATAAAAAAAACCCTAACGGGCTACATCACAGAACGTTTTCGGAATAACTGTTCGTAATAACGCTATCATTAGTGGTATCACAAAAACACGTCGATTAGTATTCATAGTTGCGCATTTTTTCCATAAAAACTTTTTATACGGGGTGTATCAGAAAACGGTGGCCAATACCAACTTGCTTATTTTAAATAGAACACCCTGTATATTAATAATTTTTAGATTCCTCAGATCATTTTAGATATTTTTTAAATACAATGTCCTATACCTATCTTTGACTGTTTCGAAAATATTAAGTAAAATGCAAAAATTCACATTTAGATCGAGAAAATAAAGATATATGACTTATGAATCACTGTATTAAAATTAAAACAACGAAGAACGGTACGATAAACATTCTTTTTAATAAAAATTTTTTTGGCGGTGAGGAGGTGTGAACTGAAGGGTAGATATAATGCCTAGAAGTAATAAATGTGTTAGTAAGCATATGTATAAAAATAGTAATAAAAAAAATAATTATGAAAAATGAATTTTTGGAGGGTTGGGGGTAGTTTTATAGGGGGTGAAAATATGCCAGTTGAGTTTCTCTCGACGAGCTACCCCAGTTTAAAAAAAAGAAGGTTCTAGCCCTTCTGGAGCCCGAAATATTGCAATTTTTTCAAGCGCGTCCAATTTGAAGTTCTATTTCCGATTTGAAAATGAGTAAAAGTCGATGATGACTCATCGAACAGAATTTATAGTTTTTTTTTTCGAGCACTTCTTTTGAAGCGCTCTTAAACCTTTTGGTTTGTTCAAATAAAAACGAAATAAATTGTACATTAAAGATTGGGTCTTTATTTAAATATTGGCCAAATTTCAGCCCTTAATGTTTATAAACAATTGGTCTACGATTTTTTGAAAAAAAAAAAAATTATTTCCGGTTCTATTGGTCGTAGGAAGTTTTTTTTTTTAATGTGTGTTTTTTGACCAGCTTTCGAATGGTATGCTTGGCTATTTTGTATATTCAAAAACAACGAGATATTCTAAATGTTTATAAGGCGAAAAAGTGTACTTCGTTTATTAACAATTTTCAATAAGTAAATTACAATATTTTTTTTTAGTTTTAAGTATATGATAGTTGACGACCAAACGAAGAAAATGAGCCCAAAATGGGCATCCTAGTCGCCACCCAGCCAGCTGTACGTCTATTCAAAAATGACCTTTTTTTTAAAAACGGGATAAACAATTAGGATTTTGCAAAAACTACTCGACCGATTGCGCCCATCTTTTGCACACAGTTTAGGTACTTGAAAACCCATAATTTGATAAAGTTTTGAATGAATTTATACATTATTGAAAAAGTTATAAACAATTGTAAAAAACAATGTTTTTTGGACTAATTTTGCAATAACTTTTTTTATTTATGGATTTAAATTTAGCAAGTCTTAAAATCTTCGTCAGCTCTCGAGAAAAAATCATCTGTGGACCATTTTTCTCTAACCCTCGTGGGTTTTTCGCAATATTGAATCGAACGAAAAGATACCACTTTTTTGCAAAAAAGTTTAAAATAAACAATTTTCCAACCAAAAAAACGTTACTCACGAGATGAGACGCTGTTTGCATAGGCTTCCCCAACACTTTCCACCTGGAAAATCGCGTCCAGTAATTTTTACGAATTTCTGATCATTTTATAACTCTATTTCTTGGTCTAATTTAGAAAAGAGAAATATCTATTTGCCGAAATTGGCTACAATATATTCAAAAACTTCCAAATAATACAACTCTAAACAATAATGTCAATGTAGAAGATGTTCAAAATTTTCCCCACGAACGCCTTGGCAACACCCTAACCGTAAATAGAAATTTCTTCTAACGTTACTCAACATTTTAGATGTGATCGATCTAATCGCAAGCGTTATTCGTCTTTGTAGGTCAGCTAAGTCAGTGAGTTTAGTTTTGTATACAATACTTTTCACATATTCCCATAAGAAAAAGTCTAATGACGTCAAATCGGGGGATCGTGGTGGCCATTCCATCGATCCTCGTCTCCCTATTAACCGATTTGGAAATATTTGGTTGATGTACTGCCGTAATAGATCTTGTTGAAACCGTATCATATTCGCTGGAACTTGTGGGTTTCCTGGATGGCCAACGTTGGCACTACATTATTTTGGAGAAATGCCAAATAATGGTCGCCATTCAAATTGCTATCTATGACAAAGGGACCTATGATCTGATCATCAATAATTCCTGCCCACACTTTAACCTTCTCAGGGTATTGAGTATTTCCTTCTCTCATCAAGTGATGACCATGAAGAGTAAAGGTACACTCATTAGAAAACAAAACATGTTCTAATTGGATCACATTGCTGTCTAACATTGCCATCATTTCTTTACGAAAATACATTTTCCTGTCAAAATCATCTTCCATGAGCTCCTGAGTGTGTATAATTTTATAGGGATGCATTTTGTTTTTTTGTAATATTCGAATAACCGATGAATAGCTAATATCGAGTACTGGGGTTACTTTTTGAACACATGTATGTGGGTGTTCCTCAAACTCAAGCATAACAGCAAATTTGGTATCCTCACTTATTGCAGCTTCTTTTTTTACCTTCCTAACATGGCCCACCTCGTGGAATTGCTTCTACATTTTACTAATTGTCCGTTGAGATATGTGCGGCAGATCAGGAAATGCTTCGTGAAATAAATGAACTACTTCCATTTGCGTCCGTGTCTTATCTCCATGGCCAATCATCTGTATAATTGTAATTTTGTACATTTCTGTTAAATGAACCATTCTTCTGACTTGTGGTTAATGAAATTCAAACGACAATAGCACTGACAACTACTTCTGTCATGGAACAATAAAATATTGGCGTTTTAACCCAAAGTAAACAATATTTTGTTTTTTTTTTAACATATTAATAAAAAGGAATGCTTAAATAGTTTTTGCTTACTTTATCATCACCAAGACCTAAATGGGCAACAAGTATTAAGACAGTGGTATAGAAGTACAAATGTGGTGCTATAGAAGAATTTTAAAAGTTTCCTGGGTGGAGAAGATTCGTAACTCCACAATACTAGAACGTCTCAGCAAAACTACTGAGATCATAAAAAGCATCAAGCAGAGAAAGCTGGAATATTTCGGACATGTAATGAGAGGTCCCAAATATAGATTGCTACAAAATATCATGCAAGGAAAAATAGCTGGCAAACGCAGTCCAGGACGAAGAAGAACCTCATGGTTGAAGAACTTGCGAGATTGGTATGGTGTAGATACAAGCATGCTATTTAGGGTGGCAGTGAATAAAATTAAAATAGCTATGATGGTAACCAACGTTCTGAAAGGACATGGTACATGAAGAAGAAGAAGTCAGTGTACAAAAAGGGTGGACATATGTGGGAAATTATTAATATAATTTCTGTGTCTGTGGACTGTATTATATAGGGCTGGTTCAATAAAATTAGGATAAGTATTAAAAGGTATACAGACAATAGCAAATTAAGTTTATAGAAAGTTTTACCAATATTTTTTCTACTCCACACTCTCACGGTTGTTTCCGGTTTTCACTCGTGGTTATTCTTCACCCGCGAAATCTGTCCGATGCACCGGTTTCTGAACACGTGTTTCGCAAATATATCACGATATAGAGCACACTTTGTCTGCACACGATTTAATACAGTATTTTCGATATTTCTCGCGTAACTAAAGCGGGAAAGAGGTAATTACGATAGACAAACAGCCAAGCTAGATGCTGTTCTTCTTGATAAGCGAAGAGAGAGAGAATGAAAGAGAGAGTACGACTGGCTCTAGCGGTGGCCAGATTAAGAGAGATAACGTCTGGCCCTAGCGATGGCCAAACTAAGAGAGTGAGAATGGTCTGTCCTTAGCGACGAGCGACTTAGATCAAGAGAGTGTCTTTCTTTTTTGCTATCTTGAAACTGTCTGTATTTCTTAAGATATGGGGTTGAACTGTAAGTAGGAAGGGTTATCAAGGGTTGGACTAAGGTATTGATTGTAAAATTGTGATATAAGGATAGTTAATAATACAGCGAAAAAATGACATGATTTTTCGCATGTGAGAAAATTGAACATAGGTATTGGCCACGGTTATCTGATTCTCCCCGTATAAAAAGTTTTTATGGAAAAAAATGCGCAACTATAATTATTAATCGACGTATTCAACCATTTTTTTGAATACTCTCTCATTTATTCATTGGCTAATTTATTCCATTTGGCTGACACACAGTGTATATAACTATTCTACTTCATATTTACTAATAAAAGTATATCGTAGTTTGTGCTATGTTTTTTAGCTCTGTAACATTTCTCGTTTAATGCGGTAGGGTTAATTTGGACATTAATGAAACACAAAACAATAAATTATTTCTTTTCTTACAACTATTTTGACGACTACCATTACCTGTTTAAAATACCAAGTCATTTTCAATTTTACACACGTTTTATTGTATTTTTTTGCAAATTTATTTTTAATTCATTTAAATGAATTTTATTTAATATTTTAATTTTTTAATGTATTTAATTTGCAAATTCGTTGGCCTTCTGCACCTATGTTTTGAGACACACTTAGACGATTTTCAATGGCTTTCGCAAAAAAATTTATTTTCTTTATCTTATTTATTATTTTTATTAAATAAAAAAACTAATTCGTTCATTCTACACCATTACTATTAGGATAGTCATTAATTTATAGAATAAATTTGACTGTATAAAATCACTAAAATTTGCATATTTAAAATACTTTTCTAGTATTGGCCCTACTTTCTTGATCGATATTTATAAGAAGACAAAAAACGTCGGCGATTTTTTATAATGTGACACTGTTATTTCAATAGGCAATAAAAATGGGATAAAGTGCTTGTTTATTATATGTTTACTAGCCATTAAATAATTTATTTCTCCATTTAAACAATCACCTTGATGGATTTATTGTTTTTGAAAAAACTTACAGACCTATTTGTTTGCACTGTTTTATGACACCAACAGTAAAAATATACGTAACACAGCTCTTCTTCTTCGTGTACCCTGCCCTTTCAGAACGTTGGTTATGATCACAGTTATCTCTCAATAGTCTTGCTGAGACGTTACAGTATTGATTACTTTCGAACTTTCTCCACACAAGAAACTTTTAGAATTCTTCTATAGCACCGCATTTCGAAAGCCTTAAGACGATTTAAATCTCTTTTATTCTCAGTCCAAGACTCGACACAATAAAATAAGACCGAGAATACGTAGCAGTGAAGTAGGTGGATCCGCAATGCCAGTTTTAGGTCTGTCTTACATACTACAATAATTATTGTCTTTTGATAATCCGACAGGTATGGCACCAAAGGGGTGTAGAAGTACCAAAAGTTTCCCGTTTACCGAAAGTGATTATAATAATCACTTTCGGTAAACGGGAAACTTATACGGGAAGATATTATCTTTGGCATTTCTAAATCACATTTTCTTCGAATGTAAAAAATACACAAAACAAACTGAAGATCTAATAAAAAATTTAGTTAACATCAAAATTTTTTCTCCGTACAATATGTGCTATCTGCTATCTCTAAATATAAGAGTTGTAAATGAATGTTTGATGGATTTTATTTGCAAAAGTAAGCTCAATATTTAACTGTAATTAGAATCCTAACCTCTGTTTTACCCCATTTGTTATTAACTTTTATCCGTGACCTAATCTAGTTTGTCTTAAAACCAATGTCTTGATGGGTCCCTAGACGAGAAACGAGTGTCTATGTCTTATCCCTATTCTATCCTTAATAATAATTTTAATGCTTAAAATTTGTAAGGATACTTAAGTTTGAATTTTATATTATCTTTTTATATTGTACTACTCAATTTTTTTTTCTGGGTAGAATATTTTTATGTTGTGACTGGCTGTATGGCACTTGCCTATGCCATAAAAAAAAATTTGGCATTATTTTGCTAGCAGTAGCCTACAATATTCTTAAATTTTATGAGTAAAATGCTACCCAGATGCTAATATGCAAATGAAACACTCACTTCGACTAACTAGAACATGTTTATTAAAAGAAATATGGAAACTAATAATAATAATATTTAAAATGCATACATGTGTAAATATTAACTTATTAAAGTGTTTGCAGCCAATATAGTAACATCACAATTGACGGTGAAAGATTTTTTATCCTGTGCTTCCTGGGTCACGTTTTTATCAGATTCTGTCATTTATTTAATTATAACTTGATCTGTTAAGTCAGCATTAAGATTGTCATCTAAAATTCACTCTTGATTCTGATGAATTCGTCATACCGTTGCAAATTTGAACAGCAGCATCTAGTACAACTTGCACAGGCTGGTCATTGCATTTTTTGTTAACTTCTATTAAAGGGATGTTGGGCCAAATATTCTTCCACGATTTAATCAGTGTAGTAGGCTTGACTTGCTGCCAGGAAACGCAGCATTGATAATCGCATCTTTGATGTTAAAGTTTTGCAAAATTGAGGTCATGTCGACATTAGGTTAACTTACAATATCCACAAGAAGTTGTTTCTTGTGGTGTGCCTTGAGAGTTTTAATACCGTTTTGATCCATGGGCTGAATCAATGCATTAGTATTTTTCAGCAAGTACATTTCCTCGATATATTTATCGGCCGTTTCTATTTATAATTAGCCCTCATTTGGATGTCCTGCACCATTGTCTAACAAGAGGAGGGCTTTTAATTGCAGTTTCTTTTTTCTTACCTTATCTTCAACCTGTAGGTTTTAGCTGTTCTTGCACCAATCCAGAAAAACTTCTTTTGTCACCCAGGCACGGCTTTGCCACATGTACTTAATTGGTAGCTTCCCAATTTTAACATTTCTGAAGGCACGAGGTTTTTTGAACTTGCCCACGATTAGCAATTTCAATTTGTGGGATCCTAATGCATTAGCGCATACCATGAGAGTGAGACATCCTTTCTGAAGTTTTCTACCAAAAACGACAAATGTCTTGATTGGAAGTTGCCGCCAGTTTAGACCGGCTTCATCAGCGTTAAGTTGTTCAGGAATTAGGCCTAATTCGGTGATCTTTTAAAAATTCTGAATACATTTAGATATCTTAGACTCATATACACTCATTGTCTCTCCACTCATGTGCAAAAATCGTATTTCGTACCGTTTTTTGAAGTTTTCGAACCAACCTTGACTAGCACGAAAATTAGTTTTCTTTGTTAATTCCTGATAAAAAAAACTGAGTTTTTTTTAAAAAAATTTTAAAATGTCACCTGAAATAGGAGCTTCTCTGCTTCGTTGTTGCTTAAACCAGATGTGCAGAGCTTCGTCAACATCAGGAAATTCACTTATCTTAAGGGTTGTTCTGCCATTAGAATCAGATTTCATAAATTTTGTCTTTGTTATAATAATAATATCCCATTTATCTTTTAGAGTCGGCGGCGTTTTGTACTTTCATTTTGAACTTGTGCTCGTCATTGCACTGAATTTTCTAAACGAATTAAATAAAAGTTTGGCCGTATTACTGTATTTAAAAATCCTATAGAACCGAACTGCTCACACGAAATGAAGCATCCGGTAAGAATGAGATTCATACGACAGGTTTCAGTACAAGCAGACACAGCGGCGACCTTGATAGGAGGTGCGTCAGACTACCAAGCGTGTCGAATTGCAAAAAGTCGGAGTATCAAGGGTGTGCTGTACCTCGAAAATCCTTCTAAAAGCGGCTCTGGCCTGCTCAATTATGAACGTTACAATTTAACTGACTTCCAAGGTAAACAATTTGATTAACTTGCTCAAATTTGGTACTATTTACATATGTAGACGGTTTTATATCCTGTTGTTTTCTTATTAGGAGTATTTTGGATTACCGAATGTTCATTCCTTAAAGCTCTCAGCGTTACTGAAAAGTAATGTTTGCAGATCTTCTTGAGTGGAAGCTAAGAGTACTGTGTCATCCGCATATTCATATTTATTCATTTTTATTATTTAGAATGTGCATTTCTCAAAATTATTTCGTTGTAAACGTTGAAAATCAGGGTCGACAGGAAGCATCCCTGCCGTACTCTTTTTTTAGTATTAAGAACCTATGATTCCAAACCGTCTACTAAAACTCTGCTCCCGGTGAGGGTCTAAAATAAATCTTTATAAGAAATTGTTCGTCTTACCTCGTCAAGAGACCACTCAAACAAAAGGTTGTCCTGTATGCTGGACGTTCAAAAACAGAAAAGAGAGAAGAATTGCCAGGAGGTTACGAACGCTCGGATTTTGAGGCCAAAGTCGGAGTTATTAGGAACTACAGTTGGATCCTTGAGGTAATTTAGATGCATTCGGCGGATAGATGGCGTGAGCAACATTAATTTGAATATTTACTAGAAATTATAATTTTTGAAACTTCGAAACTTTGAAAAATAATTTGAAATCGTGTAAAAATGATTTTTCGTGTGTAGGACTAATTTTTCCTCAAGATCCTATCTCCGCTGATCCGGTTTTTGTTCGAATTAATTATATTGAAATAAACCACAGTTATATTTTGAAATCTTTATTTTTCACTTCTTTCGAAAACCAGTTTCTAGCTGTAATTCCACACGTCAATGTTTCTAATTATACAAAAAATATAGCAGTTTAAATATAAAACGCAATATGACAAGAACTTCAGAACCATATACGTTCTAATTACCTTTCTTTTCAATTTAATTTTAATGAAAGAAAGAATAACTTTCAATCAGAATTATTTTGAAATAGTAAGCTGCATGCTGCATTGTATTGTTAGACATTGTTCATTTTACCTTTTGCAGTAATAACTCGTGTTTGAACTCGTGTTATTACTTTTTTTTATCTTTTTTGTATTAAAAATGTTTTAGATGCGAATTGAAATAGTGGTATGAAATTGGAATATTAAACACACGGAAAAGCAGCTAGAGGCGCTTCTCGTGTTTTTAATTTGTATCATCAAGGGAAAAATGTGAGATATAAACTTAAATAAATTCATGGAAAGCGGCAACGTTTTGGAGTTAACAAGATCGTTAAGAGACAGTTAATAACGAGGTTATTAATGTTGTTAGTTGCTAGGTCACATAGGACTGATGAAAAGGTTATAAAGGTTCTCAAGGTCTACAAGTTATCGTAAGAATTAGAAGGGAATAGTATAAATTATTTTATAATATCTCGACAACACAGATTCTCCTAGTAACGAAAATGCAAATGATTAAATTAAATAAATGTGATTTTGACAGTCGAATTTTGCGAAAACCATTCGGGGACACGTTAATCGAGATCCAGGTTTAATGTACACCGCATGTGTGTTGGATAAATATACTTTTTTCATGGATGAACACGTTAATTGTCATAATTTCCAATAATACAATTATTGAAACGTCGATATAGTACGCAAAAATCACAATTAACGCCCCGAAAAATTTAATATTTGGAGAGTAAATCTGGGTAACTGTACTATAGCAACATTTGTTTTGTAAGGAAGACTCAAGGCTCACTGCTCACTGCTAAGGCATAATTAATCTAATTCGTAAAAAAATATGTCAAGGATTAGCAATGTAATGCACTTATATTATCTATTGCAAAGGAAAGTAGATTTTCAAGAGCTAAGAGCCCCATGATTACATATAATAAATGCAACAGTCTTCAGATATGTTGGAATGTTCTTATAGGATGATCATCCAAACGTCCCCATTTAAAATGGGCCACCCTACGCTCAAATGTGTAGGGTGAAATTGCCCTATATTCTTTAACAATTTGTTGTTTCAAAATGTCAATACTATCGGGTGCTGTAATCTAAATCTTATATTTCAAGTACTCCCACTGAAAAAAATCTAATGGCGTGAGGTTCGGTGACCGAGCTGGCCAGTCAATAAAACATCGTCGTTCAATCCATCTACCACGATATTCCTCATCTAGGTAACCTCTTACTGAACCATAATAGTGTGCAGGAACACAATCTTAATGGTTCAATTGAGTTTTGTAACATCTCCTGATACACTGTTAAGTTCGCATTGAGAAAAACAGGCCTAACTATGTGATTTCCCAAAATACCTGCCCAAACATTTATTTTTTCTGGAAATTGAGTATGTTTGCCACGAAAGACGTGAAGATTTGTGTCTCTCCAATACCTCACATTGTGTATGTTTGCATTTCCATTAAGGGAAAAAATACTTTCGTCACTAAAACAAATTGTTTATATGCAGTTGGTTGGTGGTTGGTTAATTTGATTGGACATATTTTGACTGAATTCTAGTCTTCGGTCGGGGTAATCATCTGAAAGTTGGTGCACAATTTTTAATTTTTGTGTATGAAATTTGTTTTTATTTAACACTCGGTGTACTGTCTTTTGAATGATCCCACAGATACATTCATCTTAAGCTGTAAAAGAAGTAGACTTCACTACTATTGCTGCAATTATGTTAATTTTATTTGTCATCATTAATTGCATTGTTGGTCGACCAGATCTTTTGTCATCTTGGACACTACCTGTTTCTTCATACTTCCGAAGAAGCTCCCTCAAATAAGACCTCGATATAGGGTGATAGGGGTACCTCTAGTTAAAAAGACGTTTCGCTGCATGGGAATTGTTTCTACATTCACCAATTATTAAGACAGCTGCTACTTTGTTGGCTACAGTCGTAACATTCTGCCTATGTAAACATTTAAACGTCTCGTGAAACCATAGTAAAGTAAAAAAACAACTACCGAATTGAAAAAACGTAAACTTTTTTGACAAATAACCAATGGTAAACGACACATGACATTGAGTATAATTCACTTTTTTCAAAAAATTTGCCGGCTTCATTAACCTACACACCCCGCCGTCTGCTCTCAATGAATTCTCTTCCAAACCTCCACTGTAACTACACATTTAACTGCTCAATATTACCAACAAACTTCACTATTTCTGATAACAAAAAAAAAACAATAAGGAAAAACCATTTCGAATTAAATGAAAATTCGGACCAACACTGAAGTAAACTGCCTTTGACAACGGCTCCAGTGAGAGTGATATAATTATCTTCAAAATCCGTTCGTCCAACTTGGCATAAACAAAACATACACGGTTAAATTCCTAGCATCTCGATCGAAAGAATGCCGAGGAAATACATATCCGTGATATATAAACAAACTTTAAAATGCGTTTATATCAACTCCAGCGATGCAAAAAGATTGAAAATAGTTTTTCGGTGTTTTAACACATACCGGGTGTTTTCAATACATTCAAGTTGAATTAAAATGCTACAATCTATAATTTTAGTATTTATTTAATTTATTCATCAAAATCAGCTTTAAAACAAACACACATTAATATGATGGAATAGGTATATTCAATTCCGTTCAAACGAGATATCAGTTGTCATAAGGACCCAATTAAAATTATCGGTCACAGTAGCTCTGTAATGTCTTCTACGACTAGTACGTCACCTATTATGACTAGTTAAGATGCTTACGTCCGTTTATGTCCTCCCTCCAAATTTCACTATTATAAGTATAAGTAGGGTGACCATATGTACTTTTTTTAGTAGAACAGTACTTTCTTTTCAAACGCTGTCCTATTGTACTTTAAAATTTATGAAGTACACCTAAATGTACTCTTTTTCTTAATAACACAAAATTAAGTCCTACTTTTTGTCAAAACAAAATATAATTATGATTCGAATTGATTCAAGAATCGATCTTTTGCGGAAGAATCAGAATCTCCTATCTAGCAATCCTATATAGCAGCAATCGATCGGCGCAGGAGTCACTTGCGACTCTCGTCGCGCGTCATCGTCTAATAGTTAGTTTATTACCGATGCGCCCATCTCCCTCCCATTACTGTCGATTTTATTTCGCAGCAAGATCTTATTATCTTATTTATTTAGTAAAAATATATATCTGGTCGTATGTTTATGTTTATTTGTTACTTGTGCGCTCACTGTTGATTAGTCTATTAACCTTTTGCTTAAAAATTCGGCAGTTTTTCTCGTTTTTTATATTATTTTGTGCTGTGTGGAAAAATAAACAATTTCATCATGTCACCGCCTAGAAGAAAATGCCATTTTAACATCGAGTTGCAAACAGAGTATCCTTTTTATGAAAAAAAATCAAATGTTTCACCGCATATTGTGTTTTGCCAAGTTTGTAAAAGTGATGTTGATATTTCTAACAGTGGTCGCAGTAATATCAAACAACATTTGTCAAAGAAAAACACATGTTGGCTGCTAATGCGAACTCGAAGAGCAACAAATGGAAACCTTTGTTAGAAAAGGAAATTTAAGTTCTGAAAACATGTTGATTGCTGTCAAGGAAGGTACTTTGGCTTAGCATACAATTAAGCATTTGCAAAGTTTCAGATCCTTAGACTGCACGTCAATAATTGTAAGCATGTTTGAACCTAAATTTGCGGCAGCTCGAACCAAGACTGAGGCGATTATAAAAAATGTTTTAGTTCAAGAGGCTTAATCCCAGTTAGAAATTGACCTTCGAAAAGCAAATTTCGTCAGCATCACAATCGATTCGTCGAATCATAGAGAAATTAAAGTTGTGCCCTTAATGGTAGATATTACCAGGTGACTTACCTGGTGAAACATCAGAGCAGTTAAAAAATTACGTGATTAATGTTTTGAATCACCATAATCTACTACAAAAATGCATCGGAATGTCTTCTGTTGGTGGAATGAGAAGAAAAGGAGTGAACAATCTATTCAGCAAATTAAATGTTTCTCGTGGTAAACCGTGATTGGAATTGGTTGTGTAGCACAAATTTTTAATAACTGTTTACAAAATGCGACGGACGTCTTACCCATAGATATCGAGGTTATTGCAGTCAAGATTTTTAAGTATTTCTATATTTTTACAGTCAGAGTGGAGAAACATAAAACAGTTTTGCGATTTTGTTGATATCGAGTACAAAAAAATATTGTCGTTTTCAGAAACAAGATTTTTGAGCCTAATGCCAGCCATTGAACGAATTATACAAATGTTCGAACCCTTGAAAGCATATTTTTATCGATTGATAATTGTCCAACAGTTCTAAAACAGTTTTTTCAAAACCCAATCAGTGAAGCATGGATGTGGTTTGTGCATAACATTCTCTCTCCACAAAGTAATTTTAGATGTAGAACGTGACAAAATATGCGTAACGGAAGCCGCTTTGGAGTATTTCGAACTCATAAATAAGCTTCAAAATCGCTTAAATGAGTTATTTTTACCGCTTAAAGTAAGAGAGTCACTTTCAAAACTTGAAAATATGGAAGACCTTGACCTTAGTGTGAACTATCGGGATATCTTTATCACGCATGTCAAGCAGTTCTATTCAAATTGTGTAACATATTTGAAAAACTGGAGTGAAAATTTAAGTGAACTAAAGCTATTTGGATGGGTTAACTTGAAAAAACAAGTTTCTTGGGCTGAAATTTTATCGTCGTGTAAGGCTTTCAAAGACTACATAGGTCCGATATTGAATCAGGACGAACTGTTTGATGAAGTTAATCTAATACGAATCTACGTTGCAGAAGATAAAATCGCAGACTGGAATTCGAAAAATATTTCTACCGAAGATCGATGGCTCGAAATCTTCCAAAAAGAAAGTGCTTTGAAAAATCTCAAAATTCTATGTGAGTTTGTTTTTTGTCTGTCTGGGACCAGTGCGTCGATTGAGCAGTTGTTCTCAAATATCAATAACTAATGGAGTCCCAACAAATCGCAGTTAAAAATATCTACTCTGGAAGCCATCATGCAAGTCTACACAAACTTCAAAGTTTCGTGTAATGAAATGTTTCAGTTCTTAAAGAGTAAACCACAACTTCTAAAGGAAATTCATAGTTCAAAAAAGTACGACTGGTACCAAAATGATGATCAAGATGTTCAGGAAGGAACGTCGAAAGAAAATTAACTATTAAAATTTATCATATATTTTTTATGTACTTATGTTTGATTAAAAAAAATCGTTCTTATCATTGTTTCATTAAAGATTCGTAAAATTTTGACCAGAAAAATTTCCTTGGGCACTAGCAGTGTACATATTTTCTTAAAAATTATAAATGTACTTTTTTTTTGTTGAAAAATTATGGTCACCCTAAGTATAAGCAAAGGGGACTTTTTGCTAGAACTGTATAAAAATATCCAGGACTGGTTACTCACTTTAAGCTGTATATTTAAGTTAATACTAGGTTAACATCTTAAAGGTGGAACAACGTACTTACCCTTCCCATTTGTTTCTCTTTCACATTTTGAATATATATGTAGTCTGACGATATTTGATGAATTATTTATTATTCATCACAACACCCTCTCCACTCTATGTAAGGTTGTATTAATAACAATATGTGATCTAGCTTGTGCATTATCAAGGTATGAAATATGAAACATAAGAAAAAGTAGCAGGTGAGCTCACAGTTTTACAAACAGAAAATAAAATGTCTGTGGAAATATAAGGATTTAATTACAGATCATGGCGTCTAGCCAATTTATCATTGCTTTATTTATCATGTCACATAAAAATCTCATTTATTTTTACGATAATATCGTCTGTATCATGTTCATTGAAAATAATCTAGAAGTGATGTTGATATTGTTGACAAAAGTAAATAAATTTTTTTGGCTTGTTTTCATCGCTCGTGCTTATCGTTAAACCAAGTGGAAATCTAATCGATACCATATTTCCTTCTTGTTTTCGTGCTGCGGGTTTATTGCGTTTTCTTGCTGAATAAATGTTGAAAGCAGTGGATTCAGAATATTAATTTTTGTCTTATTGACTACGGCAGAATCGCTATTATTACATTTTGAAATTACTTTATAATAATTATGCCAGTATTAATCATTGTCTTAATGAAAAAGAGAATCATTCACCGTGAACAATATTTATACCTAATCATTACATGTAATTATTTTGAAAATTACTCAACCGAGGTTACGCCTTTCATGAAAGTTATTTTCGTATATTGTTATTTCAAGAGTAAAGTTTACTTGTTGTCTGTACATCTTAATTATTGTCTCTAATGCCAAGAGAAGATTATCACTGACATGGTTACAGTATACAGATATAAAAAAGATAATAAACGTTAATAATAAAATTATTATTAAACTTATTAACAAACATAAGGACAGAAAATTACACAAAGACACATTTTTTTTTCATGAAAAAATGCTATAATATTAAATGGGATGTGTTGATCACGAATTTGCGCTTAGTTTCTTCCAACAATTGAGATTTTCAGAAAAAGTGTGTTTAAACTTTTTCATAGATAGTCACAACCGAAGAGTCCATTTGTGTACCTAACGAGGGAGTGGCTGTTAGGCATACAAAATGCCAAAATTTTTTCTTCATTTGATTGTTAAGACCATATACAGGCTCTTCTTTATAATATAAACATTTCTGATAACTGGAATAACTAAATACTGTTAGAACAGTTCACTGAGATCTATTTGGATTTATTCCATATAGAAAAAGTCCGTTGACGAAAAAAAAACTAGTATTTAAAAATCTAGAATGTTTGAGATGTCATCGAAAATGTATAGTAATGTCTGGAATATCAGAAACACGTGCTGTAAAACCTGCAAAATTTAAAAATCATGGAAGAAATCTAAAGTAATAGCCTTGTTAAAACCAGGAATGGATCCAGAAGACCCCAGTAGCTACACACCTATTTCGCTATTGTGTCACTTTTTTAAAACTATACGAGAGACTCATACTCACCAGAATAGAAAAACAATGTCGACAAGCACCTCATCCCACAACAAGAAGGATTCAGACCTGGCAAATCTTGCACCGATCAAGTCCTCGCATTAACAGAACACATTGAAGAGGGCTTTGAAGAAAAACTTATAACAGGGGCTGCTTTTGTAGATCTGACAGCAGCCTATGACACAGTAAGGCACAAAACATTGCTCCGCAAATTATACGACACTCTCAATGACCACCATCTGGGAAAGGTCGTATATTCCTTACTGCAAAATAGACGTTTTTTCGTTATGCTGGAGGGTAAAGTAAGTAGGTGAAGAGTTCAAAAAAACGGCCTCCACAGGGAAATGTTTTAGCACCAATGCTCTTCAATATATACACAAACGACCAACCTACTCCGACCGAAACCAAGCACTTCCTCTATGCTGACGATCTTGCAATATGTGCTCAAGGAAATAGTTTTGAAAAGTGGAGGAGAAACTCGAAACTGCCTTAAAAACAATGGCAGCGTACTACCTGTCGAATTCTCTGAGAACCAATCCCTCTAAAACCCAAGTCTGCGCTTTCCACCTTCGCACAAAGGAAGCCAAGCGAAAACTCCAAATTGTGTGGAATGGTAATGCATTAGAACACACAAACCAACCTATATATCTTGGAGTAACTCTGGACCGGTCCCTCACCTACAGAACACATTGCATAAAAACAAGAGGGAAAGTAACAACTAGGAACAGCATACTCAGAAAGCTAACGGGAAGTAAATGGGGCTCAAGTCCTGGCGTTTTAAGAACAACGGCACAGGCACTATGTTTCTCAACTGCTGAATATGCGTGCCCCGTTTGGAGCAGATTTGCCCACACCAAACAAGTTGATAATGCGCTAAATGAGACGTGCAGGATAGTAACGGGGTGCATGAAACCTACGCCACTTTCAAATCTATATAGAGCAGCGGGTTTTGCAGAACCCTCAACACGCAGAGGCGCTGCAGAAACATAGAGAAAATTAAACAGATCGCGGACGATCGGCATGCCCTATACAAAGCTCGAACACCACGAAAGTGACTAAAATCTACGAAAAGTTTCCTTGGAACAGTGCAGGATGAACCGCCTGAGTATTTTCCACTTCCCCAGGTTCAATGGACCGGCCAGACCCTAGACTTTAAAACGTGGAAAACCTTGAATAGGATAAGAACGGGGGTCGCTACAGTAAAATCAAACATGGCAAAATGGGACAACCTAGACCAAGATGATGTGAACTGTGACTGTGGAGAAACACAGAATATGGAACATCTTCTTAGATGCAGAAACTGTCCTCATCGATTTACCCTTGAAGATTTGTGGCTCGCCAACAAAGATGGAACCGACTTAGCCCGATACTGGGCCGAAATTTTATGAATGACATGTCCGGACACGATAAAGTAAAGTAAGTGGAATATCAGAAAATATATATAAAAACAGAAAGTTGGCAGTTTAATAACAGTAGTATTTTTAAATAGTTATTGTGCAAAAGTTGTAAACAAGTATTGTTATATTAGTGCTGTTTGAATAAAGTATTTTGAAGAAGCATAACATTGGTAAAATCGGTGGGATTCCATTTGTTGTAATTTTGCCTGTATATGTAATCGAACAGAAGGTACTGGGTTTTTTCTCTGGTGGTGGAAATACTAATTTCAGGACTTTCTTGTGTAGTTTTTGATTTAAAATTTTATTAATTGTTTGTTCATTGTATCCGTTGTTTACTGCTATTTGCTTAATTATATAAACAACGGATACAATGAACAAACAATTAATAAAATGTTAAATCAAAAACCACACAGGAAAGCCCTGAAATTAGTATTTCCAACACCAATGAAAAAACCCAGTACCTTCTGTTCGATTACATATACAGGAAAAATTACAACAAAAATAGCCAAATACATAAAAAAGAAAGGAATAACACCAGCTTTCCGAACAAATAACAACCTAGGCAAATATATCAAAAACAACAAGAGCCAAAATAAAAAACACTTACACAGTGGTGCACACAAACTTAACAGTGGCGACTGCCCAAAAACTTACATCGGTCTAACTGATAGAAACTTTAATAAAAGAATAGCAGAACATAAAAGGGCTTTCAATAATAGACAAACAGATTCTACATACGCACTTCACCTTCTAGATCACAATCATTCTTTACGACGAAATTAAAATTCTTCACATTCAAAATAAAGGCCTTAAGCTATCCTTGTTAGAATCTATGGAAATCAACAAATTAAAAAACACAGAAAGTTTTCAGTGTATTATTATATATTATATATTATTATATATTATTATATTATTATTATATAAGGAGTAAATTTTGTGATATTGTTCTGATGCTGTATGTAGTACCACTATTTAAAGCGCTGCCTGGTTAATTTGAAAAAGTTTTCGAATGTGGGGCCATAATAAAGGCCTAACAAAATAGTCGAATAGGCTACAACATATTTTTATAAAACACAAAAATATTCGTAAAAAATTTAGGCGAATAAAACTTCGTATATTTCTGATTTCATAATTGTTTGCAAATTAGTAATCCAAAAAAAAAACAGAAATATTAAATCAAGCCAGAAAAAAAAATGAAATTAGCATGGGAACAATATTGAAATTTATTATGAAAAATAACAAGTGAGAAAAATAGAAAGCAGATTTGAAGTGATCTATTTTAAAACAGCGAGCATCCAATACGGGATGATAATATAAACAAAGTAAAATCGTAAATGAAATTCTCGGGTGTGTATTTTGGCCGCGGCCGTGAATAGTTTCGTAACTGAATAAATTAATTTTTATTTTGCATTTAAAAGAGAGAAAAATCATACTTCTTTGTACGAGATATATAAAAATACAGGTTAAAATTATTTCTGGTACAAGTGAAGGGGTTAGAAACAAAGGGTACAAGTGCATATTGGCCATAAAATTAATTATGTGCATATTTGGGTACTTAAAGTACCAAATTATATAGTGGCATAAGGATCCAAATGAATTTAATTCAAAGAGCTCTCAATCAAAAGCCTTGGAACCTATCTTTTCTCTAAAACGTTTTTCCTAATGATAGATTAATACTACCACAGTTTACCCCCAGGTGTGTGATTTCTACTGTTGTATTTTTAGTCGCGATTTTCCGAGGATTACTCATATAAAGTTACCTATTATCTTCGTATTTTGTTCTCACTTATAATAACTGTGTTACTATTGTCAACTAATACATAGGAAACTCGTTGTTTAAATATGTTGCTTATTTCTTTTACTTTTTTGTGCACATTAAATAAGTTATGCCTACGTAGATATCACATCCTCCATTTCATCGCATCTTTCTCTCATCCATTTTTCTTTGGCTAAATGTATCTCCCTATTTATCTTCTATTTGTTATAATATATTTTTAGTAAAATATATGTCGCTTATAATGAAAACATTATGAAAAGTTAGATGGGCGCGAACATTAGATCTAGAGAGTTTATATTACATGATTATTTAAGAAAAGTACAGTATTTACAATCCCAAATATATATTACTAAAGAAATACTAAACCTAGCATCTGCGAAAACATGTGTGGAACTATTGAATAATACCCCAACTACAACATTACTTAGGTAAAACCTCGCATATACTTATGGAGCCTGCAGTTACTGTGTTTATTCTAAGCAATACACAATCGCGGTATTTTTGCTATGTAAATGACGCGATTAGCGAAAGCATTTGTCAGACAAAATGTGTTTCAATCGTTACTCCTATCTGCTCTAAAAAAGATGGACGTGTGAAGGCGGCTTGTAAAAGCAAAATATCTACTCTAAACCTTGATACGCATATAGCAAGTTTTAATCCCAGCATATGTGAACACGCCCTGTATTGTGTGATGTAACCATACAGGTCATGCACAAGGATTATTTAGCAACCTAGCCTCCTAAGCAATGCTTGTATAAGGTTTATCGAAAGCATCTTAAAAATAAAAACATATCTTTTACAAATCTGGGCCATGAAGAATGCGAACTTTGTATAGCATTCCAACTACACAATAACATAAAGAACATAATTCTGAGAATTTGAATCCAGCATGTAGTGAATATTATAGCTGAAAAGAACACATTCAACTTACCAAAGATTCAAGAGAATTAATTATACTGTTTGGATACAAACGAACCAGATACATCAGCGACCCTTGTCGCTGATAGAAAATGGTATCCTATGTAGACAAATAAAACTGTATTTCTGCTCTCGTCAAATCAAATTTCCAATAAACCTGATATAATAGAATTCTACAATATGACGAAGGGAGTAGTCGACGTCTTTGATCAGCTCTGTCATTCAAAGAGCACCAAAAGAAAATCCAACCGATGGCCTATGAGGTACTTTTTTGGATTTCCTGACGCTGCTGCTGTGAATGCTTTTATAATTTACAAACTGAATGTAGATACACCTGTTTCAAGAACTGAATTTTTAAAAAACATCGCTCGCCTTATCGGCTACTCACATGGAGCGAAAAATTCAAAATTCGAGAATTCCAGTTGCCCTAGAGACACAAATATCTATATTGCTGGATAAAGATGTCCCTTCTGCTACAAATATAGCTGCCGACGCTTAACAAGGAAGCTCAAAAAGACCAGGATTGTGTGCCTTCTGTGATCGGAGAATGAGAAGGAGAGGAAATTACAGTTGTGGCCATTTTAATAAAAGTGTGTGTGGTGAGCACAAAATTGTTTGCCCCCAGCATTATAATTAATTAATAAAAATTTTGTAATTTTTTGTTTTGTTTAACCGTTTTTGTTGTTTTTTTTTTTGTTTCATTTTATAACTTGGAATTAATTACTATTTAAATGGGAATAAGCCACAATTAAAGATAAAAACACGTTTATTGACGTTTCAATTTTCACTTCGGAAATCGTTCTCAAAATACAAACAGTAAATTAAACAAATTTTGTTTTTTGTTACATAGTGAAAAATTCTTCTAATAATTTAATTTTATCTGACTCATTTATATTGACAATTCAGACATACATTATGCATATTAAAGTAGACGACTTTAAAATGATATTGCCAATATTGTTGAGTTGCGCTCCTGGGACGACTTTACTTATAAGATAGTTCATTCGATTACATGAAATCAACTTTAACTTGAGAATATCCGTCATAAAAAAATTATAGCATGTAATTCGTCTTTAAAAAGACAAACACATGATATTATGACAGTAAAATTCTCCTGTTAGTGATTCCATAGTAAATTATGAGGGAAAAACCAGGAAAAAAACCTCATAATACTATCCCGACATGGTAAGTATTTGTTCGTGCATTTAGTTTACCTTTAATAAACACATATATAAACATAAATGATGTATCCTCAATATGTTACTGACTTACTAATACTGGTATTTTCTTATTAATAACTTCTTCTTTTAATATTGGTAACCAGATCCTATTACATTCTGCCGAGGAATTTGCGACACAATTGGCCTCATTTAGCATAATTAGAGCCGCTTCTTTGATTTTTCTTTTTTTACCATCCGTTTCTTTTAGGACTACATTTGAATTATTTCATTGAACCCTATGTTCATTATCCCATGCGTGTTTACATATTTGAGATCTATCAAATTCTCTATTTTTAATATAAGATTGATGTTCACTTATTCTAACATTTAATGGCCTTGATGTTTCACCTAAATAAAACTGATCGCATTCACAAGGTATTTTATAAATGCAATTCTTTGTCCTTTCTTGTTCATTGTTAGGTTTGGTTTTGGACAAAATAGATCTCAACGTGTTTGCTGTTTTGAATGTTGTTGAAATGTTGAATTTATTTCCTATCCTTTTAAGTTTTTCTGATAATCCTTTTATATAAGGTATTATTATTTTCCTCGTATTATTCCTTGTGTATGCTGTAGGATCTCGTTCTAAGTTGTTCTGTTCTATTCGATCGATTGTTGAAAATTCCTTATTTATAAACGATAAAGGATAATCATTTTTTAATAAAACAGATGTTAACAAATGTTTCTCCTCCAAGAACGAATTTTCGTTAGAACAAGTAATTTTGGCTCTATCGTATAAGGATTTAATTATTCCCTTTTTTACATTAATATTGTGATTTGATTTGAAATTTAAATATCTATTGGTGTGTTGGTTTTGTATACACCTGAGTCTCATATCCAGTATCGTTCTTAGAGATTAAAACATCCAGGAAAGGTAGCGTGTTATTATATTCCTTTTCCATGGTAAATGTTACTGTCTCTTCTTTATCGTTTATACCATTTAGGAATGTGTCCAACAACTCTGATCCATGAACCATACTGTGGGTTTTAAATTTTGTTTAGAAATGATATTTGTTTCAAAATCTTCCATAAATATATCGGCTAAGAATGGAGATAAACTAGAGCCCATTGCTAGACCAAAATTTTGTTTATAGAATTCATTATTTAGTTGAAAATATGTATTATCAGTATATAATGTTAATACCTCCATTATAGCCGATATGTTTAGTCTTGTTCTAGTTGCCAATGAATCATCACTCTCTAATTTTGTCTTGACTATACTTAAAGTCTTATTTAATGGCACATTCGTAAATAAACTATTTATGTCAAAATTTACCAAAGTATTATTTGAATTAAATTCAATATTTGATAATTTCTGATAATTTATTTGTGTTTATAAGTAAAGTCGTCCCAGGTGCGCAACTCAACAACATTGGCAATATCATTTTAAAGTCGTCTACTTTAAAATGCATAATGTATGTCTGAATTGTCAATATAAATGAGTCAGATAAAATTAAATTATTAGAAGAATTTTTTAACTATGTAACAAAAAACAAAACTTGTTTAATTTACTGTTTGTATTTTGAGAACGATTTCCGAAGTGGAAATTGAAACGTCAATAAACGTATTGTTATCTTTAATTGTGGCTTATTCCCAGTTAAATAGTAATTAATTTAAAATGCCACAAGAAAATAGCTTCAGAACAATATAACTTGGAAATTGAAGAATTGTATTACTTTTGTTTAATCGTTTATGTACTTTGAATGTATTTTATAAATTTTTTAGATATCAAATAAACGTATTTTTCACTAAAATCAATTATGAGTTTGTTTATTTAGTTTACATTTGTCTGTTTTGTACATTAAAGTAAGTTTTCGATATAAAATAGCGGTAAAATTAGAATGATGTATCCGACATTACGGTACTAGATATGTCCCAATCATCACCGTCTGGTTCTAGGGTTAAAAGTTGCAGATTCTTTGAAGTCCATTTATTATAGTCATTATTATAAGTACTGCAGATGCTGTGGTTTTCCCTAGGAGGACAGAATAGTACAAGGAATGTGATAACAGCAATCACCTTGTTAGGATAGATGCAAAGCACAAACTAAGTGTTAAAGCACGTTTTCAAACGGAAATCGGAATACCTAAGTTGTTTTAAAAATAGCAAATTGTTACGAATTCGTCGTAAAAAATCTGCATTGAATATCAACAAAAAAGGATTGCCAAAACGTCTTAATCCAAGGCCGTTAACAATTAACTAATTAGCATGAGATAACTAATCGCACGTGTGAAAGTAAGACGTAAACAAATCGGTAGAGAGAGAGAGAGGGGCTGAGAGATACGCCTCTGAATATGACGCACGACATCGTAATCATTTAAGGTCGCACTCCACTCGACGGTGGTTTTGGTTTAAAATAGAGTTGAGCGATATTTCATATGTGATTTTTTCACGAAAATTAACAGGATTATCCTATCATCAGTAACGGTACACTAGTATGGTGGAAAATTGTTCTAGCGGAAAAATTATACAACAATGGAAGAGTCACTATAACAAATAATTATAAATAAACAACAAGTATTCTAATCAGTTGTCTAAGAACATTAAAAGCACCTGCTGACTACAATAATTTAATAACACAGATTTCTACATAATCAATCCATTCTAGTTGCTCTTTATATTGATATTATTGACAGCGAAAAATCTTAATTCTGCAAACCATTCTTTATAGCATGCTGAAAGTAATATAGACATGTAGTAGGCCGGAAATATATCGACAATCTAAACTATAAATAATCTGCTGAGAACCCAATATTAAGAGCAAGAAATTAAATATAAAAGAGTAGTATAAGAGTATTATAGGAGTATTCATCATCCAGCCTCAAGAGTCCACTGCTGAACATAGGCCTCTTCCTCATATTTCCATCCCCGTCTATCTTGCGCCGCTCCAGTCTATCCAGTTTTTATTGAGTCTTCTTAAATCGTCAGTCCATATTGTAGGTGGTCGACTGACGCTTCACTTGTCTTCCCTTGGCCTCCATTCCAATAACCTCTTTGTCCATCGCCCATCTGGCTTGTCATTCTGGCTACGTGTCCTGCCCATCTCCATTTTAGTCCGGCTATCTTCTCGATGATGTCAGTCACTCCGATTCTTCTCCTGATGTCTTCGTTTGTTATTCTGTCTCGGAGAGTTATTCCTAACATGGACCGCTCCATTCTTCTCTGCGTGACTCTCAGTTTGGTACTGAATACTCTCTATTATGCTGCTTTTGTTAATGTAAGTGTTTCTGCTCCGTACGTCAAGACTGGGAGGACGCACTGATCAAATACCTTTCTCTTTAGGCATGTGGGCAGCTCACTTTTAAAAGTTTCTCTCAGTTTTCCAAATGCTGCCCACCCAAGCCGATTCTTCTCTTCAGTTCATGAGTCTGGTTATCTCTGCCAACGAGTTCTATTTCTTTTCCACCAATACTGATGTTCTGGTTGGGCACCAAATTGGTCATGATTTTTGTTTTAGAGATATTTATATTTAAACCTAGATTTTCTGTAGCCACAACGAGTTCCTGTAGGTAGTCTCTTTTGCCATACCTAGATCTTCAGCTATTATAAGTATATCATCGGCAAAACGTAAGTTGTTTAGATATTCTCCATCTATTTTTATTCCCTTTGTCATCCAATCCAAATTCTTAAAATCATGTTCTAGTACCGTATTAAAAAGTTTAGAACCAATATCTAGCATAAGATATGCAGATGACACTGTCCTACTGGCTGATACAGACACAAACTTACAGGGGGTTATAGACCACCTCAAGGATGCTTGTCGAGAGTTTGGAATGAAGATCAACGAAAAAAAAACAAAAGTGATGGTGATCCAAAGAAAACAGAATATCCCCTTATCTATAAAAATAAATGGGAATATTTTAGAACAGGTAAACCAATACAAATACCTTGGCTGTTGGATTAATTGCAAGCTGGACCCAGAACTTGCTCAAGCTAGGGATAGTTTCTTTAAGATGCGCGTTCTATTCTGCGATACACATATAAATATTAAATTGAGATTAAAATTTGTAAAATGTTTTATCTGGTCTGTTCTTCTCTAAGGAGTCGAAACGTGGACTTTAAAAATAAAGAGCCTGAATAGAATCGAGGCATTTGAAATGTGGGTGTACCGTAGAATTTTAAAAATTCCTTGGACAGCACGAAAAACAAACGAAGAAGTACTAGCTAGACTCAATGTAGAAAAAGAACTATTGAGAACAGTCAAAAGAAGAAAAACCAGTTATTTAGGGCATTTGTTGCGCAACGAGAAATACTACATCCCTCAGTTGATAATAAAAGGCAAAATAGAA
Source organism: Diabrotica balteata (assembly GCA_918026665.1). Lineage (NCBI taxonomy): Eukaryota > Metazoa > Arthropoda > Insecta > Coleoptera > Chrysomelidae > Diabrotica > Diabrotica balteata. The sequence continues at coordinate 6,407,520 of OU898283.1, read as the reverse complement.
GGAAAGCGAGGAATTGGAAGAAAAAAATTGTCCTGGTTACGTAATATCAGAAACTGGACAGGACTTGGATTTGAGGAACTCTTAAGAGCAGCTGAAGATAGACAAACGTTTGCCATCATAACCGCTAACCTCCATTGATGGAGACGGCACTTGAAGAAGAAGAAGGTGACATTGGGTCTCCTTGTCTAACCCCCCGTTCTATTTTTATGCGATTACTGTTAGTATGTAATCTGACAGTGGTTGTTGCCTGCAGGTATATTTTGTATAATAATTTAGTATATCTATAATCTAGCCTGCATTCTTTAAGCGCCTGTAATATTTTGCTTAGCTCAACTGTGTCAAAGGCTTTGTGAAAATCGATAAATATTAGAACTAGAGGTTTATTGTATTCCACTGCTTTCTCTATTAGCGTTTTTATACTTTGTAGATGGTCATTTGTTCCGTAACTTTTTCGGAATCCTGCCTGTTCCCTTGGTTGATAAGTCTCTAATTTTCTTTCCATTCTCTTAACTAGTATTCGCGTAGTATTATAAGAGATAAACTTCCTTTAAAGAACGGTTTCAGACCCATGTAAAAAAATGGAGCTGATCATTGTTTTACAAATCTCATCTTTGTATATATGCTGATGTTGTGACTTTTTCATATTTTGATGAGCATTGATCCCTTGAGAATTGCCGATCTTCTATTGATTTATTTTGTGCATCTTCCAAATTTGGTTATGAGGGTACCCAGATATAAAAATTGATTTATCCATTCGATGTCATTGATTCTAACAATTTCTGGCTGGTTGTTATTTCTTATATGTATGATCATAACTTTTGTTTTTCAAAAAATACCAAAACCGGTGAGTTTTGCAACACTCGCCCGTTCTGCGTATCTTTTATTATAAACTAAGTACATAGGTTAGTTAATTTAGAATAATATAAAATTAATAAAGGCCGTCAAAGTGCTATACAAACAACCAATAATAAAAATAAAAGCAGGGACACAAATAACAACAGGATTTATAACATCAAAAGGATTAAAGCAAGGATGTTGTCTGTCCCCCACTTTATTTAAATTATACCTCGAAAGTGCTTTAAAAAGATGGAAACAAAAATGAAGGACAATGGGGATACTGCTCACCAACACTATGGTATATACGTTTAACTTTGCAGACAATCAAGTAATAATGGCTTAAGATTATGACGATTTAAACTATATGACATGAAAATTAATTGAAGAGTATGATATATTTGATCTAGAAATAAAAAAAAAGAAAACCCAATACCTGTGCATTGGAGTAGAACAAAAAGATCTCATATTAGACGATAACACCACGATAAAGCACTGATGTTATTGCAAATATCTAGGTATCACTATTTCACAAGATGGAACATCACAATGTAAAACAGCATTTTATGGGACCAATACATCAGCAAAGAAAATAAAAAGAGGATATATGAGACTATTGTAAAAAGCATCCCTTCATACAGCTGTAAGGTATAGCCACGGAAAGAAAGAACACTGGCAAGGCTGAAAGCGACGGAAATGGATTTTTGGAGAAGAGCCGCAGGAAGATCTAGAAGAGAAAGGATTACCAACGAACGCAGTAGATAAATAATGGGAATCAAACGAACAATCACATATGACTTAACAACAAAACAACTTATCTGGTTCGGACACATACAAAGAATGGATGAACAACGAATGCCAAAAGATATATTAAAATGGCAACCAGAAGAAAAGAAAAAACGAGGTAGACCGCGAAAAAGTTGGGGCGAAGGAATAAATAAAGAACTGAGAGAGAGCCATAGAAGAAGACCTATGGAACAACCGGACTAAGTGGTGATCGGAAGTCGAAAAACGGCGGAGAACGCTAGAAACCGAGAAGTAGTAGTAGTACGTTAGTTAAGTAGTAAATATGTTATTGATTCTTCTGTTTCCAGTATTTTTTGCAATTGTTTTGGTATTACATAGTATTGCCGAAACTGTATGAAGAAAACAGTGATCCGCACTTGTTTTAGAAACGAAGATCGAGGAACGGGGGAAGATGGAAGCATTATTATGCCGATACGGGATATGAACTGGGATATGTCATGTATGGAATATAATATCGTTCAAATGTCCGCCGTAGCTTTTTTGGGTTAACTGCATCCGGTTGTCAAATTTATTCCTGATTCTGGCGCATAAATCAGACTGAATTTAACCGATGGCATGGATTATGTTGGCTTTTGGGGCCTTTGTGGTTTGTGGTCTATTTGCACACCCTTAAGACTTCTGAAGTCTCACGCCAAAATCTCCAAATCGCACGATTTCAGTATCCAGTTCACATCACCTCCACGTGGAATGACCATACCCTCAAATCGCTTGTATATAGTGTCCAATGATGCATTAGCTACGTGACACGTGACTGTTGAAACTACATGTCATTGGTGTCCATATCATCCAATTCGGACCTAAAGAATTTGGTAGTTATCAACCTGTTACTCTTGCCGTTGACGGTTCAAATACTTGTTGATTTTGCATTATGCAAGAGAACATATCCGGAGAAAGCCATAAAGACGCAGCAGCTGAAGATCCTCGCTAAAAAATATAAGGTAATGATTTCCGACCTTCGATAGGAGAAGAACTGGAAAGGAAAAATTGGGAGATTCATGTGAACCCATTATTTAAATTTAACGTTACAATTTTGCTTATTTAATCTTCCAATGCGTTTCTTAAGGCGCGTTTGATGATTTACCAGCGTGTGCAGCGCCCAAGCGATTTTGAACAAGCGGACAATTTCACAGCTTATATTCATCACAATGTTTGCTTTAACTTATATTACATCAGATATTTCTCCTTTACTTATATTAGCAACATTTCCAATAAAATATATAAACTTTTTACTTCTACAATTGAAAACATCAAAATTTCCTTCAAGTCACACAACACTTTAGGTTCCTTTTTAACCAACACTAAAGCTAGGATGAACACACTTGACAAAAGTGGTTTTAAGATTAAAATGTGATGATTGTGATGCCTCTTATGTAGGTAGAACCATTAGAAAGTTATCTACTAGAATTTCAGAACATTTGAAAAGACCAAACTCTTTAAGTTTTGGTCAACACTTATTATCCAGTAAACACAATTTTAATATCAATACTGGTTCATCTATTTTACATGACATTTGTAAAAAGAACAGTTACTTGGAGTTGGATTTATTGGAACATTTGGAGATTGCAAGGGAAACAAATGAAAACTCTCACTGTCTTAATACTCAAATTGATTTAAATTGTACTAAATTTAAACCTATTTTTAAAAACTTTACTGCAGCTTCACCTCGTGGGGGACACAACTCGGCTGTTTAGACTTGCTGCACTGAGTATACCCATTAAGAATTTATTCATTTCATACTTTGATTAACATTACTATTTTATTCTTCAGTAATTCACAAAACTAGCTTGCTCACGTTCAATTGATCTATAGTTGGCGTTGATTACACTCTCCATATCTTTGCGTAATTTAGATATACCATCTCCACAGTTGTATATATCAACATCTTCCACTGTTGGTCAGTTGGTCTTGAGTAATGCATTGACATTTTAATTTTATGGTTCTCCCGTTGATTGTGTGTTTAACTGAACTACTTGGATTATTCACCATTTATACACTCTGCTTTCAATTTTGATTTTTAATTTTAGTATTTTAATTTCATAGTTAGATTTCTTCTTTTCTGCAATATTGATAGTGCTTGGTAGACCCTTTTATTGTAGTCAACAAACCACTCTCTAATATATTATTTAGTCTATTTCTTGCATTCATACTGTACGCCCACTTCAGTTGTCCTCAAACTTACACCCTAATTATTATAGACAGGTTTGAGTGTGAGATCTGGATTATGCAATATACTTAAAATATTCTATATAACTTCATATTTTAGCAGTTGTTGATTTCCTATAGTAGTTTCAGTTGGACCTTTGGTCAATGCTTAGTTTCATAGATTTTTGAAATGTGCAGATCACATCACCATGATTGTGACTGCCCATCCAATCTGTCATATGTCACATGTCATCTTAACATTTCCGTTAAGACCAGGAGCCATTTTCTCTCCTGATGCCAACGATGCCAACTGAATGTAGCTGCGCCTTTGTTTTAATTTTAAACTGTTTATCCTTGTGTAGTGTATTGAGTGTTAAAATGAGGAAACTACAATACCTGGGACATATTACACGTGGGAATAAATATCAACTGTTACAACTAATTATGCAAGGAAAGATTGAAGGTAGGCGCAGCATAGGTAGGAGAAGAATGTCATGGTTGAGAAACCTCAGGGAGTGGTTTGCTTGCACTTCCATACAATTGTTCCGAGCGGCAGCCTCCAGGGTCAAAATTGCCATGATGATAGCCAACCTTCGTAACGGAGATGGCACGTGAAAAAGAAGAAAAAGTGTATCCACATAAAAACTTTTATGAACCATCAACTTCGAGTTTTTTATCAAAGTTAATTAATTTTCTTCAGTTAAAAAAACTGTGCTTAATTTCTGCATTTCATTTGATCAAAGTTAATTTCACAGTTGACTTTACTTCCTCGTTTTAGCGACGCTGTTGTCCAAAGGTAGATTCATGATCTTTTAGTATAAACGCAAAGCTAACTAACGCATTTAAAATCACTGGTATCATTGTGATTTAAATCTTGGTATCGCTCACCTCTATTTTGGAATATCTGACTTTTTTACTGGATTGTACACAATATCTCTGTGTTTGGAGTTTATTTACTTTTAAAATATATTTACCTACATTTACTTTCGAAGCGTTGATAACACCTGAATTGAATATACCTTGTTAAAACTTTTAAAAAACATTCGAATGAAAACATTGCGTAAAACAATATTTGCAATTTATTTATTGTTTTTTCATTTCGAGTTAATTGTATGTAGAATAATAGCATCAATTTAAAACATAAACTACGGTTCTAAAGGCAAATTGACCTAACGATCGTGGCCAAACAAGGTATGAATATTATGCTAAATTGCTGGTCTACTAAATTAAATAAAATATAAACTTTAATTTTTCGGAATATACTTTCAAGTACATTCGGACAATCACTTCCGTGGTCTTCTTTCTTGTTTTTCTGAATGTGATTAAATTTATCATTTGTTTATATTTTACCCGTTATGTCACTCTGTCCCAAAACATTCGATTCGTTGTACTTTTACAACTACGAATAATTTTAAATATTGGAAAATATGGTACTCTATGAGCTTCTACTACAATATGAAAAAGAGGAAATCACTTCCGAGTTTTCAGCAAAACAAAAGGTTTAAACACGTGTAGTCCAGTAATTAATACCAAAGCTATTGAGAGAATGGAGTCCAGTAATTAGACCGAAGGTCCTTTATCATTTAACTAAAACACACCATAAAGTCCGAATTGAATTCCCGAAACACTGTTTTGTTACTTTTTTTGGCCAACTAGTTGTCCTATTCACTCTCTGATATTGCACTCAGAGTCAGATTTCCATATTTCTAAGGTTCACACAGATATTAAATCTTTAACTTTTCAAATAAATAATGTTACTTCGTTTCTGGATAGTCAACTACCTGACAATTTGTTGGACACTTTTGAGGCTTCCCTACATAAAAAATTTAATTACACTTATAATAAATCCATGGCACACCTTAAAAATAAACTTAATAACTTAGACACTCCTGATTTTAAGAAAATCCCCTTTAACCCCAAGTGGATTAAGAATTTATCTAACATTGAGGTTCCTCCTGACATACTTAAGTTGTTATCTTTGGGTCCTAAATTTGGCCTTCAACCTACTTTCAAGGACTACTCAATTAGTAGAATCTTAGCAGATGTTGAGAATATTTTGTCTCATGCTGACAATTCTGACCTTTTATCTCTTAGGTCTTCTTCTAACAACATCTTGTTGAATTTCACTAAACGCCCTAGGCAACCCTTATCGGAGTTAGATAAGATTTACAGGGAGACGGTATCGTTTTTAAAAACCCACCCTAATCTTCTCGTTCTTACGAGTGACAAAGGTAATGCTACTGTCCTTATGGATAGAGATCAATATTTCAGTTTGAGTAAATCACTGTTAGATGATGATAGATACTATCAACCACTCTCTACCAATCCTTGTTCAAAATTCACAAATAAAATAAATAAATTTATAACACATTTAAAAAATATTAAGATCATAGATCAACCTTTAGCTAAATCTTTACATAATTATGATGGATATGCTCCAAGATTTTATTGTCTACCAAAAATACATAAACCTACGTTGAGCATGAGACCTATTGTGTCATCTATTAATTCACCTAATATAAAAATAGCTAAATTTCTAACAGACATCTTATCTAAATCATATAATTACAACAATGACTTTAATATTGTTGATTCTTTTAGCTTTAGTGAATTTATTAACAATTTTCAACTACCACAAGGTTACATTTTAGTAAGTTTTGATGTGGTGTCTCTCTTCACTAACTTACCTCTGTCCAGTGTAATCACTTCCTTAAAAAAATCATTGGAATTCTATCAAACCTAACTGCCCTGTGTCTTGGGATATATTTGCAGAACTGTTGCAACTTGTTTTCGACACTAATTTCTTGGTCTTTGATGACAAATTTTACCTTCAAACATTTGGTACACCTATGGGTTCCTCAATCTCTCCCATCCTAGTTAACTTTGTATTGGATGATTTGGTTTCTGACCGTTTAGGTCTTTTGGATTTTCAAATCCCTTTTATTAAGAGGTATGTGGATGATTTATTATTAGCCCTACCACCTGACAAGGTTCAGGGTACCTTATCCTTCTTTAATGAGTTTGATCCTCATTTACAGTTCACTGTTGAACTTGAGGACACTACCACCAATAGTATACCCTTCCTAGACATGCGTGTCTTTAGAATGGGAGACAACACCCTAACCACAAGTTGGTATAGAAAACCAATGGCCTCTAATAGGTTCCTTAATTACCATTCCTGTCATCCCATGAAATATAAATTAAACCTTATAAAAGCTTTGAGCTACAGATTAAATAAATTGACACATCCAATTAATCGGGAAGGGAATCCTTTAAGTTATTGAGAAATATTCTAATAGAGAATTCATATCCTTCCTCTATCATTAATAAATACCTTTACTCACACAGCTATCATCATCATCAGTGGTGCTACAGCTCTAGTTGAGCCTTGACCTTCCCCAGTCTATTTCGCCAGTCGTTTCTGTTCATCGCCAACCGTTGCCAATTTGCCGCGCCGATTTTCCTTGCGTCCTCGTCCACACCGTCCCTCCATCTCAGTCGTGGTCTGCCCTACTCCTATTTCCCACTGGGACCGATAATAGAGTTCGTCTGGGTGGGTAATTTTCATTTGCTCTTGACACATGTCCAGCCCATCTAAGCCTGCCTATTTTTATGAAGGATATTACATCTCTACCATTTACTATTTTTTTATATTTCTCGTACAATTCGAAATTATATCGCCTTCTCCAAATACCATTCTCACAGAATGCGCCCATTATTCTTCTTAGTATCTTCCTTTCGAAGACGAGCAGAAGATTTGCGTCTGTTTTGGAGATGGTCCATGTTTCTGACCTATATGTCAGCACTGGTAGGATGAGTGTTCGATATATTATTAGTTTGGTTTTCTGGCTTAAGTTTCTGTTTTTTAGCTGCTTGCTTAGTCCAAAATAACATTTGTTTGCTAGCAGTATCCTCCGTTTAACTTCTTCAGATGTGTCATTATCGTTTGTTATGAGAGAACCCAAATATGTAAACTTATTTACTACCTCAAAATTATATTGGTCTATACTGAAGTTTTGTTCGGCGTTTCTAGCTCTATCTCTGTTATTTGGAATAGATGCTAGCATTTTGGTTTTTTCCTCGTTTATTTTAAGGCCCATATTTTGTGCGGCTGTCAAGAAGGTGGAAGTCATCTCCTTAAGTCCTCGTGTAGTACGTGCAATCAAATCCAAATCGTCAGCGTACGCCATAATCTGCGTTGATTTATTAAAGATTGTTCCCCTATTGTGTAACTCGGCATCTCTTATAGTCTTTTCTAACGCTATATTAAAGAGAAGGCACGCCAGCGCGTCTCCCTGCCGTAACCCTGCATATGTTTCAAACGCTTGTGACATATCGCCTTGTATTTGCACTCTGCAGATCACTTTACTCATAGTTGTTTTTACGAGCCTTATTAATTTATGGGGAATGTTAAGTTCATTCATGGCTTCGTATAATTTACCTCTTAGGACGCTATCATACGCTGACTTAAAGTCCACAAAGAGATGGAACGTGTCAATATTAAATTCATTGGTTTTTTCTAAGATTTGACGTAGCACAAAAATCTGGTCAATTGTTGACCTACCTGGCCTAAAACCGCTTTGATACTCACCAAGGATTTCTTCCACGTACGTACTTAAACGGCTGTAGAGGGTGTTGGAGAATATTTTGTACATTGTATTCAGAAGAGTTATACCCCTATAATTTTTACATTCCAACAAATCTCCCTTTTTGTGTAGTGGACATATGATTCCAGTGCACCATTCCTCTGGCATTTGTTCTTCTTCCCAGACTTTGACTATTATGTTGTGAATTTGGTGCATAATGCTGTTACCTCCATGTTTGATGAGCTCTGCGGGGATACAATCCACTCCTGGGGACTTGCTATTTTTGAGTCGTGTGATTGCGTCTTTCACTTCAAATATTGAAGGAGGTTCTACGTGAGTGTTATTTCTTGGTCTTTGGGGTGACGCATCATTTTCCACTTCGGTACCAAGTAGTTCTTTGAAGTGCTCAACCCATCTGCTTTGTACTGCGTCAGCGGTACTGACTATATGTCCATTTTTGTCTCTACACATCGTCAGCCGTGGTTTAAATTCTTTTCTTGTCTTATTTAGGATATTATAGAACTTTCTAGTTTCATTTTGCCCCTTTAATGATTGAAGCTCTTGCATAATCTGGTTTTCGAAGGTCCGCTTTTTCCTTCGATGTATGCGTTTTTCCTCCTTCCTAAGATCTTTGTACATTTGCTCCTTATCCCGTGTTCTTCTTTGTTGCATAAGTTTATATGCATAATTTTTTCTTTTAGTGATATCTTCACATTCATCGTCGAACCAACTGTTGCGTGGAGTGGACTTGCAATTAATCGAAGGGAATCCTTTAAGTTATTGAGAAATATTCTAATAGAGAATTCATGTCCTTCCTCTATCATTAATAAATACCTTTACTCACACAGCTATGGATCCTCAATTTATGACATACCCGATGGTGACCAACTTAAAAACATTTCAAATAATTCAATAAATAGCATTGTTCTGCATAATACTGATCTTGAGAATACTACCACCCATTATTCTTCTTTACCTTATTTCCCTCAAGTTACTGAGAAGCTTATTAAATTGTATAAACAGAATAATATACCGGTTAAAATTGCTGTTAAGAATGCTAAAACTGTTAGAAATTTGTTCTCTAAAACTAAAACACCCTTGTCCACTTTGAAACAAGTTAACACAATTTATAAAATTCCATGCGCTAATTGCGATTTATGTTACATTGGTCAAACTGGTAGATCATTAAAAGGTCGTCTCACTTCACATCGTAGTGACATTAATTTATCAAAACACACTTGTGCCCTGGCACAACACGCGATAAATACCAAACATGAAGTGGATTTCAATGAAGTTAAAATCCTTGCCACTGAACGCAATCTAGCTAAAAGACAGTTTTTGGAAATGTGTTCAATACTAAAACACCCTAATGCTTTGAATAAGAGAACTGATATAAATAACTTGAGCCAAATATATCATGCTTTAATTTTGCAGAATTAGGCTTCTTGATCTTTTCACTATATTAAATGTCATATTAGGTGTACTACTTGAACCTTTTTTTCCATTTTTCATGAAATAATTTATATACATAAAATAGAAATAAAATACATAAAATAATTAAATAAAATAATGAAATATTCTTTACTTAACTTATTATTACATATGCAACTTACATTGCATTTTCATACACTGATTACTTAGATTAGTGTGAACAATTTATACTTAAATAAAATAATATAAATAATGTAATTGATTCATAGAATCCTTTGCAAATTACAGTTCCAAGTACATGAATCTTGGGCTGTTGGAAATTAATGTGTCGTTAACCACCTGTGGCTGATTAACTAGCCATAATGATTAACGTTATTACATACATATGAGGTTGAATGAAAATCTCCTGTTTGTAAATCTAGGCTGATTAGTGAGAGGAGTTGCTATTACAATACCAATTTCTTTCACTGTTTTGTCTTTTACAACCGGGTAGTCATCCAAACTCATTTAAACTTTTAAATTGACCGCCCAATTATTTGGGTTGGTACTTCCACCTTGCTGATCTGTCAAAAGTATTTTGACCTCAAGGTTGGCTGTCTTTTCGCGGTTTAGTTCGTTCCGGTTCATCTAACGCCATTTTTCCGGCGACACTTGTAGCGCTTTGATCGGTAACTTCATTTACACTACAAGGTAACAATTAACATCGTTTCCATGATTGTGTGGTTCTCATATTGTACTTTTTTAGATGAACTGATGATGCTTTCAAAACTCGAAAGCGAAACGTCTTCAAAATAGATAAAGTAGCCTATCAACTTTATCTTTTATTTCTTCACCTAGAGACCGATATAAGAACCCACCACTCGTCTGAGTGATCCTTATATATATATATATATATATATATATATATATATATATATATTCTTAGAAAGGGCTTTAGTGAATATGTGAGTAATATATACGGATATCTTGGGTTTAGTAGTCAACACTGGCCTTCAAGTAAAACTCTTTTAGGTTTGTTAAGCTTTCGAGTTTATTGTATTCTTTTTCAAAACGTACTAAAAATTGACAGAAAAAACTACATTAAAAAATGAAGTTGTTATATCATCAATAGGCTTACCCTTGTGAGGATTGTGTTTTAAAATTAGCAAAATTTTAAAACACAATCCTCACACGGAGGTTCATGGTCGTTTCTCTACCACGCTGGCTTGTGCGGGTTGGTAGACGGATGTTAGGATGAGTTAGGAAATTTTGGGGTCTTTGACAAGGATGATAGGTTGGGACGTGATACCCTCTCGGTATATCGGATATATAAAATCATCATATTTGCTTATCTTTAATAATAACAATAATGAAAGCACTACCTGACGAAGCTGTCACAGCGATTTTTATTGATATTTGAAATCTTTGGAAACAATTTGATATGCAGAAGTAAAAGTTTTTATTTTATTTCTCAGTTATCGTAGAATGATAAGATATATTTTGTATAGTAATAATTTTTGCTTTTTTATTACATAGCAAAATATTTTGCTTATACTGTACAAATGCGTATATAAACAACTTATCGAACTTCCAACATCTGCTCTACACAAAAAAGTACCAACTGCTTTAATCGCATACCACTTTTTGTTTTAAATGAAACATTCCTATCTTAATTCTCGATTAAGAGTTTTTGCACTGTATGTCGTTGTGAAAGATGTAGTCGATAAAGAATGCAATTCTTGCAACACACGATGGACTGTAGTGAATAATGATCTTCGTAATATGACGGTTCGTATGCATCATAAAAATGTAAATCGGACAAGTTAGTTTATTGCGAATTGATCATTATTGAACGTATCAAAAAACTAGAGTACATAAGTGTACTGCTCTTTTAACAGTAACAGCTACACTTTAACTTAAGAAGTTCATGACATCAATAAGGCATTTACTAAAAGCCTTTGTTCAGACTTTCAAGTAAATGGACATTATTTGAGTTTTATTCACATATTTGTAAATAACTTTGACTGCTACATGTCTTTTTAAGGTAACAATTATAACATCGTTTCCATGATTGTGTGGTTCTCATATTGTACTTTTTAGATGAACTGATGATGCTGAACTGAAAATACGAAAGCGAAACGTCTTCAAAATAGATAAAGTAGCCTATCAACTTTGTCTTTTATTTCTCCACCTTGAGACCGAGGTGAACCTACTAATGGCTTAATGTGTGACCTTACAAAAGCTTTTGATTGTGTAGATATTCAAACACTATTGATAAAATTGGAGTACTATGGAATAAGGGGCAACATACATGACCTTTTAAAATCCTATCTTACAGGAAGAACGCAGATTGTTGCATTTAATAATCAAGAATCTGATCCTTTACCAGTTTCAACCGGAGTAACACAAGGATCAGTTTTGGGTCCTCTACTATTCTTGATATATATAAATGATTTACCAAGTGCATTGGATAACTCCAACTGTGTTCTTTTTGCAGATGACACAACCTTATTATGTAGAGGTAAAACTGATTACAGTCAGGATATATTAGAAAAATCTAAATCCTGGTTAAACTGTAACAAACTTAAGTTAAACGAGCAGAAAACCCAGAAAATCGTATTTAGTTCTGATAGATGGGTTACACCATCTGAACCAGTAAAGTTACTAGGTGTTACTATGGATACAAGGTTGAACTGGTCGCACCATATTGAACGATTGTGTAGGGGGCTCGCCTCACAGATTTTTGCTATGCGCAGATTGGCTACTTCTGTAAGTCGAGATATTCTTAGGTCAGTTTATTTTGGAATGGTTCATAGTATCCTGACATATTGCATACTTCTTTGGGGAAACTCGTCCTATGCATATAAAGTTTTCACTTTTCAAAAAGCAGCAATCCGAATTATTGACTCGGCAGAATATCGCGCCAGCTGTAAACCCTTATTTAAGAAGTATGGCATTCTTCCTTTACCTTCAATATATATATTTGAAACTTTGTTAACTATTCAAAATAATATAAAAGATGTAAAATCACATGCTGATCAACATCATTACAATACAAGAAATAAAAGTCATATCATTATACCATATTCCAGATTGTGTGTTACACAACTTAATACAATAGATTATAATCTGTATAATTGTTTTTTAAACTTAAATAAAAATATTGATATTAAGGCAATGAATTCTAAACAATTTTATAAACTAGCAAAACACTTCCTGCTGGAACACTGTTTCTATAGTATACAGGAATTTGTTTGTTTGAGCTCCTAGTGTGGTCGTTTTTAATGAAAACTATATTACGCCTTACTGAAATGTTTCTTTCTTATTTGTTATAATTTTATATATCTAATTTTCACTGTATATGTTTTATTATATGTTCTTGTATTATTTCTTAGTTCTTAGTATACAAAAGTAAATTATTTTTATTGTGACATGACGTGTAGTGTTTACTATGTAAAAATTTTCAATAAACCTATCTATCTATCTATCTATATATATATATATATATATATATATATATATATATATATATATATATATATATATATATATATATATATATATATATATATATATATATATATATAAGCGAGGTTCTTACAACCTCTGCCGCCTCTCGCATTTCGACCACCATCGTTTTTTGTCCATCCATTCGTCTTCTTTGATGGCTCTATCTCTCATTATGTGCCGTAGATTTTCTTCCCAGGCAACTGAAGACCTTCCCCTTCTTCTTTGTTGTGGTATGTAAATAAGCTTTCTTTGGCCATCTATCTTCAGTCATTTGCTTCACGAGACCATATCACACTAGTTGTCTCGTTTCAATTCTGTCTACACTTGAATCTACAGTATTTGTGCTCCTTCTAATATCTTTATTCCTGATATGATCTTTTTTGGATACACCACACGCTCTTCTTAGAAAATCCATTTCTATTACTTCTATTCTTTTTCTATCTTTTTTCGTGATCTGCGAAACTTCTGCTCCATAAGTCATAATAGGCTGTACCAAGGTTCGATTGATTGTCAATTTCGTTTCTGGTGCAATATCTTTAGACCATAGTAGAGAGTTTAAATTGTTTGCTGCTTTTTTTCCTGCTGCGTTATGTTTTCGATGTCTCTTTTGGTAGTGCCTTCTTTAGATATTATAGATCCTAGATATTTGTATTCATTGCATGTTTTTTTGTTTCTAAATATACTTCTTATTTACTCTATTTACTATAGTTTTCAAACATTGATACCAAACTGTTAACAAAATTAAACATAAAAGTTGTTTGTCGTAACATAAAAAAGACGCGAAGGTAGGGTTTACAGACAAAGATTTTCGAATATACAAATATCGACAAAGTCTAAAGATAAAATATAAAAAAAATTATTTAACTGTTTTTTTTTAGAAAATGATCGATATTTTAGTATTATATTTTCGTATGTATTTGGCTAAATTAGACATAACCTAAATAAAACCGGTAAAAAGTAATAAACGTAAAACAAATATGGACATTAAAAGAAAAATGTCTTGAAATAAAAAAAATGATCTTAAAACTTGTTTTATTGTCCCACCAGTAATAAAAACAAGTTTTATGTATCTGAAACTATTTCCTTGTGGCATGTTTCACACTGAATATTTTATATATATTTTTTAGAATAAATCGCAATGTAGTTAAAATTCGCCAAAAAGAAAGCGAAAGTAGCCGTATCAAAAGCTAAAACAGAACCGTATACAAATCTACATGATCAACTTGATGCCAGAGAATGAGAAACGCAGATATATACAATATCCAAATATAAAACAAAGGAACGAAAATATTTGAATCAGATTAGATGAGAAGAACACTCATAACAAGAGATAATAACGGAGAAATACTTACTGAAGAGAGCAAAATAAAGGAAGTATGGGAACAATATATAATCCATTTTTTCCATGACGAGAGAGAAAATGAACAAGATATAGGTGAAGAAAAACAATACCTACAAATTTTACCCTCAGAAGTAAAGAATGCCCTACAGAATGCAAAACAAGGAAAAGCAGCGGGTCCTGATCAAATTCCAGTTGAACTGTTAAAAGCCTTAGATGACGGTAATATAAAGAGACTCACCCGAATTCTCAACCACATATATGTAGAGGGCAACATCCCGGAAGAATGGCTTAAATCGATATTTTTACCTCTACCACAAAAACAACAATCCCAAATCATGTAATGACTATAGATTGATAAGCCTAATGTGCCACCCTTTAAAGATTCTTTTGAAAATTGTTCAAAACCGAATTTATAAGAAATGTGAGGAACAGATAGATGAAACTCAGTTTGGCTTCAGAGGAGGCATGGGTACAAGAGAGGCATTATTTGCGTTGACGGTACTCTTGCAGAAATGTCGGGAATATAACAAGAGTGCATATGTATGCTTCATAGACTTTAGGAAGGCCTTTGACCGAGTGCAGCATATGAAGTTAATAGATGAATTAAAAAACATCAATTTAGACAAAAAAGACATTGAGTTTATTAAGGCTATATACTGGAACCAGAAAGCAGTAGTAAAGGTGAACGATATAGAAACAAATAATATACCGATTGCGAGAGGGGTTAGGCAAGGATGCGTCTTGTCTCCGACGCTTTTCAACGTGTACTCACAGGTCATATTCAGAAAAGCCTTATGGGAAAGAAAAGAGGGAATAAGAATTGGTGGAGAAATCATAAACACCATGAGATTTTCAGATGACACGGTAATTATGGCTGAGAGTATAGAAGATCTACAAACTTTACTAGATGCAATAAATAGTGAATGCATTCAAATGGGACTTGACATCAACACAGATAAGACCAAATTTATGATAGTATCAAGGAGTCCAATAAATAATGAACAACTAACTCTTGGTGGACAGCAAATAGAGAGAGTGACAAAATATAAATATCTGGGAGCTTACATCAACACAGAATTAGATCCAGACCAAGAGATCCGGGTACGAATAGAAATGGCAAGGGCAGCGTTCTTAAAATTCAAACAATTGTTCTGTGACAAAAATCTGAATATTGCGCTGAGACTGAGGTTTGTTGAATGTTACGTCTGGTCGCAATTATTGTACGGGGTAGAAACATGGACACTAAAAGCGCAAATAGTTAAAAAGATTGAAGCCTTTGAACTTTGGATATACCGGAGAATGTTGAGAATCCCATGGACTGCCAGGGTCACCAATGAGGAAGTGCTGAGAAGAATGGGTCGAGTCAAAAAATTGTTGAGAACGATAAAAGTACGCAAGACTGCATACCTTGGACACATACTAAGACATAATAAATATAGTCTTCTGCAGGTCATTATGCAGGGTAGAGTCGATGGCAAAAACGGAATAGGTAGAAAGAGGAAGTCATGGCTGCGAAATATTCGAGACTGGACAAACATGACTGTAGACGAATTATTCCACGTTGTAAAAGACAGAGAAGCTTTTAAAAATGTGGTCGCCAACCTCCGTTAATGGAGACATACTAATTATGAAAAAGAGTTTTATTTTAAAAATGATTCTACAATCTTCAGTTGTCTACAAAGACAACCTAGAAAATGATTTGAAGTCTACCGGAATTAGAGCATGGAGAAGAGTTGCCAGAGACAGGGGCGAATGGAGGATTGTTTTGAAGAAGGCTTTGGCTCATAAAGAGCTGTAACGCCACTGATGATGATGATGAACCTTCGGTAGAAGACGGCACATAAAGAAGAAGGCTTCTCAAACCAAATTTATTCAAAATAAAATTTTTTATCAGATTATCAGACTCAGACAGATTAGATCAGATCTTATTACACCTGAAAAAAGCACATTTTGACACTGAAAATATGCCAGTTCCTATAATCTTTTGACCATTATGAACTTGACGCTGTGTGTTGATAAATTTAAGTAGTCCAACTAATACAGAATTCTTTAAACATTATTTATAAATACGACATATAAGGTAATATATTAAAGAGATTTCTACTTTCTTTTTTATAAAAATAAAAATGATTACAACCAGCAAATAAATGTAGGATCTGTAATAATACCGACAGCTTATACATCTTGTAGTCTGCTGAACATTTATCACTTCTTGTTAAGGTACTCTGTATACTCTCTTCAAGAAAACATATTCTCGTTTGTGCAATTTAGACATTCCAGAATTCACATTCTCTCTTTTTATTTCTCTTTATAGTTTTCTTCTCTTACCGAATGAAAAAGTTTATTGCGTCTCGGGAACTAAAAGTTTTACAAAAGAAACTCGAAGGAGTTTACCTTAGAAATAAAACTTTCAGAACGGCCAATTAATATGATGAAAATTGTACAAACCTTTAAAAGTTTGGAATAAGTTTAGCCTTTAAGCGTGCAAATGTTAACAGAAACTTAAATAATCTTGTAAGATCGTATCTGTTCTATACAAAACAGTTTTTAGTAGTAGTTTTAAAAGCAAAGTTCAAAACTATATAAATGAGCATTTAATCATTTAATATAAATGATATTTAAGTGCATATTTCAAGCCAAAAGTTTTAAGTGATGTAGCTGTATGATTTACATTGTAGATAGGGGTATGTAAATAGGTTTTAGAGATTAATATTATAATATCTAAGAACAATTAATAAATTCTTGAACGCAATTACCAAATTGACAACTAACATTTTTTCTTAAAAACAATTTTCGAAGACTAGAAATTATTAAGTCAAATGATAATATGCAAAATATCTACAAGCCGCTTCCCATATCAAAAAGAAGGTTATATACATAGACAATATGAGTCATATTGAATTTACAACAGAAACAGAACAAAATCAATCCATAATTTTTTTAGATTTAAAAATTAGCAGACTTCAAAACAAACATGACTTCTCCATATTTCATAAACCTACCCATACTGATACGACTATACACAATTCATCATCCCATCCAACACAACATAAACTGTCAACTTATCATAGTATGTTACATAGATTAACAGAAATTCCGATGTCAAAATACAACTTTGAGACAGAATTAAGTATAATTAACCAAATAGCAGTAAACAACGGATACAACGAACAAACAATTAATAAAATGTTAAATCAAAAACTACACAAGAAAGCCCTGAAATTAGTATTTCCACCACCAGAGAAAAAACCCAGTACCGTCTGCTCGATTACATATACAGGCAAAATAACAACAAAAAATGCCAAACACATAAAAAAGAAAGGAATAACACCAGTTTTCCGAACAAATAACAACCTAGGCAAATGTATTAAAAATAAAAAGAGCCAAAATAAAAAATACTTAAATAGTGGTGTGTACAAACTTCAATGTGGCGACTGCCCAAAAACTTACATCGGTCAAACTGGTAGAAACTTTGATAAACGAATAGCAGAACATAAAAGGGCTTTCAAGAATAGAAAAACAGATTCGACATACGCACTTCACCTTCTAGATCATAATCATTCTTTTAATGACAAATTTAAAATTCTTCACATTCAAAATAAAGGCCTTAAGCTATCTTTGTTAGAATCTATGGAAATAAACAAATTAAAAAACAAAGATATAATTCTGAATGACCAACTTGAGACAAACAGTTCTCCCCTCCTCAACCTATTTCATTAGAGACTATAAATTTGTAAACCCAAGCCAAAAATAGATCACTTGAGAAAGGCAATCAGCCGAAACAGCTGTAGTGATAAGATTTAAAATAAATTTTGTGGAAGTTTGAAAACAAAGTTTTCAGTGTTTTATTGTTACATAAAATTAATAATGTTCAATACAATTTTCCATTTTCGCATTCGTGAGATGCTGAGCCTATGTTTTATGGAGGATAATGATATACGTTGGAAGATACGTGCTATCATTCTCAAGAGGACAGAGTATAAAAGATGGCGAGATAGCTGACAATCAAGGTAGCAAATACGACTACAACTTTAAGATTAGAAAATAACAGGACCAATACTTATTATAAGGTTTTCTTGTGTCGTATAGAAATGGGCTTTTTTTAAGACTATAGAGATCACTATATTGTTTCCTTGTTATTTTCGTTAACTTGGTTCTGCTTTTTTTTCCTATTTGGCCTTGTTTATTTTGTAGCGATATGACTTAATTTTTACAGAATAGTACAAACTTGAAAAGTGCACAATTTTTGTTTAATTATGTTTTCTCAGTATACAGACTCGTTGTCTTTTGAAATATGATCCACATTAAGCCTGTCCTCTGGGAGGAATTCCCTATAATGAAATTTTAGGTAAGGTATTATGTAAGCCGGAATCTTTCCTGTTCCCTAATGGTAGGAGGGAAAGGATAATATGAAGGTAAGAAAAGAAGACGTTATTTGAAAGAAGAACAGATGTTAATAATTTCTTGATTGCTTATCGTGTGGAAATAATTTTATTTTAAGAATGATTATCATTAGAAGATTAAATTATTCGTAAAATAAAATACATATCTAGTCTAGTCTAGGAGCCAGGGGGAAGATGCATTTTCATGTTACCTCGGTACCTCGAGGTTTTTTATGTTTTTTGATGTGTAGATTCGATTTTTCGAGGGTACCAGGCTGAAAACACGTCACATAATTTGATATTAACAATTTTATCGCTTAAATGATTTTACCAAAATGAAAATTGTTCCTTTGTAAAAAATAAACAAAAGATAAATAAACAAAACCGGAGTGATAAGAAATTTCGTGAAAAAAAATTGCAAAATAGGCATTTGATGGGGCTTTTTCAAGAGTAAGTTAGCTTTCATCTTCTTCTTCTTCTTCTTTTGGAATCATAACCCTATGGGCTTCCATTGTAACATTTTCTTTGTCGTTTTTGCATCGTTTTGTCTCTGCACATGTCCCAGCCATGACAGTCTTTGGACTTTTCACAAATCTTACAATGTCATAACCTTCATTTAACTCATTAACCTCGTCGTTTCTCCTGATTCTCCATGTGTCATCATTCTTGTACCGGGCAATAAACTTTCCTCAGTATTTTTTTCTCTCGAATGTCCTAAGTTGGGCTTCATCTTTTTTCGTCATTACCAAAGTTTCACATCCATAGGTTACTACGGGTCTAATCAGTGTTCTGTAGATAGTCATTTTGGTTCTTTTGTCTAATAATTTCGATGTCATCAATCTTTTATTAGCATAGTATGTACCATTCCCCCTGGAAATACGTGCATTAATTTCGCTACTTACAGCGTTCTTCTGATTGATTTCTGTGCCGAGATATGTAAAGGCATCCACTCGTTCGATAGTATAGTTGTCTATTGTAATATTATTTTCATTGTCAGTTATTCTTTTGACTGTCATATACTTCGTTTTTGCTTCGTTTATTTTGAGACCTCTTATTCTTGCTTCAGGATCAATTTGTTTGAACACTTCCATTAGTCGTAGCTTATTCCTACTAATTATGGCTACATCGTCTGCCAAATTTGTACTGATTTGGTGTTTATACGGCCGTTGGTTATGTTGGTTTTTCTGATGACTGCCTCATAAACTAGGTTGAATAGCATGGTTGATAGGGCATCTCCCTGTCTTACTCCCATGTTGATGTTAAACAGGGGAGTCAGTTCTCCATCTACTCTGACTGCGGCTTTTGAACCCTGCAACGTCACTTTCATGAGGCTGATTTCCTAGGTATACCTAGATTACAAAGGTCTTCCAGCATTATGTCTTTTATCAAAAGCTTGTTTAAAGTCTATATACATATTATATAGGTCTATGTCGTATTCAGTATGAATATGTTATCTGTAGTGGCTCTATTTGGTCTGCATCAATTTTGATAATCACCAATTATATTTTCGGAGTATTTTAATAATCTATTGTAGATTATACCAGAAAGAATTTTGTATATTACATTTAGCAATGTAATTGGCCTATAATTCTGGCATTCCCTCTTATCTCCTTTTTTATATATTGGCTGTATGAGGCCAACTGTCCATTCCTCTGGTATTTGCTCCTTCGTCCATATTAATGTTATTAGGTAATGGATTCTTTCCCAGAGTTCGGATCCTCCATGCTTTAATAATTCTGCCGGAATTCCGTCCCTTCCTGGTGCTTTATTGTTTTTAGTTTATTTATTATCTGAACTACTTCTTCATAACTCGGATTTTCGATGTGCAGCTCCGCCGTATAATATATTGTCTCGTTCTGATCATTTTCGTTGTCTGCATTTAGATTTTCTTCGAAATATTGTTTCCATCTCATTATAATTTTTTGCTTCTCTGTTAGTAGTTCTCCGTCTTTGTCTTTGCATATCGTTCGTTTTGGTCTAAATGACTATGTGCTTTTTTTATGCATTTATAGAATTTTCTGCTTTCGCGTCTGTTGTTATGCTTTACGATTTTTTGTACTTGTTTTTTCATAGCCTTTCTTTTCTTTCTTCTGCATATTCTAGTCGCTTGTATTCTTTTTTCGTTATAAATCTCACTGGTATTTCTTGTGTTTCTTTGAAGTTGGTTAAGCCTAGCTTGCCTTTTTTCCTCTACTGCAGTTCCGCATTCATCATCATCCCATTCCGCATTTTTTTGCCATTTGGCTTTTCCGACAGTTTCCTCTGCTGACTCCATTATAATTGTTTTTAATTGTCTCCATTCCTCCCTTGCAGTATCTTCCTCTCTAGTTCAGTTAAGTTTTATTTGGAGAGCATTTCTGTAATCTTGTCTCTTTGTTGCGCTTTTGAATCCTTCGACATTCCATTTTTTGATTTGAATATTTTCCCTTTTGCTACTGTCGCTATTTTCTGCCGTAATTTTGCCCCTACAAGATAGTGATCTGAGTCAGAGTTCGCCCCGCGATACGTTTTGACATTAGTTATGTCTGTTGCCCATCTTTTTGAGATGAGTATATGGTCAATTTGATTGGCTTCGTTAGATCCTGGTATTTTCCATGATCCTTTATGGATATCTTTTCTCTGGAAGTTAGTACTGACAAGTACGTAATTATTTGCTGCTGCCAACTGTGCCACCCTGAGTCCATTTCGACTGGTTTCAGTGTGCAAACTGTGTTTCCCAAATATATTTGCAAACGTTTCTTCTTTTCCCAGTTCAGCATTAAAATCGCCTAACGTTATAACAGCATCGTGTCTTTGTATTTTATCACATACATCCTGTAGTTCTCCGTAGAATCTTTCAACGTCTTCATCATCAGCCTCTTCCGTCGGTGCATATATATTAACCATTGTCACGTTATGAAATTTACCTTTAAATCTTATGGTGTAAATTACTCAGACTACTTACTCAGATTTCTCAGACTTAGACAAGAACAGAAGTTTTTGTCTGTCTTAAAAACAGTTTCTGTTAAATTTAGCCATTATGTATGACATTTTGACGGAACTTTAGATGCTTTCAGAGTTTTTAAAACAGTTTTTAAAACTGAAAGAAAATCCTGGAAGCAAGAGCCTTGAGGCTTACATTGCTGAGAAGGACGGTAATTTCAAGAATGTCCCCATTACAAACAATCCAAAAATTACGACCATCAACCACAATTAACTGATAACAAGTGCAATAAACAACTTAACTAGAAGAATGTTTTCTACTAAATCCAGTTATGAGTCAACATCAAGCGCCTCTTCAGACTGTAAGCAACAATATGATTCTCTTCTATCTGATTTAAACGTAGTGGAAACTGATCAGTACCCAACTGACAAATCAGTACAATATATGGAAGAAGAAATTCAAAATCTATGCAAAATATTTAAGCTTAAAACTAAACCAAAATAGCAAACTGCTTTCGAGATTATATCGAGGCAAATTTACCTTCAAAAGCATCAAAAGATTAACATAGAAACATTTAACAAAGCTTAAAATATTCCTTTTGAATTATTCTATAATTATTAATTAGTGGGAATTATAATATTTACTGGGAAATAAATATTTTGTTTTTTTAGTGTACATAACAATTATACGATCATAAAGACAACCATCTGAGAGTTATTTCCCCAAACAAACGAATCTTATGCAAGGACTTATGTAATTCGATGCCGTCTGGACTCGCAGCCAGAGCAATAATTTTTGCAATTTAAATTAATTCCCCAGAATTACATAATCACGATAACTTACTTCGTTGTGATCATTAAGATATGGCATCTTTAACGAAATTGGACTAACACGCTTTACACAAATCAGTAGGAATGTAAAACAACAATTTTCCGTATAAAACGTAGATTCATTAAATATGAAGGAGTGCTTATTTGTCAGCCTTTATCAAAGAGCAGATTTTAATAAAACATTTTTATTTAAATCTCAAATTCTAAAGGAGCTTCCGTTTTCTGACAGACTTTGTAGGACTTGATATTATCATTTGCTTTCATACAGTTAATTAAATGTTTCTTTTTATTTACTATGTCGTTAGATATAAAACGCTAATAAGGAAAAATTATAATTGTATATATATATATATATATATATATATATATATATATATATATATATATATATATATTGATTTGTAGTCTCAGCGAATCGAGAATCCCACTTAAGGAAGACTTTTTTATTTAATAATTTAGATTAAAATTGTCTTATAGATAGTGGATAATATTTAATATATAAACATAATATGTAAATTAATTCATATTAAAAAGGGCTGACGGTGTCTGATGACGTAATCACGATGCAGTGGCATGACCGGAGTGGGGACGAAGAGGCTTGTGACGTCAGAGGTCAAAGGTCAAAACGAAGTGAAGTGCATACTTATCTTCTTCTTCTTCTACGGCACTACAGCCCAAAATGAGCCTTGGCCTCCTTTATTTTTTGCCTCCACCCTTGTCTGTCTGTGGCTGCTCTTCTCCATACACGGACTCCTAAAAGTGCTTGTGCGTCGCTGCTTACTGTGTCTTCCCAGCGCTTTCTTGGCTTTCCAACTGGTCTCTTTCCCTGCATTCTGGCGTTCAGTGCTCGTTTTGGTAGCCTATCCTCTCCCATTCGTATCACATGTCCGGCCCATTGCAATCTTTGTATTCTAATGAAGTCTGACAGGGGTGTTTCCTTATACAGTTGATAGAGCTCGTTGTTATATCGAATTCTGAAGATTCCGTTTTCTTATACTATACTACTTATCTACTATATATATAAATATTTTGGAGACATTAGGTCCGATGTTGAGTTTGAATTTGTATCAGCTCGAGTTGTCGAGCTGATACAAATATTTCTTATTCTTTTCATGGTTTTACAATCATTAGGAAGAACTTGTGAGAAACTCAAATTGAAAAGAAACGATCAAGCCGCCTGGCAATTATTAAAACACAATATACCAATTTAGACTTGTGGCGGCCTCTTTACAAAGAAATATAAGTCAAAAGACTTCTAATCGATGGCGATACTTATAACAATACCTGTTACTATACTCGTAATGATACCTATCCTAGGTGAGGTGATAGTCACATCACCATCAACTCGTTTGTCAAAGATAACCCATTAATTATAAAATTATAAGGTATTCTTAAAGTTCAGATTTGAATTAACCACCACATAGTACACTCTCGCCCAAACTACTATAGAACCACGTTCGTCAATACCAGTAGCAATAAATTCTGTCTCCTACAGCTATTTTACTTTAAAATATTTTTTAATGTGGGAGATTAGTCTAAATTTATTCTTAAAAGGGTTCTAAACCTTCAAAGAATTCTGAACATTCAAAACAACCAATACACTGAGATCTATTCTATCCAGAAGAACTGCATCTATAAGGCCTGTGAAAGCAACAGTTTTTAAGTGGGACAAACCGAATGACCACTGAGTGTCAGGATAAATGAGCATGAAACATACATTAAAAATAGAGACCTCGACGAATCACAGATATGCAAACATGTTTGGGACAATGAACACAGAGTACAAGGGAACGATGCATCAATAATCATGAAAGAGACATGAAAAAATCAAAGAAGTAGTTCTCATCCTACTTAATGAAGAAAAATGTGTAAGAAAATGTGTGAAAATAGAAAGTCGGGGACATATCGTTCACAATTGTATAGAATACATGCAACACACAGTACACAAACATTTAATACATGAACACATAATACAAAAACGCATAATACGCAAACACACAGAATTATCAGAATTTGATATCATACTAAGCGTAAAAACACTACCCCAGTATTTTCCACTGAAAGCATGACTATTTGCCTACAAAATCGAAATTAATTACTATTTATAACTGGGAATAAGCCACAATTAAAGATAAAAATACGTTTATTGACGTTTCAATTTCCAATTCGGTTTGATTTGAATTTTTGAGAACGATTTCCGAATTGGAAATTGAAACGTCAATAAACGTATTTTTATCTTTAATTGTGGCTTATTCCCAGTTATAAATAGTAATTAATTTACAATGCCACAAGAAAATAGCTTCAGAACAATACAAAATCGAAGTCAAAGTAAGTAATTGGTCACGTTTGAAAGAACGATTTCCGATATGGCAATCGAAACGTCAAATATTAGTTAAATGGTGATAATCATTGCAATAAACAGTGTCATAATCTGATATAAACCTATGTCTATCTATTCTTCTTTTATAATTTCTTCGTATTTTCGCGACTTTCTATTTTCATTATTTCCTAACGTTCACTTTTATTGTCTGGTATATCTATCTTTATTATGTATGTATTCACTTACTTCACTCTCTTTTGAGACAGTATTCTCACATTTTAATATATTTTAATTGTAATAGCCCCTCCTACTCAAATGTCAACCTCACCTGCTCGTACGATCATCCAGACCATGATCATCCAACCAAGAAAGTGGTCAACGACATCAGAATGCAGAAGGCAATGAGAAACCACTGCATTAAAGGTCCCTGATGACATCTACTTCTACTAAGGATTTTCACTGTCTTCCTTCACTCAACCGTTTTCTCCAATTTTCCCTGTCATTCCAGTCTCCATCTCGCAGGGTTCTTTTCTCAGTAGCCTCGTCGATTTCGTCTCTGAATGACCTTCGGGATCTTCCTCTCTTTCTTCTTCCGATCGGGCTCCATTCTGTGATTTTGTTTATCCATCGTCCTCTGTCCACTCTTCTGACGTGGCCGTACCAGGATAGTCTCTTCTCCTCTATACAGTCGATTATGTCTGATTGCACTCCCATTCTCCGCTTAATCTCTGCGTTTCCAATTTTGTCTCTTATTGTACGTCTACAGCTTCTCCTCAGGAACTCCATTTCTACTGCTCTTATTCTACCTCTATTTCTCTTGTTTATTGTCCAGTTTTCGGACCCATATGTCAGGATACTTCTTGTCAGGGTATTATATATTCTCTTTTTTGTCTTTATCGTAATATTCTTACCCACAGCACTGAATTTAGTTGTCTTATACAGTTTCTTGTTTGTCTTAGTCTGTTGTTTATATCTTCTTATGTTGTTCCCTGGTTCGATATTATGGTTCCTAAGTACTTGAATTTATCGGTTCCATTTACTTGTCTTCCCTCGTCTATCTCTAGGTTTCTCATATCCTTGTTTTCTGTTGTTAGGTATTCGGTTTTCTCTAAGTTTATTTCCATTCCGTTGTTTTTATATTAACATGATGACATCTCTAGTATATATTATAATAAAAACCAAAAAAAATACTCAACCCTCTCAGATAAAAATAGCTACCTAGAATGTAAGAAGTATGTATCAGCCTGGAAAACTACATAATGTTATTAAAGAGAAAGAGAGACTAAATATAGATATACTTGGGATTAGCGAGGTACAACGGTCAGGAAATGGAAAGATATCAATAAATAACCACAATATTTATTACACTGGAGGAAACAAAACTGATCATCGATACGGAGTAGCGTTCATCATAAGTAACACCATTAGAAAATTAGTGCTAGGTGTGATTCAAATCTCAGAACGAATAATAATGCTAAAAATTCAAGACTGATAGAATTACAAATAAAGAAGTACTGGAGAAGGTTGGTAAAACTGGAATACCTATGACACGTGATGAGGGGACCAAAATATGAAATTTTGAGACTCAAAATACAGTGAAATTATTCAAGTAAGAAGAACTCTTGGAAGAACTCATGGTCAAAGAATCTACGTGATTGGTATCGATGCAGATCGATTGATTTGTTTAGAGCAGTAAGTTCAAAAATAAAAATAGCAATTATGCTTGCCAACCTCCGTAGAGAGACGGTACTCTAAGAAGAAGAAAAAGAAGAGCAAGGTCAAATAAGAGACACGATAGTCTTTCACCCTGTCTTAATCCATTTTTCAAATGGAAATATCTTGAAAAAATTGTTCTGGATTCTGACCATGATCACTGTTACTGTAAGTTCAGTTAGTTAAACAAGATGAAGTGGTATTTGGACTTCCTCCATAGACAGGAGAAGTTTATATCTATTGGGTGTTTATATCTATTGGTTATACCTTTAGGGTTGGTATTATTCTTATTATTTGCCTTTCGAATAATGTTGTTTATTTCTTCCTGTTTTAACTCGAATATTATTTTATTTATGCAAAATGATCTCTTAGTATAATTCAATTTGAATATGGGAAAAATTTAAAAATTACCAGTATTATTACAGCAATACCGTAATAATATGTCTTGGCTATTTAATATAGGTGTTAAAGTAAAAAAGACTGTCTTTTAACATTATACCATTACTTTCAGTGTGGTTTTTTGTGTTGTTCATTACTCATTATAATTGTTCTTAAAATAATGTGTTTCCTCTGGCTGATTAGGGGTAATTATCATATTGTTTGTTTCATATCTACAGATAACAAGTACACTTCCTGATTTGTTGCCGCACTTTGCTGTACTGTTTAAATAAAATAATATTGGATTTGGCATATCCACATCTTCAGTTTAATTTTGCTGTACTTCCATATTTGGTACTAATTTGTTATTCAAATAAAGGCAAAAAAATATACTAATATCAATATTTTTGGTATAAAAACATATAAAATGAACAATGTGTATCATTAAGAGCAAAACATCTCTTCATGAACTGGCATTTCTAAAATTCATTACCTCTCACTCGAACACATTAAACCTTCAACTCCAGGAGAAAAATAAGACAGTACCACAGTTGGTTGGTTAAATTGAGACATTTCGCAAAAAACTTGATCTTTTCGAGAACTGTATGAAAATAAACGACCTCACACAATTTCCAGCGTGTTTCGAAATAAATCAAGAAGAAATCATGATCAATTTTTCGAGGTTTGCAAAAGTTCTTACAGAAATAAAAAGAGAATTCGATGAAAGGTTTTCGGATTTAGGTGCACTAAAACCCGATCTTGAGCTTTTTAACAATCCAATGGGAGTCAACATCCAGAACCAATCAGCAGAATACCAATTAGAACTGAGCGAATTACAGTCCGATTCGTTTTTTCAAACAAAGAAAAATGAAGACATTAGTACCTTTTGGAAGTTAGTCTCCAAGGATCGTTTTCCTAAACTTTCTAACTTTGCGTTCAAACTATATTTAATGTTTGGTAGTACCATTGATTATAAACCACCACCTCATTGGGTGGTTTATAATCAATGGTATAGTCTATTTCCATCATATTGATAGCACATTAGGTATGCAAATCCCTAAACTGTTGATACAGGTGACTTAATGAAAAATAGATATTTGTCAACAAGTTTATAGAAGTATAGAGGAAAACAATTTTAAATTGAGTATGACCACCAGGTATAAAGGTTGAAGCAGAATAGAATACAATAGTTTTGAGGGTTACTAATCCCTAAATAAAGTTGCCAGTGTCGGAGTGATGGAGATTAACAGGTACTAATGAATTTGCAAGAAATATAAGATGTTTATTTTATTGGTTATATATAAAATAATTTGTGGCCGTAACAAAGGCCGATTTGTAAAAAAATGAATATTATTTTAATCAAATTCCATTTCAGATTCACTGCTTTCTTCAGAATCTAAGGAATCTTCAACTCTAATGTTAATTATTACCGGTTCCAGCATTGCATCAGTCATATTATCCAAATTCCACATTTTATTTTCTTCCTTGTGAGCATGACTAACAGCATTTTTCCAATTTTCTGGAGTTACTTTTGATAAGGAATGTTCTAATAATTGTTGTAAGTCTTCTAATTTAAAAGTTTTGTTGTTGCGTCCGACTTCACCCTTTACTTGAGACCATATATTTTCTATCGGATTCAGATCACAGTGGTATGGGGGTAAACGTAAAATAATTACATCACGGTTTAATGCCATTTCACCAATTATATATTTTTTATAAGCTGCTTTATGTTGCCTTACAATAGGTAATAATTCCTTTTTTGTCGAATTCTCCTTGTACTCAATTGCGTATTTATCCACCATTCGATTATCTCTCCTTTTTTCCGTGCCGTTGTTGGCAATTTTTCTGCTAGTCTTGAATGGTAACTAGCATTATCCATGACTATGACAGATTTTTTGGAATTAAATCCAACATTTGCTCAAAATATTCTTCAAAAACGTCAGCAGTCATTCCCTCGTGGTAATCTTTGGTTGATTTTGAGGCAAAACTTAATAATCCACCATTGACAAAACCGTATTCGTTTCCAATATGGGTTATTATGAGTCTGCATCATTTTCCAACGGGAATATTGTATATTCCAGTTGATACACCTTCGATGAATGCCTGACGGGAACTTTTCACATTTGTATCAACCCATAGATATGGTACAGTATGGCCTTCATTTAGCCAAGTCTCGTCCAAATAAAAAATTGTTTTCCCTTCTTCTCGGTACTTTTTAATAGTTCTTAGATAATCTCGTCTCCAACATACAATGTAATCTTTTTCAATTAAAACGGATTTTCTTCTATTCTTTTGCCAACGAAATCTCATCTCCCTCAATAGTCCCCATAATTTTTTGTTGCTTATGATTGGTAACACTTCGTTTTCTCTAATTAATGTTTGGATTTTGTTCAATGTTGGAAATTCTTTGTTAAAAAAAATGAGTGGACGCTGCGTCTTATCATGTTTGTATGTATTTCTTCAATTTCCAAGGGTTTACTCCCTCCACTCTTCTTGGGAGATGAAACAATTCCTCCTTTTCTTTCTTTTAGGAATCTATAAATTGTTGCTTCTCAAACCCCTGTCATATTTGAACAAATGTTAACGATTTCACGAACATTACTTAAAGGGCGTTGATGTACAAGTGCATCGTGTACATTTAATATTATATTTTTCTCTCTTAGACTGAAGGCACCTTTAAAACTACACTTAACCGGGATAAAACCTGTTGTCGACGTCATTTTTAAATGCAAATAACAAAATATCGACACCAAAAACGTAGGTAGGTAAGACATGAACAATGTACATCTACAAACTAAATAGAAGATGCAAACAATTTCTAATTTATATTAATGGCATAAGCTGTAATGTGGCATAAAAACTACTTAAACTATCATTAGTGAAGCCTTATCAGTAATTCCAGGTAATCGTTCAAAGAAGGTATTCTTTTTGTGTCAGACGATAACTTGTATAGAAAACAATAATCACCTTTAAATTACTGTTTACATTAATTTATTTCGTAAAACATTGAATTCTCTGGTTAATCACCCGTGTATAATTAACAATAATCGTGTGGCATATATACCGACGTTTTTTACGCACAAAAAAGGTATAGTGAGATTAGTGGACACTTATTTTACAGAAGATTTTTTAAAAGATAATGAATTGTTGACGGCATCTTAAAATATTAATTTTTTTTATTTATTTCAAAACAAGTATAGGGTGACGCCTATGGTTTTTTGACCTGTTGAGGATTTGCATACATAATGTGCTATCAATATGATGGAAAAGGACTATAGTAATTATATATGCGAAAGTACATTTTCTGCTTTGAAGCATATTAAATCGAAAACACGTAATCGCATGGAAAACAATTCTCTGGAAGCATGTATTAGACTAACTACGACTAGCATAGGTATAGTTGTGCAAAAGTCAGTAGAGGATAAACCCTTGCCTCAAATATCTCATGGATTTTTTATTTTATGTTAAATTTTAAACATAACATGTAAATTGTAAATCTTAATAAAATATTTGAAAATAATATGTCGTTTGTATACTCGTATTATTTTTTAAAATAAACTTTTTTTGAACGAGTCGATTTCTCTAGTTCTTCATGATAATTGCAAATTTAGTACGGCCCGCAACGTCTAAATGGTTGGACCACACTGATCTAGGGCATACCCAACTTATCTATAAGCATATAATTGGTCACACTAATCCCCTAATGACAACTGTAATGTTCTATTCAGTGTTAGGCATGTTATTGTAGAGCTTTCAAGATACCAATCAAGGACCAATCAAATCATCGGATCAACAAAAACAACAATTTTGACAACGACATTAATCATCATCAGTTGGCGCTACAGCCCTTTGTGAGCCTTGGCCTGCTTCAAAACATTCTTTCATCCTTCCATATCGAGTGTCTGTCTTCTCCAGCCCCTCACTCCAATCTCCCTTAGATCTTCCTGTACAACGTCCAGATGTCGCCCCCTTCTTCTTCTTCCGACCGGCCTGTTTAGCATAGTTATTTTAGTGGGATCACTCTCATCCATCCGCATAACGTGGCCCACCCACCTTAGGCGGTTTATTTTGCATATGCATCATCAAAAATATGCGTTTATTTTGCATATATAATATCTGCATCACCAAAAAGTCTATAGAGTTCAAAGTTATATCGTCTTCTCCACAGACCCTGTTCGTTTACTCCGCCATATATGGTCCTCAATACTTTTCTTTCAAAGACTCATGTAACTTTTGATCTCGGGTCGTCATTGCCCATGTTTCCGATCCGTATGTGAGCACTGGGCATATTATTATTTTATAAAGTTTGCACTTTGTTGCTATTGACATACTACTCGCTCTTAGTTGAGGGCCCAGGCCAAAATAACAGCGGTTAGCCACGCATATTCTTTTTTTTATCTCGTTGGATGTGTTATTTTTGTAGTCTACCAGTGATCCTACGTAGCAGAATTCTTTTGCCATTTCTATCGTTAAAAAAGACATTAATACATTAAACAAAATTTAATATTAATGACTAAACTATCTCAGATATCTCTACTTACTATTAGTACCTACTTTCAAGTAATTATTCTTATTTCAAAGGAAAACCAACTTTACCT
The DNA here is from genome assembly GCA_918026665.1 of Diabrotica balteata. Taxonomy (NCBI): domain Eukaryota; kingdom Metazoa; phylum Arthropoda; class Insecta; order Coleoptera; family Chrysomelidae; genus Diabrotica; species Diabrotica balteata. The sequence continues at coordinate 6,375,745 of OU898283.1, read as the reverse complement.
GTAACAAAAAAACCATATAAATAATAATCTACTAAAAACACATTCATAGAATTTTAAATTTATTTTAAAAATGCTACGAACAAACTGAAAACTGCCAAGAAACAAACACATTGGTTATACATGAGACCTTCATTCATGTTATTATACAGAAACACTAAGTTTAATTGAGTTATTAAATTTAACCACAAATGAAGTTATTAAATTTTAGCTAAACGTTTCTGTATAACTCGAGTGAACATAAAAAATAATTCTTCTTCTTCTTAACGTGCCCTATCAAGTCCCCTTGACGTTGGCGATTAACATGGCGAAACTGTCTCTGTCTCGAGCTATTCTAAAGAGTTGCTCAGCTTTCCTTATTCTTCTCCACTGCCTGATATTCTTCAACCAAGAGGCCTGCTTTCTACCTATTTCTCTGCGTCCTTCGATTTTACCCATCATAATAAGTTGAAGAATTTTATATCGGTTTCACCTTACTACGTGTCCAAAATAGGCCATCTTTCTACATTTGATGTTATCAAGCAGCTCGCGAGCATTTGCTCTCTCAAGGACTGCCACATTTGTCAGCATAGCCGTCCATGGAATTTTTAGTATACGTCTGTGCAGCCACATTTCAAAGGCCTCCAGACGATTAATGGTGGATATTTTTAATGTATAAGAGGACGTATAAGAGGACTGACCAAATGTAGCATTTAACCATGCGCTTTCGAAGTTGAAGTTGCAAGTTATCATTACAGAAGAATGACCTCATTTTTAAAAATGTCGTGCGGGCTATCTCGATTCTACATCTTATCTCTTGATCTGGATCTAATTGTTCAGTAATATGGCAACCAAAATCAGGAAAAGCGAGATCAGCGTTTATAATGATGAAGTCTCTTTTCAGAAGTCATGATTTACCACTTGCTACCAAAATCTCTCTCATTAGATGCTATGTATTTTCTACCTTATTGTACGGAGTAGAGGCCTGGACACTTCCTTAAGAAAACTCGAGTCATTAAAGATGTGGTGTTACAGACGTATAATAAGAATTTCATAGGTGGATCGTGTGACTAATGTTGAGGTCCTACGTAGAATAGGCAAGGAATGCGAGATGATTAACACCATCAAAGAGCGCAAACTAGAATATCTTGGCCATATTATGAGGAATGAACAGAGATACGGCTTGTTGCAACTTATTCTTCAGGGCAAGGTATTTGGAAAGAGAGGACCAGGAAGAAGAATATCTTGGCTTCAAAACCTGAGAAAGTGGTTTAATACATCGACAACCTGACTATTCAGAATAGCAGCAAGCAAAGTTAGGATAGCCATGATGATCGCCAACATCCGGAACGTATAGGCACCGTAAGAAGAAGAAATGACAACCAAGATAATTAAAACTGGACACTCTTTGAATTTTATGACCATTATATAATCGTGCATCTTGATGTGCTTAACAGCTAAACACCATGTGTTTTGTTTTTGAACAGTTTATGTTTAGGTCAAACTCTCTTCCCACTGTATCAATGGCATTTAAAAGGCATTGTAGTCCATTCATGTCATCACTTAAAATAACTATATCGTCTGCATATCTGATTGTATTTATCAGAATTTCATTAACTTTCACGCCCCATTCCAAATTATGCAGCGCTTCTTTAAATATTCTACCTGAATAAAAATTAAATAACAGTGGGGATAGTATACAATCCTGTCTGACACCTCTTTGTATTTTACATATTTCTGTTGATTTTCCGTCTATGCAAGCTGTCGCTGTTTGACGCCAGTTAAACTTTTCTATGAATCGTATGTCTTGACTATCAATTCCTTTATCTTTTAATATTGTAATTAATTTGTGATGCTGTACACGATCAAAGGCCTTTTTATAGTCAATAAATTCAGCAAAGACGTCTTTCCTTTTATCTAGACATTTCTGCAGTAATACATTAGTGCAAAGAGGGCGTTCCGAGTTCCCAGTTCATTTCTGAAGCCAAATTGTGTTTCATCCTGGCCTTCTTCACATTTATCTCTGATTCTACTGTGGATGATGCGTTGAAATATTTTCAAAGTGTGGCTCATAAGGCTTATCACTCTATAAAGGCTACAGTTTTTCGGACGTTGTTTTTTTGGTAGTGTTATGAATTCGGACTTTAACCAATCTTCAGGGATATCACCGGTCGAATAAACATCATTGAAAAGCTTGACCAGTATTCCAATGTTCTCCTCATTTATAAGCTTTAACATCTCTGTCGGTATGTTATCAGGGCCAACGGCTTTCTTGTTCTTTGCTAACTTTATAGCATGCAGTATTTCTAATTTAAGTATTTCTGGTCCTTCCCCTTCAACTAAAGTCTCCGGTTCTTCGGGTCTATCATCATTATACAGTTCACTTATATAATTACACCAGGTTGTTCGAATTTCATGTTCGTCTATAATCACTTTTCCCGAAGAATCGGTTATAGTATGTGGAGTTTTCTTATGATAAAGACCAGCTACTTCTCTAACTTTTTTAAACATATTGAACGTATCAAGTTTTCCATTCAACTTTTCTATTTCCTTGCATTTATCCTCCATCCATTTTTCTTTAGCCATCTTTATTTTTTGTTTAATTAGTTTCTATTTTTCCTTATATTCTATCTTGTTACCTTTCAGTTTCCTTCTCTGCTCTATTAATTCCAGGATTTCATCAGTCATCCATTGTTGTTTTTTATGCCTGTGTAACGTTGTTGAATATTTTTCTATTACTTTCAAGGTAAGATCTTTAAATGTGTTCCATATTTCTGTGTTGTTTTCATTTATTGATTTCTTTAGCTAAGCTAAAAAATAATTAACAACTTTTAAAAAGGTCATATACAATGTATATTTATTATCCTCTATAATACTGGTATGTTTACTCGTTAAAAATCAGCAAGTTCACCTGAAAATGCCATTCTTAAATACGTTCGGTATCTGAGACATTCTCGTGAAATTTAATATTCCAAAGAAATTCGGCGATCGTAAAGTTTTAAAACAAGATCTGAAGCCATTACCTCCCAAAGCCGTAAAAACACGAAATAAAGATTTAAATTGGGATATCAAATGTAATGCCATAATAATAATATAATCTCCTAATAGATATTATTATCCCCTTAACTTGAAAAGAAATTGAGAAATACTTTTCTTGAAAAATACTTTTTAGAAAGTAATAAAAACGCGTTTGATACTTGTATAATCAATATGTATTAACACAAGATCTAATTTTTATGTTAATAAAAGAATACAAAGGAGTATTGAATCGAATTCAAATTAGTATAACTGTTACATCCCTCCACACATATTCTTATTTTATTAAGTATTTCTTATTATTTTATTTTATATTTAATTATTTAATTAACGTGTGTGTGTATATCTTACAATCGTCAATTAATACGACCCTGGACAGGCTACCCGTACTAGACTTAAGAGGAGGCGAAGCTACGACAGTACACGCACCTCAATTTCAATCAGTCTTGTATATATCAGCGCGCTAAACACTTCAGTATTTTTGTGTAAAACTCAACTACGGAACTTTAAGAAGATTCTGTTCCGCTGAGTTTCCCCAGTGCATTGTGGAAGAAGCAGAAGTAGATCAACATCACAGGTACCGTAATTTGATTGCATACACACACAACATTTATATTTATTTATTTAGCGTATGGCTACATCACAGGTTCATATATATACATATAATATAAATTATATATAAATTACAAACAACAGTAAATACAAAAATATTATTCTACAAACAAACATCTAGATTATAAATATATTCGATTGACTCTTTTGTAGCAGCCAGGAAATCTGAAGGGTTGCCGTTATAGGATCTAATCGGGCATTCCTCTACCATGTGTTTTACTGTTTGCCTTTCGGCGCCGCAGTCGCAATTTGGTGATTGTATTTTTCGCCATCTAAAAAGTGAGTCGGAACATCTGCCACAGTTCGTTCTTATTCTATTGAGTGTGGTCCAAATTCGTCTCGGTTGGTTGAAGCCCTCAGGTTTGCTTGTAATACATGGCATGTTCCAGTTAGCTGGTGCAGCGTTATTCTCCCATTGTTCTCTCCACCGCTCAGTTACATTAAAGTTTTGATCTACTAGTCTTTTTGCTGTTTTTAGGGGCGGGCGTCTTGAACGGAGCCTATTTATGTCTCTGGTGGAAGTTCCGACATGGGAGCGGAGCTCAGGATCAGTATTGATTTTTGTAAATTCTCTGACAAGGGCATGTTCCTGGCGGATGGGTGGTGGAGCTATATGACTCAAAGCTGGTAAACGGTAAGTGGGCGTGGTCTTCATTGTGCCCGATATAGTTCGCATGGCTTGGTTGAGTTGGACATCAACACGGTGAGTATGTGGACTGTTTATCCATACTGGTCCTGCTTCCATTTGTACAACAAAATGGCCAACTATCAACCTCAAATCAATTTTGGGGATAGACTCCTTAAATATAATAAACACCCAAAATACTTAGGTGTTACACTTGACAGAACGCTGAACTTTAAAGAGCATCTTACTAAGACTGCTGCAAAACTCCGAACTCGTAACAACATCCTGCAAAAGCTCTGCGGCACTACATGGGGCTTCTCAGCACCCACACTTAGATCGACAGCATTAGGACTGGTATACCCCGTAGCGGAACATTTATATTAATTGATAAATTTACATATAACTTATTTTCATATTAAAAACAATACCAGCACCTAAATAACTATGAACGAATGTTTACTTTTATAGTAGAATATACATTTGTACAATAATTATAATAAATAAAATACTCTATACCAGTGGTTCCTAAGCTTTTTTAGCCGCGCCACCCCTTTTTAACGTATGCTTTGAAAAATGTAACTTTTTTACGCAAGGCTTTGATTTTATCTAATTGTGCTCCTTCTTTTACCTTGAAGCGAAGGGATTTTATTTATATTTCGAAGATGTCTGTAAGGTATCCCAATTTTAGTAGACAATTGACATCTTTTAATTCTTGGATGACAGAGTCCTCTGTAAACTGAACAGCAAGTCCAACAACGACGATACTTTCATTCAAGCTGTAAACTGAAGAAATTTAATCTATTTATCAGTAAAATCTATTAGCAAAATCATAAATATACTGCAAACATTATATTGGAACCAAAGTGCCATAGTTCAAATTGATGGGCAACACTCAGAAAAAATGAGGATCTCTAGAGGAGTTACACAGGGATGTGTTTTATCGCCACTTTTGTTTAACTTATATTCTGAAGAAATTCTCCCAAACACGCTCAATAATATCGAAGCGGGAGTCACCGTTAAAGGAAAATTAATTAACAACTTAAGACATGCAGACGACACTGTGATCATAGCAACGAGTATAGAGGATCTACAACATCTTATCGAAAGCTTGAGGATGAATAGTGTTGAGATGGGAATTACTATAAACGCTAAAAAAACGACGTACATGCTAATTACAAAAAGACCACAAAATATACATCACCTATTAACAATCAATGGAAACGTGATAGAACAAGTAGAAAAATATCAGTAATCAGGGAACAGTATATCAGGGAACTTTAATCAATGAGACCAATGATCATACTGTAGAAATAAACAGGGGAATAGAGATTGCCAGATCAGCATTTATATGAATGAAACCACTCCTAACGTGCAAAAATCTAAATTTGGAGATCAGACTACATACGATGTTCAAGTTACCGTTGGAATTGGTAACATGGCGACGTATGACCCTACATAGGTTACATAGTCCTGAGACAAAGTGTCTTCGAGGACCTGTTGATAACAACTTGATAAGAGTTTTTATCAACGGTCAAGGTAAGTAAGTAAGGTAACTTAAACATCTTAATTTGTAATTATATATAATGTAAAACAACTATAAATGTATAACATTTAACGGGTTTTTACCCATATATTTTAATGGCTCATAGATGGAATTAAATTTCCGACAACGTTATGTAATGTAATTATTGTGATACAGCCCGTTTGGGTATTTTAGTATATACCTTTTATAAAGGATTTGGTGATAGTATCCATCAAAAGTGGATACTATCTAAATATCAAGCTATGCCGTCTACACTTGTAGATGAAACTAGAAAATTCTACGCACGAAGGATGGAAAATCCTTCCCGATTGGAGCGTAGGTTCTACATATATAAAAAACTAACCGAGTAAAAAATCCAGAGCCTTTAACATGGATGGAAACAAATAAAGAGGACCTAGCAAACGAACAAGAATTTTGAATATGAACACATCTAATATCCGAGGCTGGTGAACTTAATCAGACGAAGTAATACAAATAAAATCGACAAAGAAAAAAAGGCCACGGTAACGAAGACACAGGAGAATCTACACATAATTATAATAGAGCAGAGAAACACAAGAGAGCACAAGCAGTAGTATTGATAAAAAAACCTAACCTCATTTAACAACTTTCTTGTCTCAAATTTGATGTGCAGTATATAGGGCAAATATCGTAGCGGTTAAAACAAAGAATACGCCGCACAAAAGTGATTGCAAAACAAAGAAACATTTTACTCTTTTTCAATGTCCAAATCAAGCTCTTCGGTGTTAAAATCATCTACATCTTCGAATATTTTGTCACTACCTTTAAGATTAGTATAGAGAATCAGATGGAATTAGGTGGATCATCTCATTAAGGTTCTAAGCTTAAGTTTGGTTGGGCTATGGGTTTACTTTGTGGCCATAGTGGCATCAAAGCTTCATAAACAGTTCCATTAGCGTAGGGTTTTCCCTGAATATTCTTTTTAATATTAAAGTTTTTGGAAATTATTTATAAATTTATTTTTAACAAATCAATAAAACGATTCTTTTTTTATCTAATTTAATAATTCTAATTTTGCATCAGTTTCACAGATTTCTTCATAAGCCCACAAAAAATTATCTTACTTATTAAATTTTTTTTTTTTTATTTTTTTTTTAAATGGGGAAGCTCTAATGGATAGCTTCTCCATTTTTAAAAACTTTAAAGTGTTTGTCTTTGTGTATTGTATTGTTATGTCCAAAATTACATGTATGACATTCTGCTCATGTCGGATAGGCCACAACTGACGAAATGCCCCTGAGGATGATCTATTGATCGAAAGTACTTGGGCAAGATTTAATTAATTACTGTGTTCGATATTTGCCTTGTATACCATCAAAGTTCAATTACATTTTTATTTTATTGTTTTATATTCCTGCATAATATTTAATGTATTTCTCACTCTTTTTTATTAACATCATTATTTAATAAAATATGGAACCAGATTCAAGCGAAACGCCGAAAGTCCGAGATTTGTGAATGGCAACATTGGCAATACTGTATTGCTTCAAGGTTTTGCTAGTCAGTCAACAACCCAACTGGAAGCGATTAGGTGGCCTTTAGTACAGTTTCGTGCGACTTCCAGTGTTTATTAGTGACATCGGGTAGTTGTTACTAAGGTGGTATTGTTTAATTGTCGGAGAGAAATTCATCAGCGTCGATTCAACGAAAATGGCAACCAGAAACCCAAACGGTGTTGACTGAAAAAGAGAGAAAAGAGACCAGAAAAGAGAGCCAAATCAATTATCCTTCGACAAGAAGGTTACACTTATCAAGAAATAGCAAACAAAATTGGGTGGTGGCGCCACAAAATCAGGTGTAATGAAAGTTTGCAAACGTGGAACGACAAGATCTGGCAGAAAACCTAAAGCTAGTTACTACGATGTGCGTAGAATATGCCGACTTTTTTTAGAAGATCGTCGCAGATCCACAAAAGATATTAACAGTATTGTCAAATCAACTGAATTACAAATATCGGACCGCACTATCAGAAGAAAGTTGTGTGAAAATAGATTGCGAGCACGAATTCCTAGAAAGAAGCCGTTTCTGAACAAAAAACAGAGGCAAAAACGCATTGATTGGGCTTTGGCATACATAGGGTGGACAGAAGAACAATGGAATAAAGTAATTTGGAGTGATGAAACCAAAATCTCGATCTTTGGGAGTGACGGAGTGAAATTTGTTCGCCGCCGACCGGGAGAAGACCTTTTGCCCAGTGTACTACGGTCACTATGAAGCATCCTGTGAGTGTCATGGTATGGGCTTGCATGACCACTAATGGAGTTGGACGTTTAGCAGTAAAAGAGGGCAATATTAATGCAAAAGAATATCAGGAACAGATACTGCAAGCCAAAGTGCTGCCGACTATCAGAGATTTGTTCGAAGGGGATGCCCAACAATGCACCTTCCAGCAGGATGGAGCGCCTTGTCATACGGCTAAGACTTCCATGGAATGGTTGAGAAACCATGATGTTACTGTTCTGCCTTGGCCTGGAAATAGTCCCGATCTAAATTCAATAGAAAGTTAATGGTCAAGGCTGAAAGTCTTAGTATCACGCCGAAACCTAAGCAACAAGAGAGAACTGATAGAAGCCATTATTCAAAGCTGGTTTAGAGTTATTACACCAGAAGATTTGGCTCGTCTCGTCAACTCCATGCCTCGCAGAATACAGTCTGTCCTAAAAAACAAAGGTTATCCTACCAAATATTAATTATGTTGATAATAATCATTGTACCATTTTTTTAATATATCTACTAATAGCTATTATTTTATTTATTTTTAAATTTTTAGGGGATTTCAAAATAGATGTTAAATATTAAGTAGAAGCATAAAATGATGTAATAGAATTATAGATAAACTTATAAATAACATAAGACTTGTGAAAAAGAGGAATACTGATAACAAAACTAAATTTTTTGAAAAGTTTCCAGAATTTTGGCCACTAGTGTATATGATATTAAACCGCAATTAATTGTAATGAAACTTACATTTAAAAAAAAATCCTGAGTTACCAAAAGGACTTTTAAAATCAAATAGTTTTCAAACTTTAATAACGTGAAAACAAAGGAGTAATCTTTCTTTTTCTCTTTAAACTACTAATTGTTGTTCCAGTAATGGCCTAGTATATTTATTTTACGTGATTCCGAATGTTATAGCAGCAGCATCGTTATTGCCTCCTTATAGATGTTGTCTCGCTGCCACGTTTGCCCTCGGAGGTCTAATTAAAAGCTAGGAAAGTAATTAAGAGAGTGCTACACAAGCAGTTCTGCACTTTGATATAAACTTAATGATGTACCTACCCCGAAGGTACAGGACGATTACGGTGATGAAATACGTCCCGGAAGATTCAAGATGTAATAAAGGATGACGATTCTTGGTACTATTTAGGTTCGTTAAGGTTATTGCTCGTGTTTAATATTGTTTTTGAGTATAAATCTAACTGATTTGGTAGCTTAAGAAAGGCAAAAATAGTAAACACGGAATAATAAAATCTATAGAGAAAAAAATAAAGAGAATGAAAGTACAATCCAATAAAATATGCATGGAAATAAAATGTACTTGAAATAAAAGCAGTAACTCAAGGGAACAAACATTAGAAATCATTAAAAATTTAAAGAATAATAGATACCCATTATAAGTAAAAATGGATAAACACTATGAACAGGTTAAAAAACGGGAAAGCTGCAGGCGTGGATGATATATGCAGTGAACAAATAAAGCATTTAGGCAAAGGAGCAAAAAACTGGATCTTGCAACTTTATAATACGTGTTGCAAAGCCTATGAAAATTCAAAATCATGGAGGGAAACTAAAGTACTAGCCTTCTTAAAACCAGGAAAGTACCCAGAAAATCCCAGTAGCTACAGACCTATATCGCTTTTGTGTCACTTTTTCAAACTATACGAGAGACATATTGGCTAGAAGAGAAAAAAAATGGCGACAAGCACCTCATCCCACAACAAGGAGGATTCAGACCCGATACATCTTACCCCGGTCAAGTTCTCGCACTAACAGAACACATTGAAGAGGGCTTTGAAGAAAAACTTATAACAGGGGCTGTTATAAGTTTTGGGTCGTCTGCAAAATAGAAGCTTTTTAGTTATGCTGAAGGGTAGAGTAAGTAGGTGGAGAGTTAAAAATCGGCCTCCCGCTGGGAATAATTTTAGCGGCAATGCTCTTCAATATGTACACAAACGACCAACCTACACCCACCGAAACCAAGCACTTCCTCTATGCTGACGATCTTGCAATATGTGCTCAAGGAAATAGTTTTGAAGAAGTGGAGGAGAAACGCGAAACTGCCTTGAAAACAATGACAGCGTACTACCTGCAGAACTCCCTGAGACCCAATCCCTCTAAAACCCAAGTCTGCGCTTTCCACCTTCGCGCAAAGGAAGCCAAGCGAAAACTCCAAATTACGTGGAATTGTAATACATTAGAACACACAAACCAACTTCCTCCTTTCCTCTTCCCAGGTTCAATGGACTGGCCAGTCTCTAGACTTTAAAACGTGGAAAACCTTGAATAGGATAAGAACGGGGGTCGCTCCAATAAAATCAAACATATCAAAATGGGGAAAAATATACCAAGATGAAGAAACACTGACTATGGAACATCTTGTAACATGCAGAAACTGTCCTCATTGATGTACCCTCGAAGATTTGTGGTTCGCCAACTGGTTGGAGAGGATAAATTTATTACCAAACTTTCCACATTTAAGAGAGGTGTAGTTGAGCACCTAATTGCTTCAAAATATTTATTAGGGACCACTGAAGCAATAAAACACGTATGACGTATTTTTCCTTCGATTTATTTATAGTGAACTTATAGGCTAATTTAACATTGATAATTATCGCAATTCTGATTATACTAAAAAGAGTTATACAAATATCATTAGCTTTACAGTGCTAGGACGCAATAACAAAGGTACATAGTATTTAGAGTTAAAAGAAACAACTGTTTACGGTTTAACACGAAACACCGGGTTTACAAGCGCGTTTGTCCTTTACGCATAACGCACTTTTCGGGGTCGACAACACACCCCAGCTCGTCTTTACAGCAAATTCGCACTGTCCTTGTCCTAAGCATAAGTCCTTTAAGGCGGGGTGAAGAGGGATTATGAAGGAGAGGGTCGCAAACACAAAATATCATTACAATAATTAAATAGGTTGTTTTTACAACAAATGTTTTGCGGGGGGAATTTTTTTTGAAGCTCGTACAGAGTTGATGACCATACGTACGAAGTTTACGAATGTCCATTATTACTTAGACAACAATATTGTCGAACATGTAATGCCTTGTGCTCCGTTTCTTGGACCTAATTTTTTATCCATGCAAGGCAACGTTCGTCCTCATGTGGCTCGACAGATTATTGCCTACTTACAAGGATGGAAAAGACGTAGCGTAAGTAGCTTACGTACTTGAATATAACGAACAACTGGTGGACAGCAGGTACAAGAACGAATTGATAATAGAACGAACAAGAACAAACAGACTGAAAATTGAACCGATCGTTTGCATATATTCGATTGGAAATTGCACGTATATATACTCCACTATACTAGATTCGTAAGAGATGAAAATGCCACTGAACCTCTAAAAACATACGAACAAGCTGAATTTTGCTGAGAATGTCAATTTTGGGACTCCAAAAAGATACAAAAAGGTTTACCGCTCCTATCTCTGGGCTAATCCCTAAAACCACTCTCGTAAGGGGAGGGCAGGGTAGAAAAAAAAAACAATTTAATAAGAATCTATACGCCGGCACCATAGAAAAAATGTTTCAAATAATAACTGTAGCTGAAATAATTTTAGACAAACAATTTATTAGTACTTCTTGTGTAGAATGAACAATTCTCTCAGAAACAACGCTTAAAGCGACCGGCGATTTTGAATGTCAGTTACGCGCGAAATCAATTTTAAATAAAAATTGTATCAACTCGACGGTAAAAATCCGATTTTTTGTCAGCGTCCTATCGACAAAAAAAATTAAAATGCGTTTTAAAGAAGAGTGCAGTTCTCGTATAAAATTTTTGTGTTGTGTGTCGAATAAAATAAAAGTCATTTTAACTTGATTTTCCGGTAAAATCGCGAAAAAATGAAAAAAACGTCGACTTTAGTGACTGAATAACCGCTTGCACGCTTTGAGCAGGTGTTTCTTGGCTCTTCAAAGGGTAAGAGTTCCTTCTGGGGACCAAGACGAAGCGATTGGTACCTGATATGTACGTGTGCTCCAACTATAGAGGTATCTTTTAATCTATTTTCGGGTAAAATCGCAAAAAAATAAAAAAAAAAAACGTCGATTTTAGTGACTGAATAACCGCTTGCCACGCTTTGAGCAGGTGTTTCTTGGCTCTTCAAAGGGTTAGAATTCATTCTGAGGATCAAGACGAAGTGATTGGTACCTAATATGTACGTGGGCTCCAACTATACAGGTCTCTTTTAATTTATTTTCGGATAAAATCGCGAAAAAATGAAAAAAAAGTCGATTTTAGGGACTGAATAACCGTTTGCCACGCTTTGAGCTTTTTTTTGGTTCTTCAAAGGGCCAGAGTTCATTCTTGAAAAAAAAATGAAAAAAAAAACGTCGATTTTAGTGACTGAATAACCGCTTGCCACGCTTTGAGCAGGTATTTTTTGGCTCTTTAAAGGGTCAGAATTCATTCTGGGGATCAAGACGAAGCGACTAGTACCTAATATGTATGTGTGCTCCAACTATAGAGGTATCTTTTAATCTATTTTCGAATAAAATTGTAAAAAAAATGAAAAAAACGTCGATTTTAGTGATTGAATAACGGTTTGCCACGCTCTGAGCAGGTGTTTCTTGGCTCTTCAAAGGGTCAAAGTTTCTTCTGGAGACCAAGACGAAGCGATTGGTATCTTATATGTACGTGTGCTCCAAGTATAGAAGTCTCTTTTACTCGTTTTTCGAGGCAGATCGCTAGAAGAATGAAATAGCTTTAGCGAACAAAACAGTTTTTTGTTGGAAAAAACTTAAATTTGCCTTTTTTTGAGGCTCGCACCTGAAAACATGTTTTTTGTATCAACCTACAGAAAAAATTGTTATTGCGGGGTACGGGCAGCAAATTGCAATATCACCATATTTGGCTCCAGTTAAGGTGCGAATTTTTGTAGAATTCCTCATATGCCCAATCTATAAAAAAGAGGATAAACTGAAATGCGAAAATTATCGCGTCATAACCCTCTTGTGCAAAGCGTACAAAGTTTTTACTTATATACTAAATAAACGACTCAAACAACTAACTGAAAATATTGTCGGGGAATATCAAACTGTTTTCCAACAAGGAAGATCTACAACTGACCAGCCATTCACAGTGAAACAAAATTTAAACAAATCGTGAGAATACTACATTGACAACATATTCATAGATTTCAAACAGGTCTACGACTCAATTCCTCCTCCTCCTAAGTGCATTCTCTGTTGAGGTTGGGCAAATTTCTCTCTCTTCTGGGCTTGATGAATTAATTCATTTCTTCTTTTGTAGGTCCAATCTTTGATGTTTCGTAGCCAAGATTTTTTGTTCGTCCTATACCCTTTTACCTTTAATCTTGCCTTCTACTATTACCTGGAACTGCTCAAATTCCCAAATGGCGCATTATATGTCCTAGATATGACGTCTTTCTAATTTTGATAGTATTGACCAGATGAGGGCGTGTGTTCATTACTCGATCAATTACGATTCAATACGACAAATTTCGATTAATAGACAAAAATTATATCAAATATTGCATAGCTTTAACATCCCCCAAAAATACACCCCACTAGTAAAAGTAGCAATGGACTCGTCAACAGCAACTGTCAGAGTATAAAATAAGATCAAAGAAGAAAAGTTAAGGGAAACAAAGCTTACTTTTCACTCGCCCATGTGTTCCGCTCCAAAAACACACACTGAAGATCGAAAATCAGGGTCTACAAAACAATTATCAGACCAATAGTATGTTATGATGCAACGCATGGATGATGACAGAAGACACAAAACGAAAGCTGGAAGTCTTCGAAAGAAAAGTCCTAAGGAAGATATTTGGACCTATTAACGAAAACGGTGTATGGAGATCCAGGTATAACCATAAACTCTACAAACTGTTCAAAGAAGCACCGATCTCAGAGTTCATTAAACTTAAAGAGACTGCGATGGGTTGGTCATGTAGTGAGAATGGAAACTGAAAGATTACCAAAAAGAGCCTTAAATAATAAAATTCAGATCGGCGCAGAACCAGCAACTACTACTACTCAGCTCAGCATGTTAAACAATGGGTAAGCTTCATAATATGTTATATATTTGATTCAACGTTATAAATAATCTATTTTTCTAATTAAACTCATGAAGAATATCATTGGAAACGTCGGATTACCATTACGTAATACTAACATGCGCGTTATTCAAAACCAGATGGTGCAAACTCAGAACACAATTTAGTCTTGAAAGCATACGCTCTAATTTCAATTATGGTATGTTATCGACCACTCTGTATGTACTCTGTGTACCACTCTGTAGCGTTCTATATCCTTGTACATCAGTAACTTCATTATTACAAACCTACTGCTTTGTTGATAATTTTTATCGCCTGATTAGATAAATAATGTAAATATTAGTAAATAATCTTCATTCGATTTCGAAGTAAAAAAATATGCGTAAATGATATCAAAACGACTAATAGAAGCTAACGCAAATAATGTTCAAACTAGTCCACGAATGTCATCCATACTTTTGGAACTATAGTGTAAGGTTTTTCTGAAGTTAGGTTTAATTTTACAATTAATAGTTTATATAGTTAAATAGAATTAATAAATTCCTTATCCACTAGGTCGTTTTTAACTAAATTAAGCCCATTTTATCTTGTCCATTTCTGATCTAAAGAACTATCTCGATATTTTGTTAATTCAATGTCTTATTTTCTTTCCTGGTGGTGTCCGTCGATCTTTACTTTAATGAACACAGATTCAAATCAAAATAATTAAAATACACCACTATATTGCAAAAAAGAATTTCTTTGTGAAAGCACTATTGTAGCGTGCCGGCAGAAATCTCATCTCTTGCTAGCCCTTTCAGACCCAATGTCCATTGCAATGGACATACATTTACGTAAGCCCTAAAATAGAATTAAACTCTTGTAAATTACTGACAACCACATTTTTTTATTTTGCATATCTTAGTTACTACTATTATAGTCTTAAAATTTTCAGTTTAGTTTTAACGATAGCCGAGTTAAGTACTTTTAAAGATAGTGTGACATAGCGAATTCACGATACCCCGGAAAGCGTAAGTAAATATCATGTTTCTTCAAGTCGTAAATTTATTATATGTAACCAAATATTAATTTATGTAATAGTAGACATATAAATTTTTATACTGCTTATTCGAGATAGATGATTTATTGTTGTTTTTTGTCGATATCAAACATTAAAATATGATGTCCATTGCAATGGACTACAGGTCTATGTTGATATGTTTGTTTTAGGTTCTAATCCGGATAATCCAAAAGACCATGAGATTCTAAGGTTCTTTTTAGATGATGACGATGAATTTGAACAATTAGCTAATAATGTTTTATCTCAAATTGAAGATCAATGAGACATAGATGTCTGTAATGAAGAAATTGATGCGGCCATTCCTGTTTAATTCTCAACTCTATAAGAAAATATATACTTTGTTGGAGTTATAAAAATTGACAGATTCCAGAAACCTCCATTTACAACAGAAAAACAATTACAAAAAAAGAAAGGAGAAATAGCGAAGAAGTGGCAAATAATAAAGGAACTGTGGTTTTATGCAAATGGCAAGATAATAAGTCTGTGCTAGTAGGTTCGAATTTTGTTGGAAAAGAAAATAAGACTTAGAAGAAAGATGAGATAAGAAGCAAAAGAAAAAAATAATGATTCAGAGACCGCAAGCGATTCAAATATATAATAAATTGGGGAGGTGTAGATTTACTAGATCAACTATTGCCATATAAAATATAATCTTTATCAAGTCAAAAAAATGGACATTGAGTTTAATCTTCCGTGCCTTTGATTTTACGTGTGCCAATAGTTGACTAGAATATAAAATCTAGCAGCTTAGTTTACTTTCCAAAAATAAAATGGATTTGTTAGATTTTAAAATACAAATTGCTGAGGCGCTAATTAAAGTGGGAAAACAAATAAAAAGAAGAATTGGTCGTCAAAAAATGTCCTATGAGAATCGTCTCCACACTCTAGAGTGGAAATTAGACCATTGGAGGAAATGAGTATGGATAAAATATATCATTTAGCCGAGTATGGCAACAAAAAGGAAGCATCCAGATGCAAAAATGTTGGATGTAAATGGAAAACACATGTTTTTATGTTTTGTAAAGAACAAAAATTGTTTCAAATATTTTCATTTAAATTAACTCAACATTTGCTTGGTAAAAATATACTATATTTAATAGAAATATTATATGTGAATATTTTTCTAAATTCGTATTATAGTCCCAATGTCCATTACAATGGACATTCTGTCAAACGACTACCTGTTACACAAAAATGTCAAAAAGATGATTTTAGCATATTACAATCTTTCCTTAAGAAAATTCAATAGAAAAATAATTTTTTTCTGCAGAGAAAAAGTCAGGTCTGAAAGAGCTAGGCAGGTATCAAATGATTATATAATCAGATCATTCAAATACATATAAGAGCAGATACACTTTCGTCCGGAATATCGTAATGAGTTCAGTTTTACCTTAAATTTTTACCTGAAGAAATAAAACTCGTCCAAGTCAAATATTTTTGCATATCACTTTCGTCCAGTGGTCGAGCTCCGCGGGGATCAATCCCATAATAAAAAAAAAGTTGTCTTACTGCGTTATAAAATTTATTATCTTAAATTGCATTTACAACTTATTTAAAAACAAGTCTAGTAATAGTTTTTTCATTACAATTTTCTATTTTACTTCTTAAAAATTTCTCACGAGCTGCAGTTTTGTTATTAGGTCTGTTACATCTATGAATACTTTGAATTCTAATGTAGATCGATCATTTTGATGTTGATCGATAGCCTCTAAAAACACGAATATATTCGTGGAAATGTTGAGTTTTCATCAACATATGTCTCAACTAAATAACCAACAAAAGCATTTAGTTCGACACTCTCCGGCATAATTTCAATCAGATCAAAAACTAAACAATCACCGACTTCTTGGTGATCTAGAAAAGGTAATGACCAATCCATTTTCCCACGTCAGTTCTATTTTTGTAATCATTTGTTAATCAAAGTTCTTGAATTTTACGCCACAAAGCCTGCGAAAGATGGAATCTACATCCGATTATTTTAGATTGACCCCACACTGATTTAACAGCCTTATGCATTGATTTTTCAAAATCAATGACAATATCTTTTGGAAGAAATTTAAAGTTAGCTCTAAACATTTGGTCCTTATCAAATTGAAACATGTTTCATACCTAGATGATAATTTATCTGACAATTAACAAAATAGGTACTAGTTGAATGTAGTGGCCATTGTAGTATCCATGAATTGTAAACATTTGATACTAGAATTTTGGGCAATATTTAAATGTACTATCCATATATATTCTAGAACACTTACATAAATGTCTGAGATTTGTCGCACAAGATATATCTTGTGAGATAATCCTCATATCTATTTTACTTTTAATCCAGTTTCAAGAAATTTTAATTTTACAGAAAACCCTAAACTAACCTTGTACAATATTTCATGGTATTTCATCAAAAAAGTAATTTTTGTTATATTTACAATCAATTGTGATGAAACAAGAAGTCATAATGTTGATAACATATTACAAAAACAATAATTTTCAAAATGTTGCGTTTACGCAACGTTGAGAACTAATGGGTTAATTGCTTCTTTGAAAAGCATTACGAAAATTTACCTGACTTTTTGGACGAACTTGTATACCTCAATTTTAGGGGCTTGGACGAAAATGTATACCTTCTTTTATAACACTCATTATTTTGGACAAAAGTGTAATCACCGAAAAATAAAACTATAAGGACAACAAAGTTTAATAATTTTTATTTCTATGTATGTTCTGTAAGTTCTATTTATATTATATATAACAATTTATTGTTATATCTATGTTTATATATATATATATATATATATATATATATATATATATATATATATATATATAATATTATAGGTATTCTAATACTCTTTTTTAATTTTTTTCATAAAATTAAAAAACCTCATTAGCCTCCTTTGCCCTTAATATTGACAGTCATTAAAATTTTTCCATATTTTCATTTGAAATGGTCTACTTAATTGAAAAATAAGTGATGCGTTTTGGAATATCATACCGCTTGTACAGTGTAGTTTAAATTGGGTTAATTGAAAATCAGTAGCTTGCATGGATGTGTGCCATTACGTACAACTGGAAATCACAGATTACACAGGTGTAACTGGTAGATATTATCAATGCTATGTGACTATAATGCAAACTACTTTCGAAATTATGTATTGTTAACAACGATATGATATATTTCTAAAATCATAAAGTGAGAACAGTACTGCCCTCCTAAGACAAGAGGTCCTATCTGCAAAATTACAGTTTTAGATATCACGGTTTTTTAAATAATTGCATGCCAAAAAATTGATAATCACAAGATTTTTAAGATTTTCTGCCTGAGTTAGTTGATAATTATTTAATTTAATAGTACATTATTTTCATTTATAGCGTCACAAAAAGAGATGTTTGAAGATACCGGTAGTTAGGACTAATTAACTTAAATTGATATAAGGTTGAATGCTCGAATAAATGAACTTTGAAATTTTTAGGGCAGATATCGAGCACAATTTTATTCATCAAATCTTGTCCAAGTACTTTCGATTTCTAAAGCATCATCAGGGGCATTTCGTCAAATTTGGGCTATCCAGCAAGCGCAGAATGTAATAAACATAAAAATAATACATAAATTGTACATAACACTACACTAAACAAGGATAAAGATGAAGAGGGGAATCTGTTAGGTGGAACAGATGAAAAATTAAGAAGGTGGACCAATTATTTCGAAAATATATTATGTACGGACGACCAAGATGAAAGAGAACAAACGCAACTACAATATGAAGAAGTAAGGGACCCAGTAAATGAAGAAGTACCTACCAAGGAAGAAATTATAGAGATCATAAAAAACTTAAAAAACAACAAAGCACCTGGTGAAAATGGTATCATTGCTGAGTTTCTAAAAGAAGGTGGCGAAATTGTGCAAGAAGAAATCGCTGAGTTAATACGCGAAGTGTGGATCAAAGAAAAAATACCCAATCAGTGGAAAGAAGCAATCTTATGTCCAGTGCATGAAAAAGGAGACGTTACAGAATGTAAAAATTACAGGGGAATAGCTCTACAAGATACAGTGTATAAGATTCTGGCCATATCAATTAGAAATGAAATTAAAACAAAAGTTGAAAATTGTCTAGGTGAATATCAAACAGGTTTCAGAGCAAACAGATCGGTAATTGATCAAATTTTTACAATGAAACAAATTTTAGCTAGCTCATATGAATTCAACCTAACATTACACATACTGTTTATTGATTTTAGACAGGCATATGATACTATAAAAAGAAATAAAGTATATGAAGCACTAGAACATTTTGAATTTCCACCAAAAATAGTAAGACTGACTAAATGCATACTCAATGATACTAAAAGTAAAGTCATGTTAGAAAGACGGGTTTCGGATAGGTTTATCACTAATAGAGGTCTGCGACAAGGTGACCCGTTATCAACAGATTTTTTCAATTTGATCTTAGAGAAGATTTTACGAGAATGTAATATCTACACTAGAGGCACAATATATCATCACAGACATCAATGCGTAGCATATGCAAATGATTTTACCTTAATAACAAGTAGACTTGCAGAATTAAGAGAAATCTTTAGTAGAATAGATAGAATAGCCAGGGAATATGGTTTAGAAATAAACGAAGAAAAAACAAAATATATGGTGATGAAGGGAAACGAAAATCATCTAGGACAATCCTTTAAGATACAAAGCCCAAGTAACGAATATAACTTTGAAGTTGTTAGTCAATTCGATTACTTGGGAGTGACACTAACAAATAGGAACGAAGAGAACCAAGAAATCATAAAAAGAATGGCCAAAGGTAGTAAGAGTGCTGGGAGCCTGACTAAGATACTGAGGTGGAAGATAATATCCAGAACAGCAAAAAAACGAATATATACAACAGTTATCCGACCTACAGGACTCTATGCTAGCAAGACCTGGACACTAAATAAAGATATGGAAGTAAAATTAGATAGATGGGAACGAAAAATTCTTAGAAGGATATACGGAGGTGTAAAAGAGGGGAACATCTGGCGAAGAAGAACGAATGAAGAAATAATGCAAATATATGGACAACCAAAAATAACAAGACTCGCTAAAATTCAAAGATTAAGATGGCTCGGACATATAGAAAGAATGACGGAAGGAAGAGTTCTCAATGAATTAATAAACACGGAGGCTGGTACAAAAAGAAAAAGAGGCCGCCCCCGAAGAAAATGGCTGGAGTCGGCAAAAGAAGATCTGAAGTCGCTGCGGGTACAAGATTGGAAAAACTTAGCACAAGATAGAAAGAAATGGAAGAAAACCGTTGAAGTCTTGGGCCTTTGAGGCCTGTTGAGCTGACTATATATAAACAAGGACAAATAAATTATGTAAAATTATTCGACGCAACATTTTTGTCGGCAACAGGAGAGAGAATGTATTTACCATTCTCATATATATTCATTAGTGTTCGTGTTCAATTTGCTGCAGTTCACATGCAGTTCATGTTGGAAGCATTCTTTTACGTTATGTTCTTTAAGTTTTCTTGTGTCGATAGTACGGATTCTTTGATGTCTTTTAATATTCGTAAGTGTGAGTGTAATCTTGGCGATAAGTGGATTGTGATCTGGGGCCACGTCTGATCCAGGATATTCTTTCACGGCTTAACAGCATTACGGTTTCTTTCATTGATTATAATGTAGTCTATCT
Organism: Diabrotica balteata; assembly: GCA_918026665.1. Classification (NCBI taxonomy): domain Eukaryota; kingdom Metazoa; phylum Arthropoda; class Insecta; order Coleoptera; family Chrysomelidae; genus Diabrotica; species Diabrotica balteata. The sequence continues at coordinate 6,354,951 of OU898283.1, read as the reverse complement.
GATTCCTGACAACTTTCTCCGTATGTATACAGTCCTCTGGTAACTTGAAAAATGTGTTTGTAATAATTAAGTTCTGGTCTTAGCAGAATTGTAACAGACGGTCTCCTCTCTCGTTACGATTTCCCAGAGCATAGTTTCCTATAAACTTTTCGCCCTGTCTCTGCATTGAGATCACCTAGGATCTAAAGACCAGCATTGGACTACAAAATCCAAAATATCCATATGTATTATATATACATATATACACACAGAATTCTACAAACAAATAAGCAACCTTATAAGAGATATACCGAGACACGAACTCCTTATAATCATGGGAGATTTCAATGCAAAAATAGGTAACGGAAAAGAAGGGCAACATATTGGTCCACATGGATTAGGAGAGAGAAATCAACGCGGACAAACAATGAGTATCTTTGCAGCTGAGCATGATTTAATCGTGCTAAACACATTTTACAAACTACCGCCTAGACGCCTGTATACGTGGAAATCACCTAGAGACAACGGAGAAGACGTTATTATTAGAAATCAAATAGACTATATGCTTGTTAACAAAAGATATCGAAATAGTTTCAACAGTGTTAAAACCTACCCAAGCGCTGATATTCAATCTGACCACAATCCTTTAGTGGGCGTATATAGAACTAAGTTAAAGAAAATACGCGGAAAAACTGTAAAAAAACATGAGATGAGAAAACTGAAATGTAGGGAAGTAAAAGAAATAGTCAGCAAAACATTAAATAGAAAATTTAAAGAAATCGATAATACAACGGAAAGCACAGAAGATAAGATAGAATCCCTTAAGAAAACAATAGACGACATTAAAGACAATTTTATGAAGAACGAAGAAGGTAAGAATAAGACATGGATGACGACAGAGATTCTGCAACTAATGGAAGAAAGAAGGAAAAACAAGAACGATAACTCCATGTATAAAACATTACAGCGAGAGATACAGAGAAAGATCAGAGAAGCCAAACAGAAAGAACTGGAGAAAAAATGCCAAGAAATCGAAATTCAGGTAAGAGAAATTACAGGTAAATGTAAAAACAGAAGAATAAGTAAACTTGTTAATGACAATGGAGAGATAATCGTGGACAAAGAGAGTATCAATGATACCTGGAAAAATTACATAAGAAATTTATTTTTTGATGAGAGGGAGAACCAGCCCCCAATACCTACGGAAACAGGACCACCTATACTAGTGGCAGAAATAAGAGCCGCCATAATATCACTAAAAGAAGGTAGAGCTCCAGGACCAGACGGAGTACAATCTGAATTTCTTAAACTTCTTGATGATGAATCTTTAAGAGTACTATGTAAAATCTTCAATAATATCTATGACACAGGCAATATCCCAAAAGATTGGCTACTTTCAGAATTTATTACCTTACCAAAGAAACAGGGAGCAAAAAAGTGCGGAGAATATAAGCTAATAAGTCTAATGAGCCATACATTAAAACTTTTTCTTAAAATTATACATCGTAGAATATACAAGCTAAGCGAAGAGAGAATACAAGACACACAGTTTGGATTCATGAAAGGCGTAGGTACAAGAGATGCACTGTTTAGTCTACAAGTATTATTTCAAAGATGCAGAGATATGACTTGCGATATTTACACCTGCTTTGTGGACTACCAAAAAGCATTTGATACAGTTCAACACCAAAGAATGATGCATATTCTAACAAAAGCCCAAATGGATGATAAAGATCGGCGTATAATACAAAATTTATACTGGAACCAATCAGCCACAATAAGAACGAATTTTGGAGGTGAACCAACGGAAATGATCCAGATTCTACGAGGCGTTAGACAAGGTTGTATACTTTCACCTATATTATTTAATCTATATTCAGAGGAAATATTTAGTGAAGCCTTGGAAAAATGCGAACTTGGAATACTTCTAAATGGAGAACGCCTAAACAACATCCGTTATGCACACGACACCGTTATTTTTGCAGACAGTTTGAACAGTTTACAGCAACTAATAAACAAAGTAAATGAAGTAAGTGAAAGATTTGGACTTCAAGTAAATATAACAAAAACTAAATTTATGATCATCAGCAAAAATAAAGTTAGAGACGCTCAACTACTTATCAATAATACACCAGTGGACCGAGTAAAACAGTATAACTATCTTGGAACAACAGTAAATGAACAATGGGATCACTCACAGGAAATAAAATGTAGAATAGAGAAGGCTAGGAGTGCATTCAATAACATGGCCAAACTCTTTAAAAGCCACAATCTTAATCTGGAGATAAAAGTAAGGCTCCTACGATGTTATATCTTCTCAATATTGTATTACGGAGTTGAATCCTGGACACTAACTGAAGCAATGGAGAAAAAACTTGAAGCCTTCGAGATGTGGCTATACAGGCGAATATACAGGCTATACAGGTTGATATCTAAGGATAGCATGGACAGACAAGATAACCAACGAGACCGTATTACGAAGAGTGGGCAAAGAAAGAGAGGTGATGTATACCATTAAAAGGAGAAAGTTGGAATATCTCGGACATATAATGAGAAACAGAACTAAATACAGATTACTGAAGGTAATCCTACAGGGTAAAGTATTCGGAAAGCGAGGAATTGGGAGAAGGAGAATATCATGGTTGAAGAACCTGAGGAAATGGTTCTCCACAACAACAACGAATCTATTTAAAGCATCAGTCAATAAAATAATTATAGCCAGAATGATTGCCAATATTCGGAACGAATAGGCACTGAAAGAAGAAGATATACACACACACACACACGCACACACATATATATATATATATATATATATATATATATATATATATATATATATATATATATATATATATATATATTATAATCTCAAAATAGCATGTTTCATTACTAAGAATCAACTTTATATCAACTTATGATGAATACAAGTTTTCATCATATCATTATTATACATTAACACATAAATTATAACTTTAAAATGAACAATACTATATCTTCAAACCGAAACCAACTAACGAGGAACAAACAAAGGAACAACAACTGTGATTATGAAACAAGCAATAAATTTAACTCGAGTTTCTAGAGTTCCTAACTTTAATTCTAGATACCTAACTGAATGTAGAATAATTGAATACGAGTAGTATGCGCATGAAAAAGAAAAAATGAGGTAGATTTGATATAAAAACAATCGCGGAACAATTAGCATAACGTGAACGGAAAAAAATTAAATAGCTCACTACAAAGTTAACGAAGATGCATTTATTTTGCAAAAAAAACATTGCGTCAGAAGAGGATCTGTATCATTTAAGAGTATATGATATAACGAATGTGGTGAACAGCATATTACGCAAGAGTAGGTATTATGGATGAAGTGAGAGTTATCTAATTCGAACTAATGCGTAATGTTAACCATACGACATGTACTATTATACATATTTTTAAACGCGAATAATTGTTAAAAAAAAAACAAAGAAACAAAAAAGAATGCGGATTAAATTCCAGACCTTAAAGTTGTGAGTCCGCAAAATGAATTCATCACCACAAAAAGTGCTTATTGGCGACGTGCAAGTACTTGGAGGGGATACGAGAAACGATCGTGCGCGAGTAGCGGAGAAAATTTGCATTTTTTACTGTACATTTCATAGATTTCATAAATTCATATTTTCAATTGTCATATTTCATATTCGTTTTGTTTATTTACATTTACACCTTCTATCTCTGAAGAAAATGGGATTTATAGGAAATGCTGTGTTATAAATTGTAAAAATACAACAAAAAATTGTCAATTTAAGTTTTATTCGTTTCCAACTTCGAAGCATAAAGCTACTACAAAGAGAAAAGTGGATTTATATCATAAAAAAGCATAAGTAACATAACCTAAATTATGCATTATTCTTGCGCCCGATTTTAAAGTCAGTTTGAAATAAATAATAAATAAAAGTTCACTTTTAAGTGTAAATTTTAGTTTTATAACACTCACTTAGAGTTCATTTTAACCCAAAAATCAAGTTTAATGTTGTAAAATGTAAATTTTATTTTTTTTGAAGTTTACAAGAATGCATCAAGTTCAAGTTTTTCTGAAGATGCATTAAGATATATTCGCTGTCCAAAAGTTTACAGGGAAAGAATTAATTGTTCAAACCAATATGATGATATCATGGGCTTAACCTGCTAATTTATGCATTAGCATTATTTATGGTAATTTATTTTTCTTAATTCTTCCATTATTTTTTGACATTTGCCACTACTAAAGCTTTTCCCTTTGACTCAGTGCTTGGTTGAAAAGTTATTTGGTGATTTACTTTCTCAAATCCAGTTTTTATTATTAAATCCATATTAACAGTAATGCTGTAATTCAATAATATATTTATTTGTATTTACGCTACATCAACGTTTACCTTTTAATATACCGACATAACCTCAATCTTACTTTTTCTTCTTATTCTTTTTTGGGGCCACGTCCTTGACAGTTATCCGTTTACCTCGATCTAACATAAAAGCGCAGTAAATTTTGCTGATTTACGACACCAGGTGTCGCTGTTCCGAACTTGCACTGTCCCAATAAGTTACAAAAAGATTTAACATGTAAAGGTTTCTTAAGCTGCGTAGTGTTAAGATATACAAGAGTGACAGAACTACGGCTCCTAGCAAATGAAGCCAGCGAACCAGCGTTATTGTCATTTCTTGTCCAAAATGAATATATCGAAAGAAAAAATATTAGAAACTAGAAATACACGATGGGAAGTTTGTTAATTTCAAATCCGTTCACTATTTCTGTATCAGTTGCAGTTTTAACTGCAGTAATCCATGGACAAACTTAAGAATAGCACAAAAATAGATAATAATCAATCAATCTTAATTTGGCCGCTTAAAGCGATAATCGATAATAGAAATATAGTTTGTTCAGCAGCAAATGGTTGAATTCAATTAGTATCGACTATACATATCCTGGGTTAACCGATAATAGTATAAAAGGCCCGGTTTCAGGCAACAATCGTTTACCTGAGGTACAAGGTCTTAACAATTATAAGTTACATGATAACATTCTTCTTCTTCAAGTCCTATCTCCGCGGCGGTGGTCGGTAATCATCATAGCTATTCAGACCTTTGAGACGGCTTCTCTGAAAAGTTTATTTTGATGTACATCCGTACCACTCTCTCAGGTTGCGCAGCCATGACATTCTACGCGTCCCTAGACGTCTCTTTCCTTGAATCTTTCCCTGCATAATCAGTTGGAGCAAGGTGTATTTCTCTTCACGTGTATTATGTCTAAGATATTCCAATTTTCTTGTTTTAATTGTATTTAAAATTTCTAATTCTTTATTCATCCTTCTCAGAACCCAACGTGTTCTGTCCACGATATTTTCCGAATTCTTCTATACACCCACAGCTCGAATGATTCCAGTTTTTTCATTGATGTCGCATTCACGGTCCAAGATTCCATTCCATAAAATAAAGTCGAAAAAACAAAGCACCTCGCCAACCGAACTCTTAGTTTCAGTTTTAAATCCCTTGTACATAGCACTCTTCTCATTTTGTTGAAATTTGCTCTAGCCTTTTCTATTCTGATTTTGATCTCCTGAATTTAAGCATTTGTGGAGTTAATCATTGTTCCCAGATATGCATATTTGTCAACTTGTTCGACGTTGGTTCCGTTTATTCGAAGATTCTCGTTATTTCTTTAAGTTTTCGATATTCTCATAAATTTTGGCTTCTTGACATTCATTGTTAGAATAGAAATATGCTTTATTGTCACTGAAAATTATTGAACAATTTTATGGACAAAGCTAAAAAATAAATCAGTCAAATAATACAAATAATACAAAAAGTATAAAACAAAAACAATATAGTAAAAAACAGAATAACACAATTATAAATTAGTAAAATTATTAATAACCTACATAATTTGTACAGACAACAACAAATGAGACAAATTGTAGCCACTGCTTGAGACACCCAAATGTAATTATAAACAATACTAATTTTGTTTCTTTGTTATACATTAAGAAACTCGTCAACTGAATAATATGGTCTTTCTGAGAGATAGATTTTTGTCACCTTACGAAACTTAATGAAGGATGTTGCGGATTTAATTTCTCTTGGAAGGTGATTATAAAGTTTCTTTGCACGATATAGAATAGAATTCTTTACTAGCTGAGTGGACTGGATCGGCAAATAAACGTTACAATCCGAATTTCTAATGGAGTAGCCATGGTCAGGTCTATCGGGAAAAATGTTTAGATGCTTTCGAATCAAACAAACCGTTTCCAAAATAAATAAAGAGGGAAGCGTCAAAATTCCGTGATTTAAGAAGTAGGTCTTGCAATGAGTTGTTTGTTTGAGACCAAATAGATAACGGATTGCTCTTTTTTGCAACTTAAAAATAGTATCAAATTGGGCCGCTGTACTAGAACCCCAAAATGGAAGCCCATATCGAAGATGGGACTCGAACAATGAGAAATATGCCATTTTGGCAGAAGATAAATTTAGTTCCTTCGAAACAGATCTTATTGCAAAGCAAGCTGAGGCTAGTTTCTTCCTTAAGGAGTCAGTATGCAAGGACCATTTGAGATCACTGTCAATGAGAATACCTAGAAATTTCACGGAATTTACGATATTGATTTGGCTCTCATTCAAAAGCAAGGGTTGCATGACTCCTTTATAAGATAATGCTACAGTCTTATCCACGTTAAAGCTAAGTAAGTTGGAGTCTGACCAAGCCTTGATTATAAGTAAATCATCGGTTATAATTGAATGAAGCGTTGAAGTATCAGAGCTGCTCCAAGTAATACTGGTATCATCAGCAAATAGAAAAATTTTCCCTTTAATTTTCAAGTAAGTGATGTCATTAATGAAAAGTAAAAAAAGAATGGGACCTAATACTGAACCTTGCGGTACTCCACACTCAATATCTTTACAACTAGAGTCGGTGTCATTTATTCTAACCAATTGTTTCCTACCTACCAAGTAAGTTTTGAACCAGTTCAAAGACACACCCCGAATTCCATAGAAAGTTAATTTTTTTAATAGAATGTCGTGATTTACGCAGTCAAAAGCTTTGGAATAGTCGCAGAAAACGGTGGCGGAGGAGAGGTTACTGTTTAGTGATAGATATACATCATGTAACACAGAAAATATGGCATCACTAGTGCATCTATTAGACAAAAAGCCGAACTGATTTTGCGATAAAATATTATATTTAAGGAGAAAGGGCATAAGTCGAACTTTTATAAGTCTTTCAATAATTTTTGATATTGCTGGTAACAAGGCAATAGGTCTATAGTTGCAGGCATCAGATTTTTCTCCACCTTTATGAAGAGGAATGACGATGGCAGTCTTTAGGCAGTTAGGGAATGTACCTTTTTCAAGGGAATCATTTACTAGCGAGACCATGACGTCCAAAACATTATGCGGTAGATTTGAGAAAATTTTAATAGATAATCCATCTGTACTACAGGACGATGTGCTTTTTATACTACGAATTGTTGAAATGAGTTCCGTCTTATCAACTGGTCTTAAAAAGAAGGTATCAGCAATGTTTTTCGAATTAGAGAGATAGGAAACTGGATCTTGATGTGGCGAAATAGTTGAGGTTATATTTTTACTCACATTAACAAAGTAATCATTTAGATTTTCGGGGTTAGGAAAAGAAAAGGTTTGATCCGCTGTACTGGTTTTATTTCGAAAATCGTTTATTATTGACCAAGTTTCTTTTGAAATATTTTTGGAGCTTGTTAAGCGATTATGAAAGTAGGATTTTTTGGCTACTTTGAGTAGTTTTATATAGCATTTTCTGTACTTGTTGATATAATCAGAGATGGGGATACTGTCATTAAATTTTTTAATATATAGCAGAGAACGCATATTTTTCGCAGATATGCGAATGCCTTTGGTAATCCAAGGTTTATTATGTTTTGGCCTGATGTTTAATAGAGGAACTGCTTTATTAAAAATAGATACAAGTTTATTTAGAAAATCACTAACATTACAGTCAATGTCTCCAGAAGAAAAACTCCAGTCAGAAGTCAAGCATGAATTATAGAATTTACGAAAGTTTTGAGTGGAAAAAATCCTACCTAATCGTCGGGTTTTTGAGTGAGGTGTTTGTAAACTGCTAAACTTGGTATATACCGCTTCATGATCAGAAAGCCCCCCACTAATAACTGTAGAATGGATGTCAGCGGGTGGAAAATCGGAAACCACATAATCAATTGTCGAGGATGATGTTTTTGAGATTCTTGTTGGAGAATTAACGTGCATTGTGAGACCATATGATTCAAAAATAGTTACCAAAGACAGTTGGGTCGCACAAACAGCAGCGTAGTCAATATTAAAATCACCACATAAAATTTTTCTGCTTTTAATGGGCAGAATATCTAACAAATTTAGCAGGCTCTGAAAAAATAGTTCAGTATCAGAGCTAGGTGATCTATAAATGCAAATAATGTATAGATTAAATTTCTTATTAAAAATCAAAGAAAATTCGAAGTAGTTTTCACCCAGCAAATAGTCATATTTCGAAACTGAAGAAAAATCACTGTTATTTGAAAGAATCAGAGTGCCACCATGAGCTGAACTTGGACGATCATACCTAGCAATTGTGGTATATTCTTGAATGAAAATTGGCTCATTAACTTCAAGCCAGTGTTCCGTCACTGCAACTAACTGGGGAAACCCTAATTCTTCCAGAAACAAAAATAATTCGTCTGTCTTATTTCTAATCGATCGAATATTAATAAGAACCATGCCAAAGTTGCTAGCAGTTAAATTTAAGGATTCTAGACCCTCAGAACACGTCGAAACATTTAAAAATTTCGTCTTGGAGAAGCGGTGGAAAAGTAATTTGTATGACATTCCCTTGATCTTTGCAGATGGATAATTCTTTCAGCAGCGATAAAGGACCTAAACGCAGCTAGATCTTCGTCTACCTCAGCTGGACCAATTCCATAGGCATCATGAAATTTCAAATAAATTTTTCGCAGATCTTCTGTAGTCATGGAAAGTCCCTCAGAAGCCAAGAATAGTTTGATGCTGGTTTTCGTAAAACCCCCATAACAAACCGAAGCAGGTTGCTCGTACAGAAAGGCAAGATGCAGTTTGATGGCTTTTAATATCTCTGGTTCTCTTAATCTTGCTAGAAGATATCGATTGTTGGAAGGGTCCGTGTTCATGGTTAATCTAACCTTCGGTGGGGTCATAGGGTCCAGATTTACAGTAGGCGTTGCAATATTTTCTTTAACAAAATTAATGTGAGAATAAGGATGCGGTTTTGATTTGCAAATTTCAATTGCATGTTTATCTGAACTACATTTATCTTTTCCCCTGTATTTTTGTTATCATTCAAAATGGTTAATGAATTTTCTTGGCTAACGGGGCTTCTAGTATTCTCCATGGATTTGTTGTTTAATTCTGGTGATGACTCTAAATACCGTGGTTCAGAAGTTGGAGATTCAATAGACCATTTAATGTAAACGTTAGGTGGCCAAATTTCCTTATTTAAATAGTAACTTAATGGAGGATTTAGACTTCATACCTATTTTGAATGATGAACCATTAGAAGGACCTTGTCTTTTTAGCAGGGCATAACATCTAATAAACTCCTTTAACCCTAACTTCTCTTTAATAAAGTGGACCACTTGAATAGGAGTATATTCTGAGGATAGGTTGCTAATAACTACATATTGCCACTTCTCTTCTGCAGTGTTTGAACTTTGTTGAGGAACTACTCCGGTCTCTTGAGTATCATCTGTTTGAGTGGCCGACCACCATATTCCGCTATGCTGGTCACCAGTCTCTGAAGATCTTCAATATTTTCGGCTATGATCAAAGTATCGTCCGCATATCTCCTGTTGTTAATGGGAACTCCATTGACCTTTATTCCAGCTGTTTCACCCTCAAGAGCGTTTTTCGGGATCTCTTTAAAGTAGGTATTAAAAAGAATTTGCGACAATACGCATCCCTGTTTCACTCCACATCTAATTTCAATATAAATTTGATATGATCCTGAGGTCGTTGTAGTCAATCTTCTTTTATTTCGGGACATTCATTAATTGTTTATGTCGCACTTTATCGAATGCTTTATTATAGTCAATAAAACATGCGTGTATAGGTAACTTGATTGACATCCAGGCATCAGCATATTACGTGAAAAAAGAGCTTCACGCGTTCCCAGGCCTTTGCGAAAACCAAATTGTATATCATTAACGTGACATTTAATGATGACATTAAAAAGACTAAATAAAAGTTTTGTTTAAACCTAAAAATTAAAATTAAACGTTTGACATTTGACGTCATTGCGTGGATTGTTGAACAATATTAATAACCTTGTGAATATCTGCGTACGCCAAAATTTGCATATTTTTGTTGTATGTTAAAAGGAATAGGTAAAAACAAACCTATTCAACGTTAGTGAAGTGAATAATCCGGTAATAGTTGTTTTTTATATTTAACTTGAAGCGTATATTTCATATTCAGAACAAATAACATTAATTCCGAAAAAAGACAGTGAATTATTAAATGTTGTCTTGATGAATAATTGATGTTGGGATCTTGTTGAATTATGTAATTTAAGAAAGCTTGAATTTGTTCACGAATTTTAAACCAGAAGAAAAGTAACATCAAACATCTATACAATATGTAAAGTTTTGTGTTACATATGCCTTAAATTTTCTTTACATTACATGAAATCTTTTTTTAAAATTAATTGAAAGCTTCAAATCAGAAAATTGTTTGTAATGTCTTCAAAAAAGCTTAGTTTGTCCTAAAACAATTGAATTTTTTAGTTTGCTCTTGTCAATCCTATTGTCATTTCTTTTAAATGTTTCTATTGACGTATCACATATAAATTATCCTCGCAAAGCCGCCTTAATTATTTAATCTTCTAGTAGTCGCGCAGTCTCGCAGTCCGAAAAAAGTTTAATTTCTGATTTTGGCGAAAGCGGAGAAGCTCAAAAAGTCATCTACAATCCCAACTATCTTGAAGAAACGGTGTGCCTTAGTGTGACAAGTTTTATGTTTATATTTGAACAGTTAAAAAGTTAAACGGTCTGTGACACTGGGGTGTATTTATTATTGATTACAGTTGTTTTTTTTTACCTGATATATTCATTTATATTTTATTACAAAGATGAGTGCAGGGGTTGAGAAAAATTTATGGAAGGGGTGAATGACGGACCGTGATGAAGCTGCCTATGATCAGTTAAATACTGAAGAATAAGACCACGAGAAAATAGATCTGGAAGGAAGTGAACCATAAGATGTTTCTATTATGGTACATTGAAAAGAATAGGGTAAGACACTCGAGAAACAACTGATCAGTTCCTAAGATTATAAGAACCAGAGCACATAACATTATAAACATTTTTCCGTCTCCAAAACGAATTGCTATGCCTTTAAAAGGGCTTAGAGAAAAATGGGAATAATTTGATTGTTCAATTTACAAATCAATGGGATTTGATTTTGTTTTTGATGGATTTGAAGGTGTTCAGGTATTCGTTACGTTTGTTTTGACAAAATTTGGAAAAAATAGATGTGAAATGACTGTTTTGGTAGGTAGAAGGAAAGTTGATAGATGAGGGGGTGTTGGTGTTAAATACTGTTGAAGAATTAGAAAAAGAATTTTTATTTTTGAATTTGTTTATAGTATTAAAACAGGAGTTTCTGATTTAAGTTTTTTGATTTAAAGAAACAGAAAGATTTTGGATGATGATGTCTAGCTCAATAGACTCTGAAGGTCTTTTTCAGAGACGTTACTAGGAATGAAGAATTTGAGGCCTAGATTTAGTAGGTACAGTTCATTATTCTCTATTATATATTTTAATTATATACCTTTTATAAAGGATTTTAATAAATTTTTTGTGATACATGGTATACAGCCAGCTACAGGAACTTAGTTTCCTAGTGAATTTGAACCCTTACAAGTCTCGGTCAAATAATGGGTCTTTCGGAGTTTATTATTTTTCAGCTTTTGTTTGGACAAATGACATCTAAAAATTAATAATGAATTTTATCCCATCTTTTTTGGAAACTATATTTTACAATATTTATTCTCTCTTAATAATAATCACGAATATTGAAAGAAACTCACCTAACATTATTTGCTCAGTTGGCCCGCTTCCAATTGTACATCAGATGTTTTGCCATACCTTTCATTCTGTCGAATTAATTCCAGACATTGCCTGCCACGAAAAAAATGTTCGGCATATTTTCTCACGAAATAGTTGAATGATTCACATTTCGCATAATGCTTGAACAGAGGTATTGGAAATAAAAAATTAGAAAGTAGTTTTTTCAAGTGTTAAGTATATACCGCATAGTCAATATGTTACTTTATTTTTTTGTGTAATTTATACACTAAAAAACTGAAAATCTTTCCAATTCAGCAAGTATCCAGGATTAAGCCACAATTGACTGTAATGATAATTTTTCGACTGTTCTAACAACCATTCAAATTTCGTCATTTTGTGTCATGTGGAACAATTTCACCCAATCATGTCAACATTGGACTGATAATTGCATTCAGTGCAATTTTCAATCCCTATGACAACACGATCGAGTTTGACAACTTCATCCAAATAAATTTCAAAATGTACGTTTCGGCAATGAGAATGTTAACTTAAATTTTAATAATTGTATTTTCACTAACTGTACTTTTAATAAATAAATGTTTCGTTATGTTGAGTTACGTACGTTTCGGCAATGAGAATGTTAACTTAAATTTTAATAATTGTATTTTCACTAACTGTACTTTTAATAAATAAATGTTTCGTTATGTTGAGTTATGATTTTTTTTTCGAAAAATTATCCGCCGAATATCCCTCGGACATTGATGAATGCCTCATAATTTTATGACAAATTCCTCAAGCTCGTTCCTTGGTAACAGCACTCAGCCTTCGGCTTCGTGCTGTTACCAAGGAACGAGCTTTCGATTGTCATGAAATTATCTCGTCTTTTATCAATGTCCTAGGGATATTACTACTGATAATTATATTTACTACTTACTACAAAAATGTCACTCTTTTTTTTAACGATTATTGATGGATGTTTCCATTGTACACTGTTAATTGTCCCAAGCATGGCAAATAAATATGGTTTACGATATGAAAAATGAAAATGAGAAATGATATAAAAAAATTTAAAAAGAAAACAACACAACAAAGGATGACAGTCCTAAAAAATATGATGAATCTACACTCACCTCCACGAAAAACGGAGCACTTGCATTTATAAAATAAAAACTTAAAATTTTAATTCTCTTTAAACTTTTATTATAATAACTAAATACAAACCAAACAAACTGTTTTAAGTAATTTCTAATAAAACTTAAGTGCTTATCCGAAAAAGAAATGCATAAAAAATCAGAAATAAAGAATATAGGTACTATTTCCATCAATTTTAAAAGTGCAAAGGTAGCTGTTGGTATTCTATTGTTATTCTTGTTGATGTGAGTAAACTCTCAAGTCGAATCAAGTGCCAAACACAATGTGAAGTTGAATTGGGTTGATTGAATCTCCAGAATTATGGATTTAAATTCCGAAATAGCGGCTGCTATTGTTGAGTTGAATCAAGACGAAAGAAGATATGTTGCTCAAAAGTATCAAATATCCAATAGTACTGTCCACCTATTTTTACACGTTTCTTGGCAACCGGAGCTTACACTAGACAACCTGGAACCGGTGACAAACGAAGAACTAGTGCCGGGATGATCGCTTCATCCTCTTACAAAGTCTACGAGATCGTCGTGCCACGGCTTTACAAATCCGAAATCAACTTCAGTATGTAAGAATTACTAACCTAAGTGATCTAACAATTATACGAAGGCTTGGCGAAGCAAATTTAAGCAGTTGCATACCTGCAACATGCCTATATCGAGTTGTGCGGCTTCAGTTTGACAGAAACCAAGCTCATTTTACTGTAAATAATTGAATGTACCTTCCGTAGGCTATCAAGTGGGCTCAATTACTGTGTGGGCTTTCTCTAGAGACACGTATAGAATTGTACATCGTTTCGAAAGGCTCCACAACAGCTGCCAGTTAAGTACATTGATTAAATTCTTCAAGATTTTGTTTGCTTTATGATAATTTTATTGGAAATGACTTTTTTCTGATGCATCATAATGTTAAGCTTCACAGGGCGAGAATCACTCAACAGACGTAAACCCAATCGAATATATTTAGGACATGTTTGGGCAAAGGATAGGAAGTCGCGTTCCTGCCCCTTAACTTTAAGCCGGTTACAAGAAGCCCTATTAGATGAATGGGAACCAATCTTTTGGGTTCATATCGAGCATCATTTGACGCTTTTGCCATTACCTTGTTTTATTTTGGCGTCTACGTGTTTTTTAAACGTTAAGCCTTTATCCATGATTACTCCTAGGTATTTTGCTTCGCTTTTCCACTCGATGGGGTTGTTTTGCACTGTCACTAGTTCCTCTGGTTGTCGGTGACTTTTTTATAACGAGTACTGCCTGCGTTTTTTCGGAGTTTAATGTGATTTTCCATTTTTAACTCCACTCTTTGATATCGGCTAGCGCTGTTTGCAGGTCGTTTACCGCTATGTCTATGTTTCGGTATTTGGCCGTTATCACTGTGTCATCCGCATATAGAGTTAATAAAGTTACTGGTATTCTAGTAACGTCGTCTGTGCATATTGGGTATAGCAGAGGTGAGAGGAGCGCTCCCTGCGGTACTTCAGCCTCCAGATTTCCGAGTTCGGATAGGATTTGTCCTATACGAACTCTGAAACTACGGTTGCTCTAATACGACAAAAATTAGTCTCGTCATTGCTCCGCTGTAACCGTATCTTCCTATTTTATAAATTAGTTCTTTATGCCAAACTCTGTCGAAAGCTTTGCTTACGTCTCCTGTATATTGTCTATCGTTAAATCCAGCTGCTATGTACTCAGTTAATATGAGTGCTTGTAGCTCATTGGAGTGTTCTGATCTGAAGCCGAATTGTGCTTCTGGTATTATGTATAATCGGTTTGTTTCGACTTGGAGTCGACTGAGTATGACTCTCTCTACAATCTTACTGATTGCAGGTAGTACGCTTATTGGCCTGTAATTTTGCGAGATTGTTCTATCTTTTCCTGGCTTTGGTATCATTATGACATGGGCCCCTTTCCAACGGTTTGGGAATTTCTTGATCTCGCCGGTAAGTATTTTAGTGCCTTGTTCGTTATTTGGTCTGTTTCAGGTAGCTTTTTCGGCAAGCTGTTTTTAATTAGCTCGTTAAACTCGTTAGGAGGAACGTTAGGAGGGATTTTTTCGTTAGGATCCTCGGGTCTTTCTCTTTGTTCTTCGACTTCTTTCATGAAGCCGATGTCCTCGTCATTGAAGTTGTCTTTATAAGATATAATATATTTGTTATATATGTCGCTACGAAGAAGACAATATAGACAGTGGCGGCACGGCACAATATTGACAAGTCACATATAGCGTATGTATTTTCAAGATTTAATTGCTAGTTACTCAAGATTGGTGGGTTATAAACAAATTTTCTTTTTGTAATTTTAGATGGCCGAAACACCAAAAAATCTCTCAGTCCTGAAATCTGTGTTAAAAATTGCATTGTTTCAAATCCAAGCT
Source organism: Diabrotica balteata (assembly GCA_918026665.1). Taxonomy (NCBI): domain Eukaryota; kingdom Metazoa; phylum Arthropoda; class Insecta; order Coleoptera; family Chrysomelidae; genus Diabrotica; species Diabrotica balteata. The sequence goes on along the minus strand of OU898283.1, from coordinate 6,339,385 downwards.
TTAAGACTCGGTATACGAGTCTATAACAGTTAAACGGTTGCACAAATTATATTCAGAATTATATTCAAAGATAATCAAGTTTTTTTGGCATTAGAAGTGGATCTATATAGTCAAGAATACTGTTGCTAATTGCAATATATTGATTAAACTGCATAGTACTGCTAGATACTTGTTTAGTTTATTTACCAAATAAACAATATTCGACGGAATTGTCTACTTAGGATTAATGTTATCTGTGCTAATTATTATGATTGATTGACTGATTCAGTCAGGGTAGACAGGTAAATATAGCTTCATGCAATTATTTTGTGTTATACACTCACCGGCAAGAAAAATAGAGCACTTGTATTTTTAAAATAAAAATTTTAAATTTTAATTCACTTTAAACATTTATTATTACAATAACGTAAATATAAATTAAACAAACTCGAGTTTCAACTTACCTCCAGCCTGATTCGATTCGAGGACACTGCCAGGCGGAAAGTTCGAGGCGAGGACTGCGGCGGTACATCTGTGAAAGAATAAGACAGGTGTCCTAAGGCCAGCTCAGCGAGGATAGAAACCTCTTACTAGAAACTCTCTAGAAACTTATCCATAATTTATAATTTATCGTAGACGTAAATAAGTAAACGGGAATACGTAAGTCATAAAATATTTACTCATTACTCAACACTGCGTTCGCTACCATAGGCTGTTTGGATTCGAACTGAGGTTTCGTTGCGCATAGCCGCTTATATAAAGCCAAAACGAGGCTACGAGAACGTTCCAGAGTGCCATCTAGTAGCGAGCACTTTCGCAATTATGGAAGAGTTTTGCGATGTAGACACAAGCTAATATGTCGCGGTGTACAATGTGCAGTCTACTTCTTATTATTTATTTTTATTGTAAATGCTATTCTGGCAGAAGTACCTACTACTAATTACTAGTGGGACAGATCACAATTATTAAAATAATTGTATTAAAATAAAATTGTTTTTGATTTAAACTTAAACAGTAAAGTAAAATTAAATTTGAGAAACCATCAGATAATTGTAAATTAGGCAAGCTATTTCTGTCAAATAATATTGAATAAATGAGTGGGGGGAAATTGGGGGGTCGCGAACAAATTTTTTAGCAAAAAGGGGTCGCGGTTTAGATAAGTTTGGGAAACTCTGGGGTAGTGTATAATGAAAACATTTAAAAACAATAAAAGTGAAAGTTTGATTACAACTTAAGTAAAAAAACTAGCAATAAGTTTTAATTTGTAATTTTTCAGTTTAATAAAAGCCATTATCTCTGGTATATTACATTTATTTCTGGTATATTACATTAATTTATTTCTATGGAATGGGTTCTTTTCATACTCGATGGCCTAAAATGACAAATATTTACAAAATTAGCATCAGGCTATAGCCCATTACAATCTTAGTAATTTTTAAAGTATTATGCTGCGAACTAAGCAATGTGTTTAATATTTACTTCTTCTACATTAACTCGAAAATTTCAGTAAACTATTTTGACCCATATCTCTAGTTTTGATTTCTATCACTTGGGCCACTCTGGTTCTTGTGGTCTGAATTATATTGTACATAACAAATACTATGTTCTATCCATGTTACAGAAAAAAAAGTGGAATTTTTGTTGAGCAGTATAATCAATGATTTAATAACCTTCTTCTTCTTCTCGTGCCACTCCTAGCGGAGATTGGAAATCATCATGGCCACTGCGACTTTGTTAGCAGCGCGCCTAAAAAGTTCAATCGAACTACACCCGAACCATTCACGTAGATTACGAAGCCACGATATTTTTCTTCTTCCCACACTTCTTTTGCCCTTAATTTTGCCCTGCATGATGTTTCTTAAAAGTTCGTACTTTTCACCTCTCGCAATGTGCCCCAAGTATTCCATCTTTTAGTTTTTATCTCATTTAGAATTTCGCATCTTTTGTCTAAAGTTTTCAGTACTTGCGTGTTAGTGACGCGGTCCATCCATGATATTCTGAGAATGCGCCTATAGCACCACATCTCGAAAGCTTCGATGTTTTTTATGGTCAACTGTTTTAGTGTCCAAGCCTCAACTCCATATAACAGGGTAGAAAAGACATAACACCGCAGCATTCGTATTCGTAACTTTATATTGATATCACGATTGCAAAAGAGTTTGCGCATTCTATTAAAGACTGATCTAGCGATTTCTATTCTACATCTCATCTCTTTTGTTTGATCAGTATCGTCTGTGATCCAAGCACCTAGATATTTATAACAGGGCACACGCTCAATCGTTGTATTGTGTATTACAAGATTAGCTCTGATGTTCTTTGATTTCGTGATTACCATAAATTTAGTTTTTTTCAAATTAATTTTCAAGCCGTAACTGTTACAGTATATATTGAGACTTTGAACGAGATGTTGTAGTTCTACTAGCGTTCCCGTTAGGAGAACTGTATCGTCAGCATACCTTATATTGTTGATCGTCTCACCATTTATTATCAGACCAAGATCTTCTTCCTCGAGTGCTTGTTCACAGATAGCTTCACTATACAGATTAAATAAAAGTGGCGATAAGATACATCCCTGCCGGACTCCTCGACGGATTTGAATTTCTTCTGTTAGTCTGCCCTCAACCTTGACATTTGCTGTTTGATTTCAATATAGATTGCATATAATTCGAATATCTCGGCTGTCCATATTTTTCTTTATTAGAACTTGTCTTAGTGGTTCATGTACTTTGTCAAAGGCCTTTTCGAAATCAATAAAGCAGGCGTAAATTTCTTGGTTCATGTCTAAGCATCTCTGTGAGAGAACGTTCATTGCAAACAGAGCCTCCCTTGTACCCAGCCCTTTTCTGAATCCCATCTGAGTGTTACTGATGTCTACGTCTAATTTTCTATAGATCCTATTATGGATTATTTTTAAGAACAGTTTTAGAGCATGACTCATCAAAGCTATCGTACTATATTCGTTGCATTCCTTTGTATTTGCCTTTTTTGGCAGTAGTATAAAGGTCGAACGGAGCCATTCCCTAGGTATTATTCCAATTCTATATATTGTGTTAAATAGATCTAGGAGTATTTTAATAGATTCATCGTCCATAAGTTTGATCAGTTCTACGGGAATTTCATCAGGACCGGGGGCCTTACCACGTTTTGCTTGTTTGATTGCATATTCTATTTCTTCTCTGATTATATCAGGCCCTGTATCATTTGTATATTCGTTTGAGATTTCTTGTCTATCTTTGTCATCAAACAGTTGTGATATGTATTCTGTCCATCGGTTCATTTTTTGTTGTAAATCTTTTATAATTATACCATCTGTATCTTTGATCTGTCCTGTCTGTGTTTTTCTTCTCCTTCCTGTCATTTCTTTAATCTTTTTGTGTACATTAAAAAAGTCATATTTTCGCTCCAATTGTTCCAACTCCTGGCATTGCTCACTTAGCCATCTTTCTCTAGCTTCTCTTATTTTCTTTTTTATCAGTTTATCTGTTTCTTTGTATCTTATCGGATTATCTGTTTTGTGTACCTTCTTGTTTAATAACCTGCTTCGTGCTAATCATTAAACATCAAAACCGAGTAGCAATTTCAGAGCAAAGTTTTTCTCCAAACTAACATTTTATATTAAAGTTAAAGATGTTGACTTATTTTAATAAAATTCATTCTCCCAGTCAACGGTAAAACGTTAAGAAGAATATTGGAGTAGTAAACTTAAAGTTACGTTCAACCTATACGAAACCTGTTTAGTTAATATCTTTTACTACTCACTCTTGGGCAATGTTTTACGTTAAACGTCTGAAAAAGACGATTTCCTCTAAGTATTACTGATATCTCTCTTATTACAGCCATATCAATATTCGTAACGGTTGCTGCTTCGTACCTGGCAATGTTCATAAAACTCTGAATAAAGCTAGGAAAATACCATACAACTTTTTTGTGATTTCCCTTAATACCAAACGCGCCAGCAGGGACTGAATACATTTTGTGTCAATATTACACTTATTTGCATATCTGGCACATCTCGTTTGCATAGCTGAAGGAAGTTGGCTTTGAAAGTATGTAATACGAGTGAAAATCTCTAATTACATTTAATTTTCCACTCATTCCAAGTTTGACGACTTCATACGAAGTAATGTGGTAAACATATAAAAACTTAGTCTGGCTTAACTAGGAAAATAATTACATATAACTAGAGCGCACAAGGCTTTTTCATTTTTGCTTATTAAATAATATAACGAGCAGAGGAAAATTCAGATTCTAATTAAATGTTGTAATAAGGTATAGAAAACAAAACAAAACTTAATTGGAATATTTTTTCACCCAGAAACTATATAACTATTTTACGCTATAATTGAACTGGATTGAATTGAATTGAGTGGAAAACAAGGGTAAAACTCTGCACTATTTCTCTCTAGAATAAGCAGTCATGGAGAAAACAAACACGATGGCCCTCAGTACGCATCAAACGAAGGGTGGTCAGAATCATCAGAGGAACCACCAGAAAGTGAAAATCTCAAATCAAAAAGCAGCTATATGTACATGTACGTGGAATAGTCTATACATGTCAAGAAAGCTAGATAATGTGATCAAGGAAATAATAAGATCAGTTGACATCTTCGGAATAAATTAGTTAAATTGACCAGGAAAAGGATACTACCAACGTGGAGAAGACACACTCTATTCCTCTGGTAATCATCATCATCATCATCATTTTGCTCTACAACTCTTTGTGAGTCTTGGCCGCATTTACTATTTCCCTGCATTGTTGTCGATCCAAGGCAGCTATTTCCCATTGCTGTATTCCCATTTTGCGTAGATCACTGACCTTCTGCCATCGGGCCTGCCTTTCCCAGAATGTGGCGTTCAGGAGTCTTTCGTCACTCGATTTTAGTACTATGTTTTCGGTCTCGAAGGCGAATGAACCTATCAACAACGTAACGGTCAACGGCATAAAGATGCAGAAGGCAACGGGGAACCACTGCATTAAAGACTCGGAGAGTACCCCTAGTACAATTAACATGACTACGACAAATCATAGATACCATATTACTGATCATGAAATTCGGATAACAAGATCCAGCAGAGAAGGACAATCACAAGACGGCAAGGCCTTCTCGGTCGCCAGCAGAAGAAATCATTGCCATTATAGTGGAAAGATAAACCTCACGATCTGCACATGGAATGTTAAAACATTATATGAGGCAGCGTTATATACAGAACAATTTGAATACCGTTATTCAATCGGATGTAATGGACCAGGAGCTAGAAAAGTTACATACAGTGTCAAAAGACATACGAGAGAAATTTCTCAAACCACTAAAAATAAAGAAGAAATCGTGATTAACAAAAAAGTTAAAGAAGCCGCAGGCTTATACAAACCTAGAAGAGTTGGATGTTTGGCAGATAACCAAGGCAAACGACTGTTAACTGTGGAAGAAAAACTAGACGCTTGGAAGAATTATGTGGAAGTAACTTTTGCAGACGAAAGGCAGAATACCATTGAAGACACTGAATGCCAAAGAGGACCCCCGATTACCATTGAAGAAGTCACGTCAGCTATTAAAAGAACTAAAGATGGTAAAGCGGTAGGGCCTGACGAGTTTTGTGTAGAATTCCTAAAACTTATGGATGAACAGGGAATAAAATGGATAACAACGGTATTCAACAACATATACGTAACTGGAAAAATACCCCAAAGCTGGTTAAAGTCGACCTTCGTGACCATACTAAAAAAAGTAAATGCCAAGACATGCGAAGACTACAGAACAATTAGCCTAATGAGCCACTTACTTAAAACGTTCTTGAAAGTGATACACGGCAGAATATATAAAAAATGCGAAGAACAAGGACGCAGTTTGGATTCCACGATTCCTTAGGCACCCGAGAGGCTCTATTCGCTGTCCAAATGCTTATGCAAAGATGCAGGGATGTTAACTATGATGTGCATATTTGTTTTATCGACTACAAAAGGCATTTGATAAAGTAAAGCATGATAAACTTATAAACATCTTAAAAGAATTGGGGTTAAATGATAGGGACTTGAGAATTATCTATAATTTATATTACAACCAAACAGCCAATATTAAAGTGGATGACCAATTGACAGAAGCAGTCTCCATAGATAGAAGAGTGAGGCAAGGATGCATTCTGTCCCCGGTATTATTTAATATATACTCTGAATATATCTTCGAGCAAGCGCTGGGAGAACTACAAGAAGGCGTATTAGTCAACGGAATGCGTCTAAACAACATTAGATATGCCGACGACGCAGTAGCTTTTGCAGATAGTCTGGACGGTTTGCAAAGAATAATGTCGCGTATATCAGATATAAGTAGAGAACACGGACTTGATCTTAATACGAAGAAAACAAAGTACATGGTAGTCAGTAAGCGCGAAATATTAAATACACAGCTTTTGGTTAACCAACATCCAATTGACAGAGTGGACAGCTACACATACATATACAACCAACATTAACAGCCAATGGGATCACTCCAGTGAAATAAAACAACGCATAGGAAAAGCGAGATCAGCGTTCATAATGATGAAGTCTCTTTTCAGAAGTCACGATTTACCACTTGCTACCAAAATCTCTCTCATTAGATGCTATGTATTTTCTACGTTATTATACGGAGTAGAGGCCTGGACATTTTCCAAAGCTTCTTTAAGAAAACTTGAGGCATTCCAGATATGGTGTTACAGAGGTATTTTAAGAATTTCATGGGTGGATCGTGTGACTAATGTTGAGGTCCTACGTAGAATAGGCAAGGAATGCGAGATTATTAACACCATCGAAGAGCGCAAACTGGAATATCTTGGCCATGTTATGAGGAATGAACATGAGAATGACTTTATGAGATACGGCTTGTTGCAACTCATTCTTCTGAACAAGGTATTTGTAAAGATGGGACCAGGGAGAAGAAGAATATCTTGGCTTCAAAACCTGAGAAAGTGGTTAGGATAGCCATGTTGATCGCCAACATCCGGAACGGATAGGTACCGTAAGAAGAAGATATGTTCTACTTGTTTCTGTTATTTTGTTCATTAAGTTTTACTGCCCTTCCATGTTATTGGATACCGCATCATCTGCATACCGCAGGTTATTGAGCCTGGCTCCATTTATTGAGATGCCTTCATCAATATCTTTTAGAGCCTCTTCTAAAATGTGCTCCGAATACAGATTGAATATCAGTGGTGAAATTATATACCCCTGTCTCACTCCATTTAAGATTTTGACCTGATATGTATATTTTCCATATTCGGAGAGGGTTGGGTTTTAGTTTAGGGTGAGGCAGTTTTTAGAGCTGGCCAAGTTATATTTTGTAAATTACACCTTACGTTTTCTACTAATAACTTCATGAGACCGTTGGGGCAATTTAGCTGATGGAACAGCATTTTTCTTCAGTCTTCTCAATTTAGTTTCAGGTGTTACTATAAAGTAAATTAAGTATAAATATATTAAAAGATCGAGGAGTTCTACGAAAAACTGGAGACCACAATCGCTAACATACCAAATAAAGAACTTACTATAATATGTGGCGACTTTAATGCAAAAGTTGGCAACACTACACAAAATGACGACTTAAAGAATGTACTGGGAAAGTTTGGCATAGGGCAGAGAAACGAAAGAGGAGACCGTTTAATCGAATTTGCTATCACAAACAACTACTCTATCATGAATACTCGATTTAAACACCATGTACGTCGACTTTATACTTGGAAAAGTCCTGGAGATAGATTTAGAAATCAAATAGATTACGTCCTCATCAATATTCGCTGGAGATCGTCCATTTAAACAGTCAGATCATATCCAGGGGCGATATGCGGATCCGATCATACTCTCCTCGTAGCTAAAGTAATGCTTAAACTTAAAGCACCCAACAAACAAAGAGAGATAAAGAGGATAGAACTAAGAAAGAAAGACGATCTTCTACAGGTAGTACAGAAAAGTATGCCCTCTATTCGTAACGGAACATCACAAGAAATATGGGAGACTGTTAAACATTGCGTAACAACACCAGTGGATCGCTCAAAGGAAAATAATCCGGTGAAACGGAAACACTGGATAACAGATGAAACTCTTAAAATAATTGAGAATAGCAGAAATCTTTGTAAAAGTGGTGTACATAGTGAAAGGGAAGAAGCTAGTTTAAGAAATCTCAATAAAGAAATAAAACGAAGATGTAAGGCCGACAAAAAACAGTACTATCAAAGTATATGCAAAGAAATTGAGAGACATGGTCAGAATAATCAGCCGAGAGATCTATTTAGAAAAATACGCTACCTGACAAGAGATTTCAGAGCCAGAACTTGGGCCATTGAAGATAACACTGGAACCCTGAGAACAAACAGAGAAGACATAGCAGAGACATGGAGATCGTATTGCAGGGACCTATATAAAGATGATCAACGACAAGAACTTGTTAGCCAAATCTCTGACGAGGTGGAAGAAGAACCTGATATACTCGAAAATGAAGTAAGACAGGCTATCAACAAGCTCAAAAATAACAAAGCACCAGGTCCAGATATGATAACAGCAGAAATGCTTAAAGCCACAGAAGAAACTGGCGTAAAGTTACTTCATCTACTCTGTAACCAAATATGGCATTCCAAACTATGGCCTGAAGACTGGACAAAATCTACAATAACGAACATACATAAAAAAGGCAGCTTCCATAAATGCGACAATTATAGAACTATCTCTCTTATATCCCATGCCGGCAAGATAATGCTACATATAATCAAAGAGAGACTGAAAACATTCCTTCAAAGAGTAATTCCATAAGAGCAAACTGGATTTACCAAAGGTAGAGGCACTCGAGAACACCTGCTGAATATAAGACAGATAATCGAGAAATCTAGGGAATTCAAAAACCCACTATACATCTGTTTTACAGATTACCGTAAAGCGTTGGACAGGGTCAAGTGGAGACACTTATGGCGAATACTAAAAGAAGTAGGCGTACCACAACATCTAATTACGCTTATAACTGAACTATATGAACACACTACTGGATCAGTTAAAGTACTTGACACACTTTCGAACGAGTTTCATCCAGAACGGGGTGTCAGACAAGGATGTATATTATCTTCACAATTATTCAACATATATGGAGAGTATATTATGCGAAGAGCACTTGAAGGATGGGAAAAGGGCATCTCAATAAATGGTCATAAACTAAACAACCTACGTTTCGCAGATGACACAGCCCTTCTTGCAAATAGTCAAGTAGAGCTGATGGAACTTATACGACTGATCGAAAACGAAAGTCAAATATTTGGTCTGCAATTAAACATATCAAAGACAAAGATCATGATAGTGGATAGACTACACAACAATCATCCACACATAACCACAATTGACCGGTTCGAGGTTGTGAGCTCATACTTATATCTGGGATCATTAATCACAAATACAGGGTCATTACAAGAAGAGATTAAACGTAGATGTGATCTAGCAAAAGTTGCCACAGCAAAAATGACCAAAATATGGAAGGAATGTCAAATTTCAAGAGCGATAAAGATGAAGTTGATCAACTGCTTAATATTCCCAATACCGAACTACGGATGTGAATCTTGGACTCTGAGACAATCGGAGAGAAACAAGATAGACGCCACTGAAATGTTCTGTTGGAGACGAATGTTACGAATTCCTTGGACCGACTGTAGAACAAATAATTCAATTTTAAGAGAGCTAAAAGTTAGCCAACGACTCTCTAGTAAAGTCCATCTCCAATAATTAAAATATTTTGGGCATGTTATGAGAGCAAACACAGAAAACATGGAAAGACTGATAATACAAGGAAAGGTAGAAGGCCGGAGATCACGAGGAAGATCCCCAACAAGACGGATAGATCAACTTACAGGAATATGCCAAAGACCTATGCATGAATTAAAAGAAATGACCAGAGACCGAGATCTCTGGAGACGGACAATACACGACATCACGTCGACCACTACACTCCCCCTGGGGGGTCAGGATTGAAGAGAGAGATATGAAAATATAAATAATATTTTAATCAACACTTGGAAAGTAATCGTTCGCAGTAAAATGTAAACTGCACAGTCATATACTTGGTTATAGTTTTGCTAAATTCGCAAAATGCATTACCAAACTTTTCTCATATTCTCGTTCAGCGGAAACTTATGTATGGAATTTTTTTTGTGAATTATAATAGGATGAACATTAAGGAACACTGCAATAGTTTTTTGAAGTCGAAGTCCTTGTTAATTAAAATATAAACGGGTCGCTAATATGTATACAAATTAAGGACAATTTTAAGGTTTTCCCGAAGTGGATACTTTTGAAATCTACCACCAGTCGTCGTCCACTTTGCGGTTCCTCGCGAATTGAAAAACAGACAGAACCATGTCTATATAAAAAGAAGAAGAAGAATTAATTAAGTTAGATTGTAATATTTTGAAGACATACTGTGTTGAGATGTTCATTTTGGAAGGATCTTGAGCAGTAGGTACTTCAGGCAAAAAGAGACCGGCCAGGTTTTTTGAAACCAGTTTTAAACAACTAGGGAATTAAAGAAACGAATAAAATGCGTACTTTTATAAATGACACAACTGTAACCACAGAGATTTTTGTTTCTGTTTTTTATAATCAACTTTTCTATAAACTTCATAAAACTTATAACGCTCCCTGTAAATTTTAATGGAACGTTGGAATGAACGATTTGTATTTCATCCATCGAAATTAAATACTGGCGTTGTGTGTATAAGCATAAGCATGATCTATTTTAAAACTTGGTTCAATAATCATAGACTGGCATCTAATTATATCCTTATGCATGCTATGTTTAGTATACAACAAAAAACTTTTGAAATTCGGTACGTTTTTTAACATAATTACTTCCTTTTTAATCGGGTGAGTAGTGTCATGATAGGAGACTGTATACACAGACAACATACACGTTAGCATATTGAAAATTTTACCACAAAATACACTCGATTAAAAATAGAATGTAACTCGCATGCTTAACCATGAAAATATCAAATATTTATATACTTTTTTTAATATGAGTTGAATAACAAAACAGATGTGAGTTCTGTGATAGTATTTATTCCCTTGCAAAATATTCGTTATACAAAATGCATATTGCCTTATTCTCCTGTTGGATTAACTAATAAAAATTCACTATGCATTCAAGACTCCTTTGGGATTGCTAGTCCTCAGACAAGTCTAATTCCTTTTAAGATGTAGACTCGAGGTGAATGGATAAATTATCCAGCAAAAGATGAAGTTTAAATACTAAAGGCGGAAATACACCATTCAATTCGGTTAAACAATGTGGATAATTCAATTACATTGTTCAATCAAATTGAAAAGCATACATATACACGCTTCAATTTATTCTTCATTCAATTCGGTCGAACAATGTGGATGATTCAAAATGTACGTACGGAACTTATTAGATCACAAGTCAAAATGAAAAGATTCTAACTCGATGAAATAAACGGTTGAATCGAACACAATCGACAAAACTTGTATAGACAAGTCAATGTGGATGAATCATCCCAGTTGTACAACGAAGTTGAACGAAAGTAGAAATTATCTCAACTCATTTCAACGTTCAATTTTGTTGAACGCTTTTATTGAATTGCAAAATACATCGTTCATTTTGGTTGAATCATCCACATTGTTCAGCCGAATTGAATGGTGTGTTTCCGCCTTTAGGCTAAGAACTATCAGGCTATGGCGCCGTTGAAGCAGAAGTAAAAGAGCAACAAAAACAGTTCTAAACAATACAGTGTGGCGCAATAAACACGTGGGGTAAATCGAGAATTTCTGCACCGCGGAAACTAACTACAAGCAATAACTAAAAGATTGCTTATAACAACACAAATAAAGGTACTTCGTTCGTACAAGTGAAAACATAAGAAACACCTGTGGGGTAGTCAACATTAATAATTGTTGGATGCTAAACAATTAAAAGAAAAAAGAAAATCCATAAAAAAATTGATATGATCAGCTTAAAACAAACTGACGTTAAACTAAAAGTCACAGTAAAATTAAATAAGTCAATAGCGGATATCAAGGCAAGATCTAAACAACCGGCCAGTATAGAAGACAAATGTAATTGTATTAAAAAAGCTATCGTAACCACCACCAAGTCTCTGGTCGCTTCTCAAAAGTACACGAAGAAGAATTTGATGAATGACGAAATATTATCAATGATGGACGACCGCAGATCATTTAAAAACAAAGACCGAACCAAGCATCAGCAGATTAACCGACAAATACGAAAAGAGTGTCGCAAAACTAAAAAAACAGTGGCTGCTAGACAGATGTGCAGAAATGGAGAAATTGGAAGAAAAACAGGACCACTTTAACATACATAAACTCGTTAAAGAAGTGACAAGTCATACAAAACCTTGCAGTTTTAACAGTATTGTGAAGGACAATAAATTAATTACTGATCCCAAAGATCTACTTTAACATTAGAAAAACTACACACAGAAACTATACTCAGACAACACTAGAAGAAACTCTGAAAGTGAATATAAAAGTCAACCCTCCCCCAAAATATTGAAGTCAGAAGTTGTAAGGGCATTCAAACGCCATTCAATTTAGACGCCTTGGTAGATCTTTCTAATGACATTTATGCGTCCGGTCAAATACCACAGGACTGGCTTCAATCAACCTTTATACCAATCTCAAAAAAGCCAAACGCTAATAGTTGCAACCAACACAGTTCGGTTTCAGACAAGGATTTGGCACAAGAGAATCACTTTATAGCTTAACTGTCCTACTTCGGAAATGCAGAGATCAGTAAAAAGATGTCTTCCTATGCTTTATAGATTACCAAAAAGCGTTCGATTGTATTAATCATTCAGAATTGGTATGATTGCTCCAGGAACGTTCGATAGATGAGAATGACCTTAAAATCATAAAGAACCTTTATATGAATCAAGTGGCACCTATGAGAGTAGGACTGGAATCTACATCATATTTCTAAATCAAAAAAGGTGTACGACAGTATTATGATCAAGAAATACCTTTAAAGATACAATATAATAAAATCATGAAAAAAACTGATTAAAGAAATCTCTCTTCGCTGTTATGAGCTTATCTCGAGATAACGGGTACAGTAAATTTAAAAATGAATAGCAATTATAGCAAATAAAACAAAATGAATTCAATTTAACTTCAAAAGAATACAAAAAGATTACAAGAATTCTGTGGTATAAAAATGAAACTAACCCGCACTTGGTTGTAAGTTAAACGTCTGTCTTGCACTGTTTTTAGTTTAATTAACTATTCTTACTGAATATTCAATGTTCGTAATTATTATTTGTGAGAAGTTCTTAATAACTGATTGAATTGTGACTGTCCGTATGAAAAATTAAATGTTCTTTTAATTGAATTGATAAATCGGTGGTTAACCTTAACTACAGGTGAAGAACATCGACATGGAGGATAAGAACATCGACACCACACACATACAAATAGTATTAAATCTGTACTGGAATCAGCGAGCTAATATAAAAATAGAAGACCAAACATCGGACGAAATAGAAATACGTAGAGGAGTACGACAGGGTTGTATATTGTAACGGCTCTTGTTTAATATCTACAGCGAACAAATATGCCAAGAAGGTTTCTCACATGCAAACGAAGGGATGATAGTCAATGAAGAAGTTATCAATAACATTCGATATGCTGACGATACTGTGATAAAGGCAAGAACAGCGGAAGATCTACAACATTTAGTTGAAAGTATGAATGAGATACGTAATAACTACGGCATAAGGATGAACGTCAAAAAAATCAAATATATGACCTTCAGTAAGAATCCAATACGTGACACTAGTATCGCAATAAACAGTACCCAACTCGAAAAAGTAAGCGAATACAAATACTTGGGAACCCTCATCAATGAAACAGGTGACCAAAATCACGAGATAGAAAGACGTATTGAAATTGCCAGGTCTACCTTTATAAAAATGAAAAAAATATTTTGTAATCGTGATATTAGTATTCATCTACGAACGACACTGAGGAATAGTAACAAGGAAATCATAACAGATTTCTCAAAATTAAGTCACAAACTGCCAAAGATACATTTGTGTCACCAAGAGTCTATTCAAATACATATACATACAAATACATGCCGGCACTGCTTGACTTCTGGGCGAACCGCCAAAATCAGAATTCGACCTGATCCCGCAGGATGTTATATAATTGGGAATCTTTCATTATCCTGTACGATCATATCAGGCAACGATGCACCCAAGCGTAGAAACGGGATCGTTAGTATTGGCGTCGCCGGCCAGTACCGAGACAAATTCCCGGTTCCGCTTCGCTAGCTGGCTTGTGGGTTGTGTTCTGTCACCGCTCTTTTTTAATCTTTACTCTGAAACTATTTTCGATAGAGCCTTAAGTGACACTGAAGATGGAATCAAAGTCAACGGATAGACTATTAGTAATCTTCGCTATGCTGATGATACAGTCATAATAGCTGATAGCCAAGTAGCGCTACAATGACTAATAGATAGAATAAACACTGAAGGAGAACGACTGGGCTTGAAGATTAATAAAGACAAGACGAAGGTAATGGTGGTTAGTAGAACACGAAATACTGTAGAAAAGTACTATAAAGGACCATAAAGGAAAATGTGATGAACCGATTGAAGACCTTTGAAATGTGGGTATTTAGAAGACTACTTAAAATTCCCTGGACAGTTCACACAAAAAATGTCGAAGTATTAAATCGAATGGGCAGAGAACGAGAATAGTTGCCAATAATAAAAAAAAGAAAACTGCTTATCTGGGTCATATATTTCGAAATTCCAAGTACCAGTTCTTAAAGCTTATTATGGAAGGGAAGATAGAAGGAAAACGAGGCATCGGAAGAAAGAAATACTCATGGCTTAAAAACATACGGGATTGGACGAACCTCGACGCCCATGCACTCTTTAGAGCCACACAAATTCGAGAGGAGTATGCCAGAATTGTCGCCAACATCAAATAATTGGATAAGGCACCATAAGAAGAGAAACGATCAAAAAAGAGTGGAAGGAACGTCTTAGCAGCATGGACGAAAGAGGAATGGTAAGAATCACTTAAGATAAATCGCCAACGGAACTGAGAAGTATAGGTCAACTCCGAAAAAGGTGGAACGACCATTCGAACGTTGATGCAGAGCAGATGAATGAAAGTTTAGATTATTGACGAAAAATTAAATAATTTCGTACGGTTAACTGAACGATTGGTTTCACAGATCAGACTTAATTGCATTCGGATTGTGTAACAGAATAGAATTGGAGTAATAACAATTGTAGCGGTCTGAGGAAGCTAGATTCTAAATGACAAAGGTTAATTATTGTTTCTGCTGGTAATAGGAATGGATTTCATTAAGGGTTCGTATTTGAGCTGGAAATCCAATCTAAATCTGGTGGTTATCACGACGATATGAACTTCGAGTATTACTAGAAGTGACTTAGAGATAAACTTCTAATAAATTTAGCATACAATGATGAAATGCTTTGTTCAGAGTTATACGAGTTGTAGTAAATATAAAATTTTCATTAAAAATGGCAATTCGCAGAAACTTTTGAAGATTAGTGTTTTATTAATTCCAAAAAATAATAATAATAATATCTTTTATAAAAGCCATTTGTTTACTTAGCAGTATACTTACAACTGTTCTTCTCACAAGGAAAAAGAAATTACCTGAAACAAAAAGTAATATATGAATAATGACATAAATTTTTTAAGTATCACTTTAAAACACATGAGTTGGAATCTAAGCGTATTATTAAGGTGCATTAAATTACAGTGCAAAATCATTACATACGGTTCGAATAATTCATGAGTACAGATTTTAAGTCAACAAATAAATGGCTATTTCGATGATATAATAGGATTAGAAATATCATGTACAGATGAATTATCTATGCATTAAAGTAAATTCATGTCATTGGATCAAATTTGGTGAATTAATTCTCTTTGTCATCTAACATTATTAATAATGTGCAATTGCGATACAAAGTTTTAACAATTTAATAAAATTGAACGTTTTTAATTGTTTTAGGACTTAGCTTTTGACTTTTTCCAATAATATTTTAAAAGTCAATGTTTTATCTCGCATTTGTTTTTTTTTTTGGACATAAACTCTCTCTTCAATCCTGACCCCCCAGGGGGAGTGTAGTGGTCGACGTGATGTCGTGTATTGTCCGTCTCCAGAGATCTCTGTCTCTGGTCATTTCTTTTAATTCATGCATAGGTCTTTGGCATATTCCTGTAATTTGATCTATCCATCTTGTTGGGGATCTTCCTCGTGATTTTCGGCCTTCTACCTTTCCTTGTATTATGAGTCTTTCCATGTTTTCTGTGTTTGCTCTCATAACATGCCCAAAATATTTTAATTGTTGGAGATGGACTTTACTAGAGAGTCGTTGGCTAACTTTTAGCTCTCTTAAAATTGAATTATTTGTTCTACGGTCGGTCCAAGGAATTCGTAACATTTGTCTCCAACAGAACATTTCAGTGGCGTCTATCTTTCTTCTCTCCGATTGTCTCAGAGTCCAAGATTCACATCCGTAGGTCAGTATTGGGAATATTAAGCAGTTGATCAACCTCGTCTTTATCACTCTTGAAATTTGACAGTCCTTCCATATTTTGGTCATTTTTGCTGTGGCAACTTTTGCTAGATCACATCTACGTTTAATCTCTTCTTGTAATGACCCTGTGTTTGTGATTAATGATCCCAGATATAAGTATGAGCTCACAACCTCGAACCGGTCAATTGTGGTTATGTGTGGATGATTGTTGTGTAGTCTATCCACTATCATGATCTTTGTCTTTGATATGTTTAATTGCAGACCAAATATTTGACTTTCGTTTTCGATCAGTCGTATAAGTTCCATCAGCTCTGCTTGACTATTTGCAAGAAGGGATGTGTCATCTGCGAAACGTAGGTTGTTTAGTTTATGACCATTTATTGAGATGCCCTTTTCCCATCCTTCAACTGCTCTTCGCATAATATACTCCCCATAGATATTGAATAATTGTGGAGATAGTATACATCCTTGTCTGACACCCTGTTCTGGATGAAACTCGTTCGAAAGTGTGTCAAGTACTTTAACTGATCCAGTAGTGTGTTCATATAGTTCAGTTATAAGCGTAATTAGATGTTGTAGTACGCCTACTTCTTTTAGTATTTGCCATAAGTGTCTCCACTTCACCCTGTCGAACGCTTTACGGTAATCTATAAAACAGATGTATAGTGGGATGTTGAATTCCCTAGATTTCTCGATTATCTGTCTTATATTCAGCAGGTGTTCTCGAGTGCCTCTACCTTTGGTAAATCCAGTTTGCTCTTGTGGAATTTCTCTTTGAAGGAATGTTTTCAGTCTCTCATTGATTACATGTAGCATTATCTTGCTGGCATGGGATATAAGAGAGATAGTTCTATAATTGTCGCATTTATGGAAGCTGTCTTTTTTATGTCTGATCGTTATTGTAGATTTTGTCCAGTCTTCAGGCCATTGTTTGGAATACCATATTCGGTTACAGAGTAGATGAAGTAACTTTACGCCGGTTTCTTCTGTGGCCTTAAGCATTTCTGCTGTTATCATATATGGACCTGGTGCTTTGTTATATTTGAGCTTGTTGATAGGAAATAAACTACAATCATTTTAATTAAAATTACATTAGACCAACATGGGAGGCGAGTTCTGGGCGGTTAGTGACAAAATTCTAAAGAGTGAGAAAATCTTGATCATCTTTAAATTCACAGAGCAGTTAGTTGTATATAATTTGCTTCTAAGTTCTTAATCATCAAAAAAGTAATTTTTGTTTTAAAATTTACAAAAAATTAATTAGAACATGGACAAACTTGCGCAGCTAAATCAAAGAGCGTTGGATGCTATTTACAGTGAGTCTTCTCCTTCGATGACAACCGTCAACAATTAGTTTAACAAGTTTCAATATGGTCGGAGCCGGGGGATGCGTTCTTCTTCTAATCGACGTATAGCTGAGCGGGAAAGAAACAAATTTCAGGGGACAAGTTTTGCACGGAGATTCTTGGGACTTTGCACCTCCTTAAACTATCCCAAGACCGCTGGGTACCCCCAATGATTGGAGGTGTGTAATCAATCTTTGATTGCACCCTTCATGTGGTGGTCCTGTTGAAACTAAACTCAGCGGATCTAGACTAGATAGTCGATAAACAATCCCCACGCCAAGCCATGGTTCCTTTGGGGCAACAGGTCACACGCCATAGTATTTAGCCAAGCGGGGCTCTGCGAGGGGTTGACTGTCTTTCCCTAGCTATTCGTGGGACCAGTGTGGAATCTCAAAAAAAAATAAATACAGAAAAAAATCAAACGCAAGACGTTGATCTCATGACAGGCGAATAAATTAGGACTGCAAAGCTATCTGGCGTCTCTAAAGCCAAACTCAGTAGGCTGGTAAAACAAGGCCAAGATTACGTTCAAGCCAAAAGGGCTGTAATCAAAGCCAATTTCATCACGGCTGTTGAAAGGGCAAAAGAGATGCCGTCAAAGCCAATAGAGGCCATGACAAAAATAATACAAATCCAGAAGATCAGTGGTCCAAAAAGGCTAAGGTCAGACGGAAGCACATGGATGTACAAGCTTTAGACAGTCGAAATAGCTATCTTGGATGCGTATGACAAAATTCCGAAAGCAGGACCACAGGTTCGCTTCCTAAAGAGTACATACAGGCCGGGTTTCCTGGAACTTAACTGTGCGGGCGGTATAAGTGCGCGGTGGCTAAAGGAGGTGATTCCAACCCTGAGGCCTTGGGAGAGTGCATCTCTTAAGGCTGTGGAGGGGGAAGACATACTCAAGCCGTACTCATGCATTGTCTTCGTACAGGACGAGCATGGGGAACCTCTTGAGTCCAAAAGGATCCTTAATAGATTACGGATAAGCAACCATGGTCTCAGGACACATCTAGGGACAGTCTGGGGTAGCAAGCCTTCGGACAAAGAGGTGTTCTGGAACTTCTCGATGGATTCTGAATATCGAGAAGAACTCCAGAAATTAAAAATATCACCCTTTTTCGGAGTAGGACGGTTAACGTTCCGGCCCAAAGAAGGGAAGACAAAAACACGAAATGAAAAGCCAGTAGCAACTCGTTCCAGTGAAACAGGGAAAACCTCCCTACATATGGAGGTTCAGGAAGAGGAACAACCTTCTTCGGGTGGAGCTGACACACTCATAAGTACTTATGTCCAAGAGTGTGTCGGACCCACGGAAGAAGGAATGTCCACAGATCCAGAACCTGCTATCTCTTCGCAATGAAGGGAGAAGTAAGGCTCCTGCAGGCCAATCTTAGAAAAAAGGGCCAAAAGATCCTTAAAAATAAAGAAAAATATTGTTTCTTTTAGGATTTATATTAGGGAAACTACTATTTTACAGGAAAATTATATTTTAAAAGATACAAGATAAAGTATGTTGCAAATCCATACTCGAATTTATTTAAATTAAGACACAAGCAAAACTCCGTCTTAAATATTCACGTTTTCAGTGAAGCCTCCCTAACTATGCAATGTGACGCTTACATAAAAACGAACACAGCTGGATTAAATCCATTCACGAAGTTGTTATTGCTAAGGCAACAATCAGAATTAGAAATGTGGATATATTTATGTCGACACTAGAAAAAGTAGTTTTATTCCAACACGATACGAACTTACAGGATGTCCTAAGTATATCTTATCTAGTACATGTCTAAAAAACTCAAAAATATGTATGCAATTTTATAATGATTTAACTTAGATCATCAAAAATGGTTTTCAATTATTTTCTTTATTTTCTAATCGTAAAGAATAATTAGTGAAAATAAACTATTACGATCCGAGACTGTTGATATACAGGATTAATCTAATAATAATTATCTGTGTATGCAACACATGGACGAAGTTTATGGTGAGGTTGCACCTTCGTTAGCAACAGTACAATTTTGGAAAGCTGAATTTGTTCGTGGTCGTACGAGTGTTTCTGATGATGAGTATCCCGGGAGTCCAAATGAAGTCACCACGCCGGAAATTATCAACAAAATCCATGATATGATTATGGCAGATCGTCGAATTAAGCTCCGCTAGTTAATAGAGGTCCTAAGCATTTCCCACGAACGCGTACACATTATTCACCATCATTACTACACATACCCGCGCGATAAGTGCCGCCTTTGCTGACAATTGATCAAATGCAGAAAAACGAGTGACTTCGGAGACGGTTTTGGCGATGATACGCCGCAATTTTTTTCGCCAATTTATCACCGATGATGAAACCTGGGTGCATTATTACACACCGGAAACCAAAGAACAGTCGAAACAGTGGCGCAAACGCAACGAAGAGCCACCGAATAAGGCAAAGTGTGCACATTCGGTCGGTAAAGTGATGGCGACTGTTTTCTGGGATGCGAAGGGCATCATCCACATCGACTACTTGGAAAAAGGAAAAACAATCAATGGTCAGTACTACGCAGCATTATTGGATCGATTTGATGCCGAATCGCGTCGAAAACGTCTTGGTTTCTAACGCAAAAAGTGCTCTTTCACCAAGACAATGCACCGACTCACCGATCGGCTGTCGCCGTGACAAAATTACAAGAATTGGGCTATGAATTGTATCTGTATTCCCCAGATCTTGCCGCCAGGATTTTTTCCTGTTTCCAAACCTAAAAAAATTTCTCGGAAGACGCCTTTTCGCAACAAATTAAGTCGTAGCAATAAAACACTGAAAACTTTGTTTTCAAACTTCCACAAAATTTATTTTAACTATTATCACTACAGCTGTTTCGGCTGATTGCCTTTCTCAAGTGATCTATTTTTGGCATGCGTTTACACTTTATAGTCTCTAATGAAATAGGTTGAGGAGGGGAGAACTGTTTGTCTCAAGTTGGTCATTCAGAATTATATCTGGGTTTTTTAATTTGTTGATTTCCATAGATTCTAACAAAGATAGCTTAAGGCCTTTATTTTGAATGTGAAGAATTTTAAATTTGTCATTAAAAGAATGATTATGATCTAGAAGGTGAAGTGCGTATGACGAATCTGTTTTTCTATTATTGAAAGCCCTTTTATGTTCTGCTATTCGTTTATTAAATTTTCTACCAGTTTGACCGATGTAAGTTTTTGGGCAGTCGCCACATTGAAGTTTGTATTGTTACATAAAATGAATTTCCATCAAGTAACGGTAGAATCCATCAATTAAATTAAGTCGTCGCTGAAACTTCGGCCTATTTTGAAGATCTCGAGCAAAAGTACTATTCGAATGGAATAAAAAAATTGGAACATCGTCTTACTAAGTGTATCGAGCTAAAAGGGGACTACGTTGAGAAATAAATCTACGTTGAGAATTTTGGGATATTAAAATAATTGGATGATTTTTAACAACAAAGTATAACCTTACAAGAGTCGAAGTACGTAAATATATAAGTGTAGTATTCAATCATTGTATGATAATATTCTCACTAGATATGCCATTTTTGACAATGACTTAATGTGTTAAAGTCACTGAGTTCTATTACATAACCTAGAGTCGAACTCCCTACTAGGGACTCCCTACTAGGATCGTATTAATACAGAATTTAAGCAGCGGCGAAAAAAAATAAGGGGGCAAGAATTTGAAAATTACACTTGACTGAATATAAGAAAATTTTCAAATCCAAAAATACTAGAAATGGAATTCCTAATGTTGGAATTAAAACTCCTTTATAACAGGTATATACTTAAAAAGACCCTTTCGGTCTACATCGCATAACGGTTTGGGACTAAAAAGTCCATCAGCAGTGTATTACCTGGAATAAGTATTACCACTTTAGTGAATGCAAAATTATAAGGTTAACTACCAGATGTATATGAGTCAAGCCACTAAATATTTAGGTAAAAACCCTTAAAATGGTACAAAATTTATTATGTTACATTTTTGTTGAAAAGATGGTGTGATGTTACAAGTTTTTAACAGATACCCTGCACGGCAACTTAAGACTCCCAATAGGGGACTCTGAGACAATGTCAACCCCAACATATTGATGTTTGCTATTTTTGGTAGGAACAATAGGTCTTATGAATGTTTTATAGGTGTGCAGGAGGGTTTTGGAGCAGGTGCCAGCTCTATTGCCAGATATCGGGTCCAAGAGATTAGCTCTCTTCCTAAATCTGTCAATAGTGAGTTAAAGATCAGTGTCCCAATTGAGAGTCCTGCCAAAGTGGACTCCCAAGTAGGACACCGAAGGAATGTAATTGAGCCTTTCTCCTAGGGGAGTTTTCCAGTTCACTTATTCAACTGTGCAAGTAATCAAAATAAGATAACTTGTGTTTTGAATGGGTTTAAAGTTACCCGCTATCTGTTCCACCAGTATATTATTTTTTTTTTAATAACATTTGTGCTCTATAGAACACAGACGTGTGCCCCTACGTCTCTCAGAGGGAAAGTAATGCCGTTTCATCGGCATAAAGCAAGATAGTTTCTGACTTTTTCAGGGGGTGGGGGATGGCACTATTATAGATTGTATACGATGTCAGAGCCAGAATTTAGTCCTGTGGCACTCCAGCTAGTGGAGTAAAAGGGTTTGAAAGTTTGTTGACTACCTTTACTGAGATTGTCCGACTGGAGAGATAGGAATGGATGATTTTGATAAATGATATAGGCAGTCCAGTAGGGTAGAGCTTTGCGATCAGTCCGGCATGTCAGACTTGATCAAAAGCCTTTTTGAACGTCAAGAAAGATGCCCATAATGAACCTGTAATGTTCGACTATAGATTTTGAGATGACTCCCTGACCTGAAAATTGCGCGAAAATTTTTATACACGCCTTTGTAGCGATTTTTAGGGATTTCCAGGTCAATTGGCCAATGGAAAGGATTTCGAAGTGGGGCGATGCGCATTAGAGTGCGCACTAGTCCACAGAATAAGACACGATGACAGGACTAAATAACGGTATAAAGATTTACAAAACAAACTCTGATTAACCTTAAAAAAAATTAACACATGCCGTTTAAATAAAAACAAACAAATTAATGTCTCGGTTCGTTCCCAGAACCGCTTTGTCTGTTTTTATCGGTTCTTAATTACTAAGTTACTAATTCTCTGATATTTCGTATCCGAGCTGTTTTACTACGTTTTGTATTAGGTAATGTAGTTGTAACGTTACAATGTATTCGTATCTCATAATATTTAAAATATATTTTTACGTCAATTTTTTTGTTACAAACGATAATTTGGATTTAATGGCATTTAAAATGACTTGTAAATAATTTATGATATGATTCAGAAACTCCTACTAAGTTCATAATACAAAAAATTCAATAATAATTAAGTTTATGTAAAACGTTAATGCTATCTATCAATAAATAAACTTTTAAATTTATAAATCATATATCTACAGGGTGATTAATTAGTGCGAGAAAGCTCAGTAGATAAGTGATAGAAGATACAAAAAAAAAAGTTATTTATGAAAATCGTAGATAGCTTTAAATTCCATATTTTAAAATTAGTTACAATAATACAGGATGTTTGATAACGGCGTGACAGATCAAAGCTATATTTAAAAAAAAGAACCTGTATTTTATTCTAAATTTTAAATTTTCGTTACTTATTCATCACAACAATGTGAAGTTGTAACCTTTTCTACTAGGTATTTAAAAAGTTACAACCAATTTTTCATGAAACTCGTATCAAGTTCAACGCCCTGTACCTATAATTACAAATGAATATTATAACAATAATCTATCTATCTATCTATCAAATTAGCCTTCTTCGGTCCATCTTTGGACATAGGCCTCCCCCATCCTTTTCCATTCTTCTCTGACTGTCGCTACAGTCATCCACCTAGAGCCCACGTGCTTCTTGATATCATCTGTCCATCTCATTTGGGGCCTTCCTCTGCTTCGTTTATATTCCCACGGTCTCCAACTTATAAGAATTTTGTTCCATCGGTCTTCTTTTTGTCTTATATTGTGTCCGGCAAATCTCCATTTTAATTTTGCAACTTCTTGTCTAACATCCCTCACTTTTGTTTTCTCTCTTATCCACTTGGTTCCCTTTTTACAGATAAAGACATCACTTTTCATTGTGATGTCTTTATCTGTATTTGTTATGGTTTTGGTCTTGCTGTAATTCATATTAAGGCCTATCTTTCCAGCTTTTACATCCAATTCTTTCATCATTTCAAATAATTCTTCT
The DNA here is from genome assembly GCA_918026665.1 of Diabrotica balteata. Lineage (NCBI taxonomy): Eukaryota > Metazoa > Arthropoda > Insecta > Coleoptera > Chrysomelidae > Diabrotica > Diabrotica balteata. The sequence continues at coordinate 6,315,242 of OU898283.1, read as the reverse complement.
TTTTTATCAGTTATCAATACGATATCATCAGCGTACCTTAGATGGTTCAAGCGTTGTCCACAAATTTGTATACCTTTTTCTTCCCATTCTAATCTTTTAAAAGTATCTTCAAGAACCTGATTGAAAAGTTTCGGTGATATTGTATCACCCTGTCTCACGCCTCTATTTATTTGTATTGATTTTGTTCCTTTATATACTTTAATTGTTGTTTTGGCTTCCTTATATATATATATATATATATATATTGGCTATTAGTTCCGTATATCTGTGGTCAATCCTGCTGTTAATCAAAGAACTTTTCACTGCCCAATGTTCGACTGTGTCGAAAGCCTTTTTGAAATCTATGAACGTCATATATAGAGGAATGTGGTATTCATTTGCTCGTTCTATAAGTATTTTCATACTTAGTAAATGGTCACTTGTGCTGAATCCCTTTCTAAAACCAGCTTGTTCTTTCGACTGGTATCCATCGAATTTTGTCGTCAATCTATTGGTTAAAATTTTTGTTAGGAGTTTATACATTACATTGAGGAGTGTTATAGGACGGTAGTTTTTTATATCTGCTTTATTCCCTTTCTTGTGTAGGATAATGATTACTGATTCCTTCCAGTTGTTTGGGATTCTTTTTTCTTTTAATATCTTGTTAAAAAGGGGATGTAGAGTATTTATTACCACTTTTCCACCATATTTCAGCATCTCTGCAGTTATTCCATCTTTTCCAGGCGATTTGTTGTTTTTCATTTCTTTCGATGCCTTCTTTATTTCTAATTTGCTTATTTCTGGCTGTAGCTCTGAGTTGACATTTTTTATTTTAATCGTAAGTTATAATTCTGAGTAGAAATGGTGGATTATATTCATAATGTCATCTTTAACGTTTGTTTCTACTCCATTTACATCTTTTATTTTGTTTATTTCAAACTTACCTAATTTCGGCCTTAAGCATTTCATATTTTTGTTGTTCTGTATTACTTCTTCTATTTTTATTTCTTGTTCTTTTCTCTTATTTTCTTTTATCATTCTGCTTATTGTTTTATTGATTTCTACATATTCTATAGATTTCCTTTTGCCTCCTTCGTTCAGCTTCCTTCTTTTATCCATAAGCTTCTTTGTTTCTGTTGATATATAGTTGTTCTTTTTTAGATCCTTTTTTGCTATTTCTTTTCCTGATGTAATCATCATTGCTGTATGTTGTCTATTTCGTCTATATCTTTATCATCACTGTCTAATTTTTGGGTAAGTTGTTCTTTTAATAGGTCTTTGTATATCTCTTTATATTGCCCTAGTTTGTTTCTAACTACTAGATCCCAGTTTCTACTTATTTTTCTTTTTATCTCATAGTTACCGTCAATACTAATTTTTGCTCTGACCATTCTGTGATCGCTACCTGTTGTGAATCTGTTACATCATGATATATTGTTCCGTGGACAGTATAAAGTCGATCTCATTTATTGTGGATCCATTAGGGCTGATCCATGTCCACTTTCGTTAAAGCTTATTTTTGTAAAAGGAGTTCATTGCGTATAGAGGCTTTTCTTCTAGGTAGTTCATCAAAGTATCACCTCTACCATTTCTCTGACAATACCCGAAATCACCTATTTTAGTTTCTTTGTTTAAATTCAAATATGGTTGTATAAATTAATCAAGACATTTTGTCCTCCCCCTGTATACCTTCGATCCCTATTCGTACCGTTCGGGTATGCTATGCATCCCGTAGGACACAAGCGCTTAAGTCGTTGAGCAGAATAGACGCAAGACACAACCCTCGCGAGTGCGTCGATGCATCGAAATCGGTTGGTTTTATAGTAGTGAATTATGGTACCTAATTAGCGGTTCGGTAAGTTCACCTAGTTTAATACCTTTGTTTGTTTTTTGATTGTTTTTGCAACCATTTAAATTTTATATTATTTGTTATTTGCACCTATGAGTGAAAGTTCATTTATCTTGCCAGAGCTATCGAAGGAATAGCTGGTATTAATCTTAGTACTATTAATTCGTAATAGTACATTATTTTGTTAAACCCCCACAATGGCCTATCTCGCCGAATTTGAACTCATTTGTTGAAAAAAAAATATTTTGTTATATTATAAATTTGAATGGTTGGTTTCGTCTTATGTCGTATTTTTTTATCGTTTTGAGGGTTGATTAAGTTGCGTCTCTTGTCGAAAGCTATTAACTTCGAGACCCGAGAATAATTTATGACCTTTTAAAGTGCACCATATGGGATTTTTTAAAAGGAGATTATAGTCGTTTTAATAAAGTATCGAATTTCAAATCATTAATTTCGAGCATTTCGGGGTTTTAGACAACATTTTTGTACATTTTTCGTTTGTATATTATTGGAATTTATTAGACATTGGCAATGGACAAGTTAGAAGAGAAAAACAGAAAGCTCAAATTTATGAGAAAGACTGTTTTAAACGATATGCAAATAATATTCGATTTGGGTTTTAAATCGCTCTCGGATATTTCGATCCGACCTTTATTTAAAATCAGGGTGGAAGAATTAGATTTAATACGCGATGAATTCTTGAAACACCACACAAATATAATTAGTAATATTCTTGCTGTACCAGACGCGGATACGAGGGTCGAAGAAAATGTTCGGGAATTATTTTTGGAACAATTTTATAAAATAAAATTATTTAGTGCGGAGTTATTTGAGCCACAATGTGAAACTCCAGAACCGTTTAGGTCGGTAGTAGTTCCAAAATCTAACATTCGCTTGCCTAAAATAGAACTGCCTAAATTTAACGGTGATTTTAAGGAGTTTAGTTCGTTTTTAGATTTATATAATTCGGTTGTACATAATAACGCAGGACTAGCAGAAGTAGAAAAGTTTAAGTATTTGAAAGGATGTTTAGAAGGGACTCCACTTAGTTTGATTCGTAATTTGCCAATAAATAGCGATAATTATCAAATTGCTTACGATTTAATTGTTAAACGCTACACAAATGTTCGTCGGTGTGCGACCGCGCATTGGGATGCGATCATGGGCGTGCCGAAAATATCGTTAGTTAATTCGAAAAATCTGGCTAAATTAGTAGACACGTTTTTAGAAAATTTAGCCGCATTGAAAACATTAGGCCTTCCGACAGAACATTGGGACTTTATTATGTTTAATTTACTTTTGTCGAAACTAGACGCGGATTCAGTAAAATTATTTGAATTAGAAAATAAATCGAATAAAATCCCGTCATTTCAAAAATTAGTTGAGTTTATTGAAACTCAGTACATTGCTTACGATAATTTGAATAGTAGCGTAAGCGAATCTAAGAAGTCGTCGCGGGCCCCAACTTATACGGAGCCTAAGGGTAATTATAAACATTCGAATGAGTCTAGGCATAATCGTAGTTCATCCTTTGTTACAAATTCGTCATTAGTAAGCTGTGCTTTATGTAAGCAAAGTCATTTTCTAAACCAGTGCTCGTTGTTTTTGAAGAAATCTCCAAAAGAGAGATACCAATTTTGTAAAGAATCTTCCTCGTGTTTTAGATGTCTTAATCAGGCTAATCATTCTGTCAAGTCGTGTCCAAAGTCCTTTAAATGTAGTAAATGTAATAGTCACCTTCATAATAGTTTGCTGCACTTCGATAGAAATCGTTCCAATAGTCAGTCGTCCACAGAAAATACTAATAATCCAGGGGCATCGGGAGTCGAACAGAATTCGCCTGAAATATCACATTGTGCTGCTAGTTTTGTAGGGAGGAAAAACGAAACAAAAAAGGAAATCTTGCTCGGTACCGTTTGGGTTCATGCAATTGATAGTAAGGGGTGTAAACAGCCCTTGAGATGTCTTTTAGATTCGGGTTCAATGAGTTCGTTCATTAGTCGAAAAGCTGCCAGTAGATTAGGTTGGCCTAAAACTCCTTGTTCGTTTGAAGTTAACGGACTCAATTCGATGCAAACGAAGCTGAATCAAGGTCAAATAAGTTTTTCTATCCAACCTCGTCATCAGGAGTCACCGGTGTTTCACTTGGAAGCTGTTATTACAGATCGGGTTTGCTCGGATTTGCCGAGCACCAAAATTGACATATCGACGTGGAATTATATCAAAAATTTAAAGTTAGCCGATCCCGAATTTAACTGTAGTCAATCTATTGATTTGTTAATTGGTTGTAGCATATTTTCGAAGGTGTTGTTAGAAGGTAAAATTGAAGGTAAAGCGGGACAACCTGATGCCCTAAATACCGTTTTTGGATATATTTTGTTAGGACCTACTAGCACACCTAATCTTTCGTCGACTTCGCTTGTTTGTCTTTCAAATATTGAAGACCCATTAGATTCTTCATTATCGAAATTTTGGGAACTGGAAAACATACCGGAAAAGCCAGTTTCAGAACCAGAAGACGCTCTGTGCGAAAACATTTATCGGGAAACACATAATCGGGACGTCTCAGGTAAATATGTCGTGTCTTTGCCTTTTCGTGAATCGCCGCCTTGTTTGCAAGATAGCTATGATATTGCTTTAAATAGACTGCTATCATTAGAACGTCGTTTATCTCGTCAACCAAGTTTGAAAAAAGAATATTCTTTTCATATGCAGGAGTATCTTGATTTAGGTCATATGCAGTTAGTCCCTAATGCCGAAAAGAAAAGGGGAAAGTATTACATTCCACATCATTGCGTTGTGAAACCAGATAGTGTTTCAAATAAAATTCGAGTTGTGTATAATGCGTCTCAGAAAAGTCCCAGTCTTGGCAAATCTTTGAACGAATATTTACTGGTCGGTCCTAAGCTACAACAGAACATAGTCTCGCTTTTGTTAAATTTTAGACTTAATCGTTTTGCGTTGTGTGCGGACATTCGTCAGATGTATCGCAATATTTTAATCGCTCCTGAACACACGGATTATCAACGCGTGTTATGGAGATTTTCTAGCCTTGAGGAAATTCAGGAATATCGTTTATTAACTGTTACTTTTGGAATAGTATCTTCGCCGTATCTTGCTTTAAGAACCCTTCAACAATTAGCATTAGACGAAGGCTCTCGTTTTCCTAAAGCCGTCTCGCTTATTCGTCATGCTTCGTATATTGATGATTTTGTTTTTGGTGCTTCGACTCTCGAAGAAGCACAAACTTTAATTGACGAATTAGTTACTTTGTTAAAGTTAGGAGGCTTTGAGTTACGGAAATGGTGTTCGAATGAACCCAAATTGTTGTCGCAATTTCCTGAATCCCATATTAATCCTCATGCCATTAATTTTGATCCAGAAGCAAATGGTCCTTCATTAAAAATCCTTGGTTTGAAGTGGATTGCACAGTCCGACGTCTTTCAATTTTCAGTCAAATTGCAAGACGTCCCTTGTACCAAAAGATCGTTTTTGTCCGAACTAGCTCGAATTTATGATCCTTGTGGTTACCTAACACCTATTACGTTTTTCATTAAACATTTAATCCAACAACTTTGGGCAACCGGTCTTAAATGGGATGATCGCCCTCCTTCGGAAATAGTTCGTTATTATCATGGAAGTATTTACATGCTGGATTTAAGAGTACTCAATTTTTGATTAGTCAAAGGTTTTGGATACTGTCTTCTAAACAAGCCATTAATTCAGTATTGTCCAAATGTATTAGATGTTGGAAACAATCTCCCAAAAACTTACAACCCCCTATGGGTAATTTGCCTAAATTTCGTCTCGGTGCCATTAAACCCTTTTCGATTTGTGGGTTAGATTATGGTGGACCGTTTTCGATAACCATGTCTCGTTACAGGGGAGTTAGAACTCAAAAGGCCTATTTGTGTTTATTTGTATGTTGCGCTACAAAGGCTTTACATCTGGAATTAGCTAGTGATTTGACCGCGGAAGCCTTTTTGGCCGCTTTACAACGTTTTGTCGCTCGGAGAGGTCGAGTATCGCAAGTATTTTGTGATAATGGCACTAATTTCCACAGTGCTTATCGACAGCTTAGTAGCTTTATGGAGAGCGCTCTCGATAAGGAAAATATTAAGTTTTCATTTGCTCCTCCTGCTGCTCCACATTTTGGCGGTATTTATGAACGCGGAATTCGTTCTGTAAAGGAACATATTGGTCGTATAGTCGGGGCACAAATTTTGACTTACGAAGAATTTTATACCGTTTTGACGTTAATTGAATCCGTCTTAAATTCACGCCCTCTCACCCCTTTAACCAATGATGTTGAAGATCTCAATGCTTTGACCCCAGGACATTTCCTGACTCTTGAACCCTTGACATCTTTGTCTGTGCCTGATTTTTCGGAGGTATCCTTCAATCGTTTGTCCAGATGGCAGTTGTTACAGCGCATCCATAGAGACTTTTGGGCTCGATGGCGAAAGGAATATTTGCACACCTTGCAACAAAAGTGTAAATGGTTAGATCCTAGTTTTGTACCTAAAATCGGCACCTTAGTTGTTTTAAAGGAGGATAATTTGGCTCCGTGTAAGTGGCCTCTCGCGCGTCTTGTTGAATTACATGAGGGTAAAGACGGTGTAGCTCGAGTGGCTACCGTGCGTACGATTACCGGAACCTTAAAACGGCCTCTTGTCCGAATCTGTCCCGTGCCGATAGATGAAGATTAAATGGTCAGCATTTTTTTTTACTGATTTTGTTTTGTTCGGCTTTTATGAATAGAACCACGACAAAACCACCATTTTAATTTTAATTTTTTTATTTTTTAGTTTAAGTTTTGAATATTTGTTTAATATTTGTATAGGAATTGTTTGTAGTAATTATCGTTTTGATTGTTTAAGTAATGATAGTATTTAGAATTCGTTTTGTTTTTTAAAGACCTTATGGCCTTTAAAGGGGGGAGAATGTTTAAATTCAAATATGGTTGTATAAATTAATCAAGACATTTTGTCCTCCCCCTGTATACCTTCGATCCCTATTCGTACCGTTCGGGTATGCTATGCATCCCGTAGGACACAAGCGCTTAAGTCGTTGAGCAGAATAGACGCAAGACACAACCCTCGCGAGTGCGTCGATGCATCGAAATCGGTTGGTTTTATAGTAGTGAATTATGGTACCTAATTAGCGGTTCGGTAAGTTCACCTAGTTTAATACCTTTGTTTGTTTTTTGATTGTTTTTGCAACCATTTAAATTTTATATTATTTGTTATTTGCACCTATGAGTGAAAGTTCATTTATCTTGCCAGAGCTATCGAAGGAATAGCTGGTATTAATCTTAGTACTATTAATTCGTAATAGTACATTATTTTGTTAAACCCCCACATTCTTCTTTGTTTAGTTTTCTACCCAGTTTGGCATTGAAATCTCCAATTACTAGTGTTTGATATTGATAACAATAATCTATTTCATAGAAATTGGTAACAGTAACAAGAAGTTGGGAACCTTTCTTGGATAGCGAAGTAGGAGAACTGCAGATTCAAAGCTTCCTACTGGAGGATAGGAACAATGCTAGGAATACCCTTTTACTCCGACATGCATCTACAGCTCACACTTGAAAACACTATTTTTGTCTTTCTTTACTTGAGAAAAGACGTAAAAATGAAAGTAAAATATTATATTTCATTTTAACTCAAATTCCACCATTGTTCTAAGCGTGTTTCGAGTTAGTCAACTCCTCATCAGGAACATTTGTTGAAGATCAGGAAGAAGCTTTGAATTTGCGGTTCGCTATCAAAGAGAGTTCTACGGACTTCTTGTTGCTTTGTATAGATGTCCCTACTAGCATACTTAAGCAGTTATTTTTACTGTAACGACAAAATACTAGACTATATTTTATTTCAGTTTGAACTTCCACAATTGTTCCTGATGAGGAGTTGAATAACTCGAAACTCGTGTAGAACAATGGTGGAATTGGAATTAAAATGAAATGCAATCTTTGACTTTCATTATGGTAATAATACTGTTCGATAGTGATATAAAATACAGGGTGATCCGTTTAAAATTACCAACAAAATAATGTACTTGTATTTTGGCTTAGCCTGTATGCGATTTAATTTATTATCAAAATTAACTATTGTATAATTTTTTACTATTATTAAAAAACTATGGTTGTAATAGATTATCGTTCCTATATTCCATTTTAATTACACTTTGTTGTTCGTATATTCTGGCCTAACACCATCAGAAAAAAGATCTGCTCCACCTGACCGAATAAAAGAGGGTACAAAATGAAATCAAGTCCAGAAAGTGGGGTTGGATCGGTCACACACTCCGAAAAAATAGTTCCCGTATCGCAAAGACTGCCCTAGAGTGGAATCCCCCCAAGGGAAAAAAAAAGAGGTCGCCCAGTACAAACTTGGAGAAGATCCATCATGGACGAGATAAGAGGCCAAGGAAAGTCTTGGAATGAGGTGAAGGCCTTAGCGCAAAATAGAACCCGATGGCGCGTTTTCACTGAAGCTCTATGCTCCACTTAGGAGTTCAAGAACCTTATATATACAGGATGTTCTATTAAAAAATATTTAACTTTGATCTGGCATGCCGTTATGAAACACTCTGTAAGATTGTAACTACTTTTAAAATGTAGATGTTAAAGCTACCTGCAATTACCTTTTTTTCTGTATCTTTTAATATATTTCAGACAGTGTATGTCGTACGAGCACGATTTGAGCAGTTTTGTGAAAACAAAGCAAATATCGAACAACCTTTAATCACATAATCAATGTTGCTCTGTAGACGTTTGAGATGTACATACATGTTCCTGATGAAAAACCTTTTATACCATTAGATTTGTTCTATTAGGCTTCATTCTGATGAACATAGCTCAACCTGTATACAATATTTGTTTTTATTAGAAGTTGCGACTGTACCTTTCTAAAAATGATAAAAATAGTAATCAACATTAGTAATTCAATGGAGTATTATCGATAATCACGGCGACCCTTTCCTATCAATTTCGCTTTTTGCCCTCGTGATTTATAACAAAAGTTAATAAAAACGTTTCTTCTGTATCCGAAACCCGAGTAGAATTTATTGGTAGATTCATTACGCCCGAAAAAAGACAATGTCAACTTATGATATATTTGTTAATCGTCTACCTGTCAACGGACTGTTAATAAATATGAACATTATGTAAAATTTAGAAAAACATATCAATCACCTAAAATTTGTTTACAAAATCTGTGAATATATGTATAAACTAATACGTCGGTCAATAATTCCCGAGCCTAACTAGTAAAACAACATTTTTTGCAAAAATTATTCTTTATTCAAAATATATGTATATCTATATATAATTTTTTATCTTTCCTTCAAAATAAGATTCAGTTTTAGTGATTACTTCCTTATCGTAGCGATATCTCTTGCGAAGGAGCATTTTTTTAGATCGGAAAAAGGTGATAGTCGCTGGATGCCAGATCTGGACTATATATACGGCGGGTGCGAGAGTAATTTAAAGCTCAATTCGTGCATTTTTGCCATCGGTTTTGTAAGTATTGTCTTGGTGAAACAACATGTTTTTCTTCAACAAATGAAGCCTTTTCTTTGCGATTTCGGTCTTGTAATTTTTTTCATTGACTACATTCCATGGTTCTAAACATATTCAACTTGAGCCTGTTGATTTAAACAAATTTTGTGATCCATTGAATGTTGAATTCTGTGGTGTTGAAATTAAAATTAATCGTTTTCTGATAATTGCACTTTATCGATCCTGTAATGGGGATATTACTGTTTTCAAAGCTAAATTATATGCTTTAATTGATTTCGCCTATAAAACATATGAAAATATAATGATACTTGGTGACATTAACATAAATATGGAAGTAAACACAGGGCATGTTTGTGAAATACGAAATTTCTTAACCATGTACGGCTTAAAACATTTCATAAAAGCGCCCACAAGAGTGCCACTTAGTTCAAGCTCTTGCCTTGATAATATATTTACTAATATTAATGAACAAAATTTAAATACAGGTGTCTACGATCCTGTAATATCTGATCATTTGGGTATATTTGCTATGGTGAGTGGTTTAAAAAATGTGTCTACAATTATAGAAAAGACAAAAAAAAGATTAATTAATGAAAAAAATATTAAGAATTTTGTGGAAAAAATTAAATCCAAAGATTGGACTGTGATTGATGATATCCAATGTAATTCAAACAACATGAGAGAGTTGTTTATGAAATATATGTGTGAAGAATACAACATTTGTTTTCCTTTAAAAAACCTGAATAGCAGAAAAAGTGCTATTCATTGGTTTAATCGGAAACTTCGAGATTTAAGAAAACAACTCTACGATTGTAAAGCAACTTATAGAAAAACACATACTATTGACAATTTGATTAAATATTGTCAAATACGAAAAAAATATAAGCAAGCAATAAAAGCTGAAAAACGTACTGCTTATGCTAACATAATTAACAAATCCACCAACAAAAGTAAGACAATATGGAGTACTGTTAAAAAAGAAACCTATAAGGAACATACTACGTCTAATCTGAACTTAACACCAGAAGAAATTAACCAATACTTTATGAATATAGCAGATATTATATCGAAATCAATAGGAGACTCAAACTACTATCTAAGCAGGCTACCTAGAAGGTCAAGTTCGTTCTTTATGTCTCCAATAGTAGCATCTGATGTGAAAGAATGCATATACAAATTAAAAAATTCCTCATGTGTTGACTACTATGGTTTTAACAGTAAAATTATTAAGGAATCGCTGGATACAATTGTTGAACCACTCACAATAATATTTAACAAATGTATTAACGAGGGTTACTGGTCTGATGTATTCAAAATATCAAAAGTAATTCCACTTCATAAAAAAGGAAATAAAAATGCTCCAGACAATTACAGATCTATTACCATAGTACCAACAATAAGTAAAATTATTGAAATCTTAATTAAATATCGTTCAGCAAATTATTTGGATAACAAATCAATTATAGCTAGCTCTCAATTTGGTTTTAGAAAAAAATACTCAACAACTAAAGCTTTATTAGAAGTAATAGAACATATTGTTCACGGTTTTGATTCAGGTGAACCTACTGATGGCTTAATGTGTGACCTTACAAAAGTTTTGATTGTATGGACATTCAAACACTATTAATAAAATTGGAGTACTATGGAATAAGGGGTACCATACATGACCCTTAATCCTATCTTACAGGAAGAACACAGATTGTTGCATTTAATAATCAAGAATCTGATCCTTTACCAGTTTCAACCGGAGTACCACAAGGATCAGTTGTGGGACCTCTGCTATGCTTGATATATATATATATATATATATATATATATATATATATATATATATATATATATATAAATGATTTACCAAGTGCATTGGATAACACCAACTGTATTCTTTTTGCAAATGACACAACCTTATTATATAGAGGTAAAACTGATTACAAAAATCTAAATCCTGGTTTAACTGTAACAAACTTAAGTTAAACGAGCAGAAAACCCAGACAATAGCATTTAGTTCTGATAGATGGGTTACACCATCTGAACCAGTAAAATTACTAGGTGTTACTATGGATACAAGGTTGAACTGGTCGCACCATATTGAACGATTGTGTAAAAAGCTCGCCTCAAAGATTTTTGTTATGCGCAGATTGGCTACTTCTGTGAGTCGAGATATTCTTAGGTCAGTTTATTTTGGAATGGTTCATAGTATCCTGACATATTGCATACTTCTTTGGGGAAACTCGTCCTATGCATATAAAGTTTTCACTTTTCAAAAAGCAGCAATCCGAATTATTGACTCGGCAGAATATCGCGCCAGCTGTAAACCCTTGTTTAAAAAGTATGGCATTTTTCCTTTGCCTTCAATATATATATTTGAAACTTTGTTAACTGTTCATAATAATATACAAGATGTAAAAACACATGCTAATCAACATCATTACAATACAAGAAATAAAAGTCATATCATTATACCATATTCCAGATTGTGTGTTACACAATTTAATACAATAGAGTATAATCTGTATAATTATTTTTTAAACCTAAACAAAAATATTGATATTAAGGCAATGCATTCTAAACAATTTTATAAACAAGCAAAACACTTCCTGCTGGAACACTGTTTCTATAGTATACAGGAATTTGTTTGTTTGAGCTCCTAGTGTGGTCGTTTTTTATGAAAAATATATTACGCCTTACTGAATTGTTTCTTTTTTTTATAATTTTATATATCTAATTTTCACTGTATATGTTTTATTATGTGTATTATTTCTTAGTTCTTAGTATACAAAAGTGACTTATTTTTATTGTGACATGCCATGTAGTGTTTACTATGTAAAAATTGTCAATAAACCTATCTATCTATCTATCATTGAAACAAAGTGAAACAATCAACAGCGACTATTGATTACGCAGATAATGTGGTTCTCATTGCAAGAAATGAAAAGTAACTAGCAAGTGTACCAAAAAGACTGATTCAGGTAGCTCTAAAATGGGACTGAAGGTAAATTTAATAAATTAAAGTACATGGAAATCTCGAGTAAAAACGGATTAAACACCAGGGCTCTCCTTTAAATTAGAGTTGGTGGATGGATCAGTTGTAGAATTTGAAAAAATGGACGAATATATGTACTTAGGTACCCTTATTGACCACAGACATGTAAGGAAGAAACTGTAATCAACCTGAGACTAACCAAGAGCAACAGATGTGCTGGGGCCATGAACAAAATAATTAAGGCCAAAGATTTGTCTCGTAATAAAAAAATAAGAGTATATAAAACTACAATCAGACCCACAATGCTACACTCTGCCGAGACATAGACTATCAATAAAACCATACAGAACAGATTGGAAGCACGGGAAAGAAAGATACTTCGCATAATCTTTGGTGGAAAAGTAGTAGAAAGAGAATGGAGAAGACAATACGGTATAAAATAATGTCCTTCACAGATGCCAGACCTCCTATTTATATAATGGGTATATATATTCAGGAAAAAATTCGGGTGGTGTTGGACTTTCAGAACTGAAGTTTTCCAAGACTGTTCAATGTGTTATTCGACTTCTTCTAAATGTGCCTATCTTCTAGAAATGTTGGCGATCACATTGACCCATCTCATTCTATTCACAGCAGCTCGAAATAGATCAGTTGACGTAAGACCAGTCCATTTCCTAAGATTCGCCAGCCAGAATATACGTCTACGTCCAGGGCCTCTCTTACCCTCAATCTTCCCTTGTAGAATTAACTGTAGAAGCCGGTATTTATTATATTAAGTCTCTAAGACTGGGTTTAATCAAATTGGTTGCTTGCTTATTAACATTACGAGCTGAAAATTGAAAATATTATAAATCCGTAAACTAATTAAGGAAACCAAATTCAGATTTCTGCTTTAATTTGTGCCTTCTAAGAATTGCAAGGCAAAACAGATGTTGATAAAGATGTAATTAGAGACATGGGGAATCTAAAATTTCACACCATATCTCCTCAACTACGCAAAAATCCTTAACGAATTGGTTTCTAGTATTCATAAAGTGTATACCGAAATAAAAGGAAAGACAGTTAAGATTTGATTTCATTTGATTTTTGCTTAGTCGACTTGATATGTTCTGGAATGCAATATTAGATTCCCATGGGTATAATTACATCTTTATCAACGTATGTTTTGTCTTGCAATTCTTGGAAGGCACAGATTAAAGCAGAAATCTGAATTTGGTTTCGAAAAATAAGTTTACGGATTTATTATCAGATGTCGCTATTGTGTTGCTTCTAATATGGCAGGAAAGATTGTTTTCACGTGCAGAGAGTTTGTGAATAGCCGCTCCGAAGATCCCTTTTAGGGTGAGATACGTATAAGCGGATATACAGATGCACTATACCTGAAATCGAATCTTAACTGTCTTTCCTAAAAAGATTAAAAATGAAGATCTAGATTTTCTTATCCAATTTATAGATCGTGTACCGTTTTTAAATAAAACGAGCGGTTCGAATTTATATAAGTATATTTATTTATAAGTTTACAGTTCGGTACTCTCTTATCAACTAAACTACCTCAATCATCGTTACTTATATATATATATATATATATATATATATATATATATATATATATATATATATATACAAATTATTATGTTCGAGAAAATTCTGGAGTAGCCCACCTCTAATTCGTGTCGTCGAAAGCGCATCGAAGACGTGCGCTATTGAAATGCCAACTCTTCGAGCTTTCTAGAATTATCGTTCTAAGAATTGTGACACATCGGAGATGGGTTATTTCGTTACAATAGTATAAACAAAGAAGGTGTAAAAAGTTATACCCGCTTTAATGATCGTACTCATAAAATAATGCTTCGTAAAAGTGAAGGGGGAGAACTTGACGTGTTCCGTTTTTTTTTTAGAATTCTATTCTACTCATTCTATGACACGCAGAACATTTTTTTTAACTGGTCTACTTTCACCTTCCGTAAAAATCTGAATATTTCGGAAAAATCTGTTTTTCCATACAAAAAGTTGAATTTTACTGTTATTTCGGAAGATAAGTAAATTTTACTGATTGATTTATATTATTTATATGAATATATAATAAGTATTATTAATACTTCTTTTCAGCTTCAGCTTTGAATTCCAGAACTTGTGTTAATATTTTCACTTTGTATAGCCATTGCCCTCTCTGTCTGATGAAGAATATTTTGATGAAGAGGACCTGTCTTCACAAATGATTTTAAACAGTCACTTTGCAATTCTGTACCTTTAATTGAGTTCACAACTTTAGCTATTCAAGAAGATCGTTTAAATCAGAACCTAAAACCTTGGATGACAGAGCTTATTAATGAAAAAAGCAGTGAATCCCTGTAATATTTGGTATTATTGATTTTAATTTCGCAACAAGCCCGCTTTTATTGTCAGCCATAGCTTTAACACCATCGCTAAAAATAGTAATGCATTTTGTCAAATCGATCTAATAGTAGTCGCGAGTGCTTTCTAAAAACAGATCATACATACACTGATCAGCAAAGTGGTGTGCATGGTCTAAAAAATAAATTATCTTCTTTGGAGCTTTCATCTGTTTCAAGTTGACAAAAAAAATTTAAAAACGAATCCTTTAAAAATGAGCCGTCCATGATGCGCCAAAGATAAAGGGTTTAAAATCGCAACAATTTTACAATTTCAAAAACGGAATTCGTAAATTCAAATTTATAACTATCGCATTGATTTTCGTTGATTAGAATCTCCTTAGAATAATTAGAAAATAATTAAAACGCGACATACAAAAATAGAACAAGAGAACTTAATAGAGCGAGTCATTGAAAACAACAGAGGCTTAAAATATCTAATACCCGCACTGGGAGTTCAAAAAATCATCAAAATTGAAGACGCCAACAATAAGGAAGAGAAGGACAAATATAAAATAACAAATATTGTCGAAGACTTCTACACATCCTTGCACAGCTCGCAAAGCCAGCCTAATGAAACAACAAAGGAGAACGTCAAAAGAAAAATAAAAAACGTGGGATCAGAAGTACTACCAAATATAAAGGGATTCGAAATAAAGAGAGCTTTAAAAGAGCTAAAAAATAATAAAAATCCAGGACACGACGGTATAATTGCCGAGCTCTTAAAAACAAGCAAGACATTAACAATCCCTGTACTAACAGAGCTATTTAATAGATGTCTCCATAATAGTAAGATCCCTAAAGACTGGAACGAGAGTCTAGTAGTACTCTTATACAAAAAAGGGGACAAATTATAGACCTATATCGTTGCTCAGTCAAGTATACAAACTATTTATGAGAATTATTAACAACCGGTTAACCTAAAAATGGACAATTACCAAACGGTTGAACAGGCTGGCTTCCGCAAAGTATATAGTACATCAGACCATCTGCTGGCAATGAGAATATTGATAGAGAGCAATACTTGAGCAGCAAAGTGTTCAACCAACGCATCCTTCCTATAATGACATATGGATGTCAAACCTGGACCCTAACCAAGGCAAACATGAATAAACTAGCCACAACAGAAAGAACAATGGAAAGAGCAATGTTAGGGTATACGACTGTCAGATAAAAAGAGGAACGACTGGGTAAGATCCAAAACAAAAGTCGAGGACATAACAATAAAAATTGCAAAACTTAAATGGAGCTTCACGGGCCACACTGCTAGACAGAAAGACCAACGTTGGAATACTACAATACAACATTGGAGACCTTAGGAAAGTAAACGGCCAAGAGGAAGACCACAGATGAGATGGGTTGATGACATTAAAAAAATAGCCGGAAAAAAATGGAAATATGTTGCTCAGGATAGTGACCGACGGAAGGAGTTGGGAGAGGCCTATATCCAAACATGGACGACAGAAGACTAAGAAGAAAGGTGAAGATAAAATAAGTTACAGGTAACACTGTCAAATTCAAATATCGAAATATCTGAAAAAATTAAATCCCGTCTTTGACCCACATAATTTGCTTAGGCTAAGCGGAAGACTTAGCCAATCAGAATTAGCGTATGATAAGCGCTTTCCTCTTCTCCTTCCTCCAAAAGTAATTTTATCAAATTGCTTACTTCGGAAGTTCATCTTGTATATCTACACGCAGGCATTCAAAGTGTGCATTTCGCCTTGTCACAAAACTTTTGAATAACTTCATTCAAACGTGTTATTTTTAGTTTTCTTTCAAAATAAATTTGCTGTTGGAGACTAAAATCTCAAAATTATTAGCCACCTATGGGGCATCAGGAGTTCAAGACGTCATCAAAAGAACCACGACGCTTAAGTGGAACTGGGAAGGGCACTTAGCCAGCACAGGATAGGAACCGATAGAAGGAGTTGGGAGAGGCCTATGTCCAAACATGGACGATAGAAGGCTAAGAAGAAGAAGAGCTTCCTCTCTCCAATTTCTGACAAGTCTTGCTTTACTGCTTCCAACCATTTCTTCTTTGGACGTCCTCTTCTTGTTTTCCTAATTTCTCTCTCCTTCAGTATTGTTTTAACATTTCGATTCTCTGGCATTCGTATAACGTGACCAAGCCATATAGATCTTTGGGTTCGTATTTTTGGCGTACTGGCTGGTTTTCGATACATCCTCATTATTTCTTTATTTGCTCGTCTTCTCCAAATATTCGCTGCCGTCTTTATTCCTACGAAGATATTGCCGAATTATTGGCATCAATAGAAAAATAATGCAACTACTGGTTAATACCGCTAACTCATTCTGTGTATTTATATAGATATTTTAAAATAGAATCTGTCTATGAATCAATTGGTTAAAAATATTTTCGTATTTATTTGCACAATTAATCTAAAGTTATCTAAGTGAAACGAAGATCGCTCTTTAAAAATGTCAATAACATTCAACAACTGATTATCAATGAATGCAAGAATGATATAAAAACAATTTGCAAATAAACAATATATGTATTAACTTCGATATATCAACATGGCACATTAGTGATGATGTCATTTCGCCATGTTTTGTTCAGGTCAAGATTTTAAACAAATTCCATTTGTCTATGCTATTCGCTAAGCAGATCATTAAAATGATTTGTGGATTTATTGTTGACATAATATGACGATATAAAAAATTATTAGAATTTTTAGGAATGCTCTTCTAGTTCTCATTCATAGAAAAGAAAGAAAAACAAGGATATTTTCTCTCATTTAACCCTCTCCTTTCATTTTTCCTAACTAGGAACTAGATTCTTCGATATATATACGTCCTAGCAATGAAAAGGCAAACTTTTTTATAGTAAATGAAAACACTCTCGACATATCCTTTACACCAGCAATTACATCAGAATTAGATGAAAACTTTTGAAGCCAAGCTTCTATACGCGTTGTATTAGATTTTCCCTATAGTAAAATGCTGAGGCGAGCATCACGGAAGAAGCACCACGAGATGCCGTTGCGGGTAGCGTCACGAAATATCTATCTTCAGATCGATTCACTACTCTCCAGCAATTCGTTTCTGGTCATCATAAATATTGATTCTTAGCAGGTTTAAATTAAAAACTACATGAAAACTAACAAAATTCAAATAAAAAAAATATCTGTCAATAAAAGATGTAGTAAAGCAAACAAAAATAAAAGATCTCGAACGTCAAAATTTAAGTCATAACATAAGATTTCGTATTAAACTTAAAGTGAACACTAAATTAAAAGTCCACGTAATTGAAAATTTCAGTTTCATAATAGGCCAGAGGCTTGTACCTTGGGCAAGCTTGTGCCAAAAGCCGCCCCATTTTTTTTTTAATTTGGCGCGCGAACTCTGTTTCTTATGTTAAGCTCTTCTGCAATCGTCGTCATTTTGTGGTTAGTTGTTAAACGCCACCAGAAATCATTTGCAGCTGTCTTAAAAATATAGTGAATTATTGAAATAACAGGGTGTGTATGCTTATTCTAACAGGTCCTTAAACAACATAGTAAGAAATACAACAAAACAGTTTTTTAAGGTTAAATTCATATTCGTTTTCTTTTCGGCCTAGTCTTGTACCTTGGACTACTTTCACGTGTTGTACGTTGGGCCGCGGCCCAAGGTACAATCTCTTGGAGGTGAATATATAAAAAGAGGTAAAAACAGTTCTTTTTTTTTCTTTACAGATGCCTAGAACCAAAACCGGCGTAAAAAGAGCTCAGACAGATCATGAAAACCTATTAAAAGCATACAATGCAATTCAAGAAAAGCAAATATCGGTCCAATTACCTGCAAAGGAATTCCATGTGTCACGGACGACACTTCAAAGAGTTTTGGTCCAAAAAGTATTTTCCACTGATGAGGAGAACGACTTATATCAGTATTTAACTCAAGCGAGTCATATGCATTATGGACACTCAGGTTGCTCTTTGCAAACTTAAGCATTTGAATACGCTAAACAATAAGCCAGTTCCACCGTCCTGTAATAATAATTATCGTACAGGAAAACAGTGATTCCTTGACTTTATGAGTCGCCATAAGCAACTTTAAGTTTAAGAAAGCCACAAGCCACTAGCCTATCTCGCGGAACCAGCTTCAACAAACACAATGCCTCACTATTTTTTTCAAAATTAAAAGAAGTCGTCAATAAGCATACTTTCACACCCAGTAAAATATACAATATTGATGAGTGGTAACACTAATGTTCACGTTCCTGGAAAAATTGTAGCTTGCAAGGGTATTAAACAAGTTGGTTCCGTTACAAGTGGAGAAAGGTACTAATGTAACATTTAGCGCTGCTATAGGTGCTTCAGGGAATGCTGTCCCACCTACGTACATATTTCCCGGAGTGAATTTTAAGCCCAATATGCTGAAAGGTGCACCTGCTGATTCGGTGGGAACGGCTCATCCTAGTGATTGATCCAATGGAGTCATATTAGAATATTTAAGGCATTTTATACATATCAAAAAGCCTTACGTCGATGATAAAATATTAGTAATATTAGACAATCATGAAAGTCGTAATTATTACCCCCGAAATCATCAACTTAGCTAAAGAACATGGGATCGTAATATTGACTATTCCACTGCATACGAGCCGTAAGCTCCAACCCCTCGATTAGAGTGTTTTTGACCCATATAAAACTTATTATAACAACAAAAATAATGAGAAAAATTAAATAGAAAACGAACACGAGGAAAGAATGAACAAAAATATGAAGAAAACAGCTGTAAAAAGAAAAGTTATGGACACCCAACCCAGAAAACATCATTTAACAGGCAATAAAATTAAAAAGACTAAACCAATGTCCAAGGATCTCAACAATTCATCATCTTCTGACAACGACGACGTCGAAAGCATGCCTTACGATGATAGTACGGATCCGTCTTCTGAGCATGAGTCAGACATGGATTGGGAAGGACATATGTCTAAAAATAACACACCAGACACACGAACAGAATTTACACTGGAAACTGGTAGATTCTACCTAACAAAGCTTATTGGAAAGAGGATCGTACGATTTTATGTTGCTAAAATAGTATCTTCCAACAATAATGGTTAATTACCTGAAGAGAATCCGCTTATCTGAAAACTTGTACCAGATTGATATAAAGGCATATGAAATCGACAAGGAAGACATCATGGAAAGCGTCATGGAAGTTCCCAAGAAAAATGGATTCTCTAAACGTCAACAGGATATTTATACTTTTAACTTGGATTTTGAAAAGTATTTAGTTGAGTAAAGTTTACGATATTAAAATTGTTTGTTCTTATGTTTAATAATAATAATTAATCATTGATTTATATTATTGGTAACTCATTTTGCTTAAAATGGTTCTTATTTTTATTTACTAAAACACGATAATTTATATCAATTTATTAAACCACTATACAACAACTTATTTTCGACTAATAATTACATAATTTATTTATACGTGTGTTACATTTAAATACCCGTCGCGAATTTATCTTCGGACTGCCTGTTTTCGAAAAAGGTCCCATTATATACCCATACAGCTGTCCATACAGACTAGAAGGATGTCGACCCTTGGCGAAAATACTGGAAGGCTACGGCTGGTTTTTCATTCAACCTATTTCCGGAACGTTCGAATGGACCGGTTCTTTTTTTATTACTTGGAATTTCTGCCAGCTAGTCGAAGGATCGTAAAATTTAGAACATATTAGTGAATAAATAACATATTTACAGGATTTTAATATGACTCATATTTTTTAAGTAACAGCGTAACACTAATATGCTGATTTAAGTTTCTCTGAAAACTTTCTTTTGATAAGTCTTTCTTACAGTTATTATTTGAATACTGTACCACTTTTTTTTCTTTTTAATGGCTTTGAATTGCTTGATCCATTCAGAATTCTTACAAGAAATAGGTACATGTTTTCCAATCTCAAGATTATTCCATTGTCTTTATACAAACTTGAAACTAGTTTAACTAGGTGATTGGGGATGTTCATGTTAATAAGGATTGGTAAATGCAAATGCTATTTTAACTTAACGATGGCTTTCCCGTAGTCTACGAGATAAGTTTCGATAAGTTGCCGTGTAAATTTAAAATTTGCTGTCATGTTTCAATTTCCTTTGCGAATTCGGATTGTTCAGGTCCTATTTAAGGGGTGGTAAATTAATTTAACCTATAACGGTATTAGTAAAGGCAGGATCTATTTTGATTTGGATATTTTCCATAGGAGTCTACTTTTTTGCTGGAATTACGTCAGGATGTAGAGCTGGTTCCTAAAAAACTGTTTTACACATAGAAAAAGGCTTAAACTTTCAAACGAACTTTTAAGCGGTCAACTAGGGGAGCCTAGGGAGTTTATAAAGTTATATACAATTTTTTGGCTTATAAATAAATTAAATTTATTTTTTTACAGATATCAATTTCAAAATTTGTACACTTATAGAACTTACAAAGACGTTTTTTTTTAAATAATGCATTCGGTTCATTGATTGCCAAGATATCGAAGCTTAAAGTTGGCATGTTTTTGCCCCCTAATCATAAGTGATAGCGGACTCGTTTTTAAACAAAAATACCCTTGCCTTAACAAGTACTTTTTATATAAAAATTTTTTTCGTGATGTGACTCATGATAAAATGTATAAAGAATAAATATACGTAGACGGTTGCGTTTGGATTTAATTTGAGTCTCTTACCATTCACGTGTTTCTGAATTTACCCGTCATCAGAGAGACTTGTAAGAAGACTCAAACTAAATCAAAACGCACGAGAGACTTACAAGTCTCTCTGATGACGGGTAGACACAGAAACACGTGTTACAGAATGGTAAGAGACTCAAATTAAATCGAAACGCAACCGTCTACGTATATTTATTTTGTAATCGTCCTTACTCGACGAAATGGGTACAAAATGGTGGTAATTTATATGGGTAACTTGTTGATGCATAGTGGAATGTTACTATTCCCAGTATCGCTTTGAATGGCTTGATTAAGCTTGGGTATACAGTTTACTCTTTAATTGCTATCGGCATTTCATGTATAAAGAAGACAAAAAAAATTGATTTCGCATAAAAAGTAGCTCGGTGAGTTCAAAATCACAACGCCCTCTTCCGTAGAGCTTCTCCCAACAAAACCTCCTGAGATAATTTTGAACAAAAATGTTTATTAGCACTTTTTCTATAGAATGAACATTCTCTTAGAAAAAACGCCTGAAGCAATCGGTGATTTTTAATCTCAGGTACGCGCGCGAAATCAATTTTAAGTAAAATTTATATCAACTCGATTGTAAAAATTCGGTTACTTTTTTTAAGAGTGTCTGATCGACACAACTCAAAATACGTTTTAAACATGAAAAGTGTAGTTTTCTTATAATTTTTTTGCATTGTGCCGCAAATGAAGTCAGTTTCTATAAATGTGTTAAATAAATAAACGTTAGCGATATTTACCATTTTTATGATTCTCATAAGATTAATAAAATTTATCACTTCCATTGACCGATCACTATGGAATTTTCATTATTCTTATTCTGATTATTCTCGCAAAAAAAAGTTTTTTAGATAGATTCATTTTGTAGTTTCTCGAAGACCTCAAGGAAAAGTTTTAATATTGTTGGATCGAGATCTCCGTTAAATTTGTCAAATATAAAGTAATTCATACCTTCTCACCGTGTTTCATAATTGTAGCAACAATAAAAATACACCATCTCATCATTTTAATCATCTATTGATTATATTATAACCTAATAATAACAAAACATATACGGAAAATAGACTTTTCTAATGCACTTGTTTCTATATTTACGTGTAACGGTTATAAAACAATCCCGTTGTTGGTATTATTGTTTATACTAAACAACTTTTTATGCGATAAGATGTTTTCTTTCGCCAATATACTTCCTACTGCTACCTACAACAAAATGTGTTGTAATCAGATGATCTACCGAAGTAAAGGAAACAGTCAATGCTACGTTTGACGTCAAAGCTCGAAATTTATGTGTATGCATATAAAGGTAAAATTTAGTTTACAAAAACACTTGCGGGATTGGAACATGAAGTATTTTTGTAATGCGAACCTTTTATAATAACGAAACAAGTATGGAAAGCATGTTTGCTGTACTTTCGAATAAAAAATGAGCGATAAGCTAAAAATATATGAGACAACGAAATATATTTTTAACCACACTAGATTGCAAAGAATTATACAGTTTGTAAGATGGTTCTAATTATAGTTTGCTTGGCGATGTTTTAATTTTGTAACTTCTTTGACGGATATAAAATTATTGACGGGTTCTCAAAGATCCGTTAATCCTACACTTATCTAAGGGGGCGTAAGTCGTGGCAGCTACTCTAATGAGTTTTAATATTCAATACCGATCAATTGTCATCAATTTCATTTGCATTTTCGTATAATTTTCCTTATTTTACAATTTAAATCAACTATAAAAAAGCCCATTATCATAACTACACATTAAATTTATAAAAGGAACAATTAAGTATAGAATTATATAATATATATCTTCTTTGGTAGGTAACTTTCGGGAAAACGTCCGGTGAAGAATCGGCTAAAGATGGTATAAGGCCGTTTGGTAAAGAACTTTATTCTAAATGTGAAATTTTCGGTGATAGGCTGTCCCCTTCATCAGCACCTTGACAGTAGTTTTTGGTATAAGATTCTCATTTAACGTTTAGTTAAATATACATTTGAATCTTCAAACGTTTCTTCAACTTCTGGGTAAACTGGGGAAGGAAGATTTAAGAAATACCAGGAATTGTTGTTTTCATTTTTTTTAAACAAAATTTTTTGTCCATAAAAATTTGTGGACAACGCTTGAACCATCTTAGGTACGCTGATGACATCGTATTGATAACCGATAAAAAAGAAGAATTATTTGAAATGATGAAAGAACTGGACGTAGAAGCTGGAAAGATAGGCCTTAATATGAATTACAGCAAGACCAAAACCATAACAAATACAGATAAAGACATCACAATGAGAATCGGACAAGATGAAATAGAACAAGTTCAGTATTATATATATATATATATATATATATATATATATATATATATATATAATATATATATATATATATATATATATATATATATATATCTTGGTCAAACTATAAAACTTAACAAAGAGAACCAAACAGCAGAGATAAAGAGACGAGTTAGACTGGCATGGGCGGCATTTGGCAAACTAAGCTACATTCTTAAAAACAAAAGATATCCACAGCATCTTAAGACCAAAGTATACAATCAATGCGTACTCCCGTTCTTACTTATGGTTCCCAAACGTGGACATTTACAAAAGCAAACATGAACAAAATCATAAAAACCCAAAGAGCAATGGAAAGACAAATGTTGCACATAAGACTAATGGATAAAAAGGGAAACAAGTGGATAAGAGAGAAAACAAAAGTGAGGGATGTTAGACAAGAAGTTGCAAAATTAAAATGGAGATTTGCCGGACACAATATAAGACAAAAAGAAGACCGATGGAACAAAATTCTTATAAGTTGGAGACCGTGGGAATATAAACGAAGCAGAGGAAGGCCCCAAATGAGATGGACAGATGATATCAAGAAGCACGTGGGCTCTAGGTGGATGACTGTAGCGACAGTCAGAGAAGAATGGAAAAGGATTGGGGAGGCCTATGTCCAAAGATGGACCGAAGAAGGCTAATTAGATAGATAGATAGATAGATACATTATTGTTGTAATATTCATTTGTAATTATAGGTACAGGGCGTTGAACTTGATACGAGTTTCATGAAAAATTGGTTTTAACTTTTTAAATACCTAGTAGAAAAGGTTACAACTTCACATTGTTGTGATGAAAAAGTAACGAAGATTTAAAATTTAGAATAAAATACAGGTTGTTCTTTTTTTTTTTAAATTTAGCTTTGATCTGTCACGCCGTTATCAAACATCCTGTATTATTGTAACTAATTTTAAAATATGGAATTTAAATCTATCTACAATTTTTATAAATAACTTTTTTTTTTGTATCTTCTATCACTTATCTACTGAGCTTTCTCGCACTAATTAATCACCCTGTAGATATATGATTTATAAATTTAAAAGTTTATTTATTGATAGATAGCATTAACGTTTTACATAAACTTAATTATTATTGAATTTTTTGTATTATGAACTTAGTAGGAGTTTCTGAATCATATCATAAATTATTTACAAGTCATTTTAAATGCCATTAAATCCAAATTATCGTTTGTAACAAAAAATTGACGTAAAAATATATTTTAAATATTATGAGATACGAATACATTGTAACGTTACAACTACATTATCTAATACAAAACGTAGTAAAATACCTCGGATACGAATATGAATTACAGCAAATACAGATGAAGACATCACAATGAGAATCGGACAAGATGAAATAGAACAAGTATATATATCTTGGTCAAACTATAAAACTTAACAAAGAGAACCAAACAGCAGAGATCAAGAGACGAGTTAGACTGGCATGGACGGCATTTGGCAAACTAAGCTACATTCTTAAAAACAAAAGATATCCACAGCATCTTAAGACCAAAGTATATAATCAATGCGTACTCCCTGTTCTTACTTATGGTTCCCAAACGTGGACATCTACAAAAGCAAACATGGACAAAATCATAAAAACCCAAAGAGCAATGGAAAGACAAATGTTGCACATAAGACTAATGGATAAGAAGAGAAACAAGTGGATAAGAGAGAAAACAAAAGTGAGGGATGTTAGACAAGAAGTTGCAAAATTGAAATGGAGATTTGCCGGACACACCATAAGACAAAAAGAAGACCGATGGAACAAAATTCTTATAAGTTGAAGACCGTGGGAATATAAACGAAGCAGAGGAAGGCCCCAAATGAGATGGGCAGATGATATCAAGAATGGATGACTCTAGCGACAGACAGAGAAGAATGGAAAAGAATTGGGGAGGCCTATGTCCAAAGGTGGACCGAAGAAGGCTAATTAGATAGATAGATAGATAGTTGTTTTCATTTGGTACTTCATACATGTTTCATTGATTTCTGTCGTAACGTGGAAATCAATAACTTTTGTGTTTTCGGTGGGTTTTTTACAAATAGACACCCAGGGTTGCCACATCTTCACATCTCTACATTTAGGATCTGCGTGATAGTAACTTGGATGGACAAGAGCGTACACAGACATTCGAAATACTTGTATTAACTAGTAAGTAATACTCTAGTTCTAGGATTTTGTTTGTTTATTGGATTCTGTTATATTAGATAGTAGAATGCAACGTTGGTTTTACGGCGCGCAGAGATGCCGCTCATGTCAGCACAGTGGTAGGTGTGCGGTAGTTTGGCGATAGAAATCCGGATAGTACATCATCATCCAATGTTCATTTTGCAGGATAGGGTAAGGATTGCTTTATTTCGAAAGGAATGAACATAATTGTACCCGCTTAGGATCGCTCGATCCTCTTCAGGTTTGAGTTGAATGTATTTGAGAGAAGCAAATAATTTAACGGGATAAACAAAGACGTTGTCTGATGTTTTAGCACTCGCAATTTTCTTACAAAAAAGTCTCTTGGCTTGTATAAATGACTGTGAGTTGATTCCAAATTCTGTTTTAGTTTATTAGGAAGCATACTTTCAGCCGCCAACACCTTCTGACAAACAACACATTGTGGAAGTTCTATATTTCCTTTAGTATTGCAGGTAAATTCAAAATCCAAATATTGGTCGTCATATTTTCTATATTTCTTCTTTTTACTTAAATTAATATTACTGCTCTTGCCTGATTTTTCACTTCGTTTTATATTCTTTTGAAATTAACTTATATTAGTGTTGCTAATATCTGGATAATTATCCGATTTTCGGATAATTTCGTGAACCATTGAATAGTTTTCAGATTGAACAATTTTTTGGATAATTCACGGGTCTATATACTTGTTATATTTTTTATTTGATTTATTTATTAATACATATAGTATATACTTTTTTAAAATCAAATAAATATATTGTCTGTATTAAAGCTATAATACACAACAATATTTCCGATATTTCAATGTTCGCCATGTAATTACTGACCATGCCCTATAAATTCATTTGGTTCGATTGACATTGTAAATACCCTACATTTATAGTTATATTATATTTTTGTATTGATCTTTGTTCTGGATAGTTTCTGTTGTAGGATTTAGTTTGTCTAATTGTTTTTGATGCCAATTAAAATGCATAGAAATTTCGGTATATATTGTAGATATTTATAGATAAATGTTTATAAATGAATAGAATAATAACAAACCGAAACATACGCATGTTATTATTATCTACGATCTAAAATTATATTCCTGTACGAAACAAGTATGTTCCCAATTTCTTGAGAACGTTGTACCATAAATACCGGGAATCAGATCTAATGAGAAGCAATTACATACATAAACAGACAATCTTGAGTTTTCATAAACAACATTAATTCTGCACACGAAGCCGTACTATAAGCAATATTTACATTTTCCCTCTAAACAAACGTAAAATTTGTTTTGATGTATAAATGTTGTTCAAGAAAGAAATGGTAACCTTATTTAAGTAATACAGAGGTTCAATAGAATTTAGAATTCAGTAGAATTAATAAACAACTTCACCTCTGGCAAGTGCTGGACGGATTAAGCAGCTCAGTAACTACCAGTGCCGGTCCCAAACCGGGATAAAGGAGGAGGGCTAGACGACATGCTAGTAACCTATCCCTGGAAAAAAACATTACTACGAAACCCGCAAAGAAGCCTCGGAATGGACGGGTATTAAGCCAACAATATTGGCAACGGAACATGGATTTCTCTTCTGGGACTTGTTACGTTAGAACTTTGAGTAAACCAGGAGCGTTGAGCATCCTGCTCAGTGTATTGAGCAGTGTATTGCAAGATTGGTTTTGGTAGCAATTTCAATTGGATAATTTATTGACTTTTTAATTATATATTAATAAAGATTTCTAAAAAATTATTATACATACTTTGTTTTCGAGAATATCTAAAAATTTTTCAATTTCAACTAAATTACAGTTTTTAATGCAAGTAGTCAAACCTCACTTCGATTTCTGCTCATCGTTTTGTTTTTCTCTTCAGTTTAAATGAATCGGACCAGCTGCAAAAAATAATACAAAATCATGGAATGAGAATCATTCTTGGTGGAAGCAGATATATACCTACCTATAGCAACAAAGTTTGTAAGTTGCTGCAGTGGCTTTTGGTTCAACAAAGAGTTTTTTACCTTACAACGGTGTTCATTTATAAAATTTTAAATAATTTGATTCCTGTTTACTTATATATATATATATATATATATATATATATATATATATATATATATATATATATATATCTATTTATCTCACCATGACCACCTTTATCTCAGTATGTCCGCCTGTAGCGTCTTCAATGGGCAAGCCATGTATTTAAGAGGAAAGAAAAGAGGCTTCAAAAAACTGTTGAATGCAAACATGCAGGGAAGAGTTCTATTGGAAGACCGAGAAAGCGATGGGAGGATAATGTGGATAAGGATGGAAGAAATCTACTTGGCAGTCGATCGTGGAGAAGGAAGACTACAGACTGTAACAAATGGAGAGGTTTTCTGAGGGAGACCACGGCTTAAAGTGTACTGTAGAGCCATAGAATGGAGGGAATTAGTAAACGACTTTTTCCTAACTACGATAAAACCATGATTCGTTATTATAGTACTTAGCTCTTGGATTTGAGGCTTAAAACCGAAGTAAAACAGGCATTAAGCCTATTTATAAAGCAGGAAGAAGAAGAAGCTCTTGGAAATATATAAGAACATTAGTAGCCGACAGCTTAAAAGTTCATTGTAAATAGGGTCTCCCTTCACTGGCCTATATCCAGTAAATTTATTACAGTAACGATTCTAAGTCGCTCCTTGCTTGTGTTCTGCATGACTTATTTCTGCTTGATTTGCAGCCTTATTGCGCAGGTTTGTCCAACATACATTTTACCATCTGCTACCACTCGTATTAAAAAAAAGTTCTTCTTCAATGTTCATTTGTAGAAAAGGGTTAGGTAATGCTTTATTTCGAAAAGGAATGAAATTAAAGTACCTGTTTAGGAGTATTGGATCCTCTTCAGGCTAGAGTTAAATGTGTTATGGTGGTACGAAAGCAAACACAGTCCGAAAACCTGCTGGGGTAGTGGTGTTCTTCTGGTGGAGCATCTTGGAGGCTGTCGAGATGGAGTCACTATTCGAATCAGAGGCGAAAGGCTTGTCTGGACGAGGTATTCTTTCCAGAAAGAATGTGTATGTTTTTTGAGCTAGATGCGACAGTCTCTAGTTGCTATTGTTCCTGAGTCGTTTTTGTGTTCACCTTCAAGACCAGTGTAATTTTTTCGCCGGGTGTGTTCGCCAACGTCCAGGCCCTCAGCTTTCGAAAGGCGACTTGTCGCAGTTTGACCAATGTGAATGTGTGTGTGTTAA
The DNA here is from genome assembly GCA_918026665.1 of Diabrotica balteata. Taxonomy (NCBI): domain Eukaryota; kingdom Metazoa; phylum Arthropoda; class Insecta; order Coleoptera; family Chrysomelidae; genus Diabrotica; species Diabrotica balteata. The sequence continues at coordinate 6,286,069 of OU898283.1, read as the reverse complement.
CCCAACAATGATGGACACTACCATTTCGATGTTACTTGGCACCGTCAGTCACATAGATTTTCCCTGTCCGGCCCCAGACTCCGTGTTAAGTAACGGTGTTTGCGGTCGGCCGGGGGTCCTGGTGACGAGGATGCTTCGGTAGCAGAAAAAGGACCCCTTTTACTATTGCGTTGGTGTCAGTGTGAATTGTGTGAATATGTTTGAGTGTGAATGTGTGCGAGTCTGAGTCAGCAAAGGCAAAAAACCGTGTTCTCTAGTGACCGTTGTTCCTGCAAGCCATAATTTGTGCGATTGCGAGCAACTTCAGAACTAGTGTATTGCACTATAAAAAATAAGCTGAATCTTAGGCATTTAAATACCACACCCTACTCTAACTAGATTTTTTCTCGATAGAGCTATTATATAAAACTATACATATTTAGTTATTTAACTAACAAAAAAAGCCGCTTTACGCCTACTTGCTTTAGAAATATAACCACTGTACAATTTTTTATTGGAGTTTTATGGTTGAATGTTCTGATAGACTCCTAACAATAACAATAATTATTTCATCAGCGCAAAACTCTGGTAAATGTCTATATTATTGTTTGCAGTCTGATAATAACTTTTTGTTTTAAACATACACATTTTATATTTATTTATATAAAACGTCAGATAGTTAAAAGTAGATGTGTAACAGTTTTTGTATATGTTTTGCTTTGTAAATAATATGATCGGAATAAGATCTTATCTAGAATAGGAATGTCGATGTAATTCATCATGTTATCAACTTTTTATTGTTTTGTGATAAGTAATTAATAATTAACACAGGAATAAGCAATGTTATTGGACTGACGTAAAGGAGAGAAAATTCTTAGTAATAAAAGGTCTGTAGATTACTGACCTCGGCAGATTTTGGAAAGATTTAATTGTAAACAAAACAATTAGACAAAACAGCTCAATAACCCAAAACAGTATGATATTTATATTTAATAGGGTTATTAAGCTAAACCGAAACATTTTCGAGCTAATCTTCATAAGTTACACAGAATTCACGTAGAAGATTTTCCCTAGAAACAACAATGGATTTTTATAATCAGATGTTGAATTAAGTATATATTCTCGCAACTGTGGAAGGTTACACCAACTTCAAAATAGAGTTGTTTCAGGACATATACGATAGGACGTATATACAGTATGATGTAAAAGTATTGAAGAAATTCATTATTTCAGAAACAGATCACTTTAAAAAAATGTTAAAACACGTAACGTTGGGTTAACTGTGTTCCCACGTTCAGTGAAGCATCCACACATTGGGTTGAATATTGGAGCAGTTTGTTCTCTCTAGAACCAAAGTCAACATGTCCGACATGGAAATAGCAGCAACTGCGACTGTCGTGATAATGAGTGCATATGATAATATTTTGCTACAAAAAAGGCGAATTTTACGTCATTTTATCTACAGAGTAACTTAACTCTAGAACCACACGGTGATGATTGGGACATATCTAGTACCGTGACGTCGGATACGACATCATTTAACCGCTATTTTATATCGAAAACTTACTTTAATGTACAAAAAAGACAATTGTAAACTAAATAACCAAACTCATAATAGATTTTAGTGAAAAATACGTTTATTTGATATATAAAAAAATTTATAAAATACATTAGAAGTACATAAACGATTAAACAAAAGTAATACAATTCTTCATATTCCAAGTTATAAAATGGAACAAAAAAATAACAAAAACGGTTAAACAAAATAAAAAATTACAAAATTTTTCTTAATTAACTATAATGCTGGGGACAAACAATGGCGACAACTGTAATTTCCTCTCCTTCTCTTTCTCCGATCACAGAAGGCACATAATCCTGGTCTTTTTGAGCTTCCTTCTTGAGCATCAGCAGCTAATTTGTAGCAGAAGGGACATCTTTATCCAGCAATATAGATATTCGCCTCTTTGGGGCAACTGAAATTCTCGAATTTTGAATTCTTCGCTCCATGTAACTAGCCGATGAGGCGAGCGATAATTTTTTAAAAATTGAGATCTCGAAACAGGTGTATCTGCATTCAGTTTGTAAATTACAAAAGCATTCACAGCAGCAGCGTCAAGAACTGCAAAAAAGTACCTCATAGACCATAGTTCTCAGACTATGGCACTCGATGACAAAAGCTTCATCTGTGGGTTTTTTTAATGGCTTTGGCAGAACAATTAGCCAGACTTGTTTGTGTTTGTTGTTAAAATCGACTGAATTTTAATTGTTATTGATTGCAAATTCATAGACAAAATTTTCTTGTTATCAGTTATTAATGTCAATGTCAATATCAACTACATACCTAATATTTTTGTGGATACATAAATTTTGTTTTCATATATTTTGTTTTTTTTTCTTTTGTTCTTTTATTATCTTCCTGTTTTTTTGTTCTTATTTTTTGTTTTTTTTTTCGTTTTTTTTCTTTTTTTTTTGCTTTTTTTGCTTTTTTGTTTTTTTTTTTGTTTTTGTTTTTTTTGTTTTTTTTGCATTTTTTTTTGTTATTTTTCTATTTTTATTTTCTTAATTCTTTTATGTTTTTTTTTTATTAATTGTTGTTCGGTATTAAGGTTGACTGTTGTCTTGATATCTCTTGGATCATCTGTCCTAACGCTTTTTGTAGATGTTTCGATCATTTCTCCAAATATTCAGGGAGATATTCGGGTTGAAGGTTCCATTAAAGTTTTTATGACTTCCCCCTTTTGTTTAGAACGGTGAATCCAATTGTTTAAATAGGTGTCCATATGTGATGATTTTCGGTATAAGTAAGTACTTTGTATCCAAGTTTTCCTTGGGTTTTTGTTCTACTAAAACATCTAAAAATTAAAGATTATTTAACTTTAATAAAGTTCATAAAACGAATATACCACTTAGACCTATTTATAGTACCATGAATTCTCCTTGTAGTAAACTGTCAAAATTTTTACAACCATTTGCAAATAAGAATGACACATTTATAAAAAATACACATTTTTTAAATAAATTACCGAATATCGTTGATGTTAATGCAAAATGTCATATGTTAAAAAATGCACTTTCCAGGAGACAAAAAAACTGAATAATATTTACTGTGTGAGTAGCGTTTTTCTCCAAATTAGAAGATATACATATGTATTGTCCTTTGTTTTTAATTATATCTTCTAATTTGTTTTTTTTTGTCTCCTGAAAAGTGCACTTTTTAACATATGACATTTTGCATTAATGGCAACGATATTGAATTTAATTCAAATAATGTTTTACTAAGTTTTGACATAAATAGTTTATTTACAAATTTGCCATTATGTACTGACACTATCTATTTTCAACTAAATAACGAATTCTATAAACAAAATTTTGGCCTAGCAATGAGCTCTAATTTATCTCCATTATTAGCCGATATATTTATGGAAGATTTTGAAAAAAATATTATTTGTTAAGGAAGATTTCCATCATACAGACAGTTTATTTATATTGCTGCCATTTTTGTTTCATATTTTTTTTCTGTAATGTCCATGCTTAACGACATATGTGATAGATGAGATCACTATGGCGTTAATAGGCTTAGTAGGCGCAAAAATAAGAGCAAGAATCTCAAATGCAAAAAAAGAAAAGGGTAAGAAAAGTACTCGCTACAATTTAAAACTCTTGAAAGAGCCCCGTGCACTAGAAAGGTATCAAAATTACCTTGAACATGAAAGCACAACAGATGAGAATTTAACAGCTAGCGAGCAATGGGATATATGTAGAAGAACAATTAAGGAAGCGGCAAACAACGTCCTAGGACCAGAAGAATCCACTCCACGCAACAGTTGGTTCGACGATGAATGTGAAGATATCACTAAAAGAAAAAATTATGCATATAAACTTATGCAACAAAGAAGAACACGGGATAAGGAGCAAATGTACAAAGATCTTAGGAAAGAGGAAAAACGCATACATCGAAAGAAAAAGCGGACCTTCGAAAACCAGATTATGCAAGAGCTTCAATCATTAAAGGGGCAAAATGAAACTAGAAAGTTCTATAATATCCTAAATAAGACAAGAAAAGAATTTAAACCACGGCTGACGATGTGTAGAGACAAAAATGGACATATAGTCAGTACCGCTGACGCAGTACAAAGCAGATGGGTTGAGCACTTCAAAGAACTACTTGGTACCGAAGTGGAAAATGATGCGTCACCCCAAAGACCAAGAAATAACACTCACGTAGAACCTCCTTCAACATTTGAAGTGAAAGACGAAATCACACGACTCAAAAATAGCAAGTCCCCAGGAGTGGATTGTATCCCCGCAGAGCTCATCAAACATGGAGGTAACAGCATTATGCACCAAATTCACAACATAATAGTCAAAGTCTGGGAAGAAGAACAAATGCCAGAGGAATGGTGCACTGGAATCATATGTCCACTACACAAAAAGGGAGATTTGTTGGAATGTAAAAATTATAGGGGTATAACTCTTCTGAATACAATGTACAAAATATTCTCCAATACCCTGTACAGCCGTTTAAGTACGTACGTGGAAGAAATCCTTGGTATCAAAGCGGTTTTAGGCCAGGTAGGTCAACAATCGACCAGATTTTTGTGCTACGTCAAATCTTAGAAAAAACCAATGAATTTAATATTGACACGTTCCATCTCTTTGTGGACTTTAAGTCAGCGTATGATAGCGTCCTAAGAGGTAAATTATACGAAGCCATGAATGAACTTAACATTCCCCATAAATCAATAAGGCACGTAAAAACAACTATGAGTAAAGTGATCTGCAGAGTGCAAATACAAGGCGATATGTCACAAGCGTTTGAAACATATGCAGGGTTACGGCAGGGAGACGCGCTGGCGTGCCTTCTCTTTAATATAGCGTTAGAAAAGACTATAAGAGATGCCGAGTTACACAATAGGGGAACAATCTTTAATAAATCAACGCAGATTATGGCTTACGCTGACGATCTGGATTTGATTGCACGTACTACACGAGGACTTAAAGAGATGACTTCCACCTTCTTGACAGCCGCACAAAATATGGGCCTTAAAATAAATGAGGAAAAAACCAAAATGTTAGCATCTATTCCAAATAACAGAGATAGAGCTAGAAACGCCTAACAAAACTTCAGTATAGACCAATATAATTTTGAGGTAGTAAATAAGTTTACATATTTGGGTTCTCTCATAACAAACGATAATGACACATCTGAAGAAGTTAAACGGAGGGTACTGCTAGCAAACAAATGTTATTTTGGACTAAGCAAGCAGCTAAAAAACAGAAATTTAAGCCAGAAAACCAAACTAATAATATATCGAACACTCATCCTACCAGTGCTGACATATGGGTCAGAAACATGGACCATCTCCAAAACAGACGCAAATCTTCTGCTCGTCTTCGAAAGGAAGATACTAAGAAGAATAATGGGCGCATTCTGTGAGAATGGTATTTGGAGAAGGCGATATAATTTCGAATTGTACGAGAAGTATAAAAAAATAGTAAATGGTAGAGATGTAATATCCTTCATAAAAATAGGTAGGCTTAGATGGGCTGGACATGTGTCAAGAGCAAATGAAAATTACCCACCCAGACGAACTCTATTATCGGTCCCAGTGGGAAATAGGAGTAGAGGCAGACCACGACTGAGATGGAGGGACGGTGTGGACGAGGACGCAAGGAAGATCGGCGCGGCAAATTGGCAACGGTTGGCGATGAACAGAAACGACTGGCGAAATAGACTGGGGAAGGTCAAGGCTCAACTAGAGCTGTAGCACCACTGATGATGATGATGGCGTTAATACCTCCAAGTTTAGCATAGTATATATTAAACATGGGAAAAGACAGGAGACCTGTCATGGGATCATCTTTGATGATAATTACTCAGACTGTAGCCGTCCGGTGCCAGTATGGTTCTGTGATAAAGCGTAAGTCTTGTTCGTCAAATTTAGAGATTCGGGACACAAGAGAATCCTGAGAACAATGGACGAAAAAGCACACTTGATTTTCAACGATTACAGGCACCATCCGATTACAGACTATGACGAAACCCAGGACAGTACATAGACGGCCCACACAGCAGCTAGATAGATATAGAGAAGATCCAGAAGAACATTGAAAAATTATAACCATGCAGTAGTCGAACGTACTCAGTAACAGAAGTCTCAAAAAAAATACCCTATTCTTATAGTTGATTTCTTTTATTTAGTTATTTTTTTATTATTACCAACTAGTTACACTATATAAAAAAACAGATACACGGGGTGTGTGATGGATATATAGACTTGGAAATGCACACCCCACCCATTATTACTTTCTCTCTAATATTATTTTTACTTAACCCTGTACTAATAATTTACAAAAAAGTAGATCGAGTGAATGCGGATCAGCCGCACATACAAACCGCCCTTTAGGCACCTAATACCCTTCAGGTATCTTAAAAGGACCAAGCTCGTGGAACCTGAGCACAGAGATCACGTACCGACAGACCCTTAGAGTGCTTAGTCGACGAGGAGAACAAAAATTGTGTTGCCAATTCGGCGACTGAGTGAACGAGCACAAACAATCCAAGCGGGGAGTCGCCGACTCGCTGTCCGGAACACTCAGTTTGGGACACAAGTCCAAAGCCCTCTAAAAATGTACTTCAGTCATTAATAGGGAGAAAAGCTCTTCTAGCTACCCCTAAAATCAGGACTTAACCACATAAAACAAAACAGGACATTCAAAGTACAAAGTTTCAGATAGGTAGAATACCACTCCATTACGGAATTTGAGCGATTTGATCTTCAGACATGTGGATCCCACTGTTCCATTGGAACATACATGCCACTCCGAGCTGGGTTTGTACAAAAATTGTTGTATTTACGTGTCCCGGTCGATCTTAAAACCTTTTGATGGTTAACGCAATCAAATTCCATTCTACATTTCGATCCATTTCTAAAAAATACAAACTCCGTGTTCTCCGTCTGATATTCGCATTTCTTAGAATTTCTAAAAATTTTGCTGAATACATTCATTTTCACTCGGATAACATCTTTGTCTTCGGCATCGTCAATTTAAGTAGAGGAGTAAGAATAGTAAGAGTCGGAATAATTTAAATTTAATTTAGTTATGCTTAACCCGGCGTCACCCAGGTGGAGTCTAATGGTACCCCCAACAAACTTAGAACTAGCATAATTCTAGGTTAATACAGGTTAATACACGGATATTTTATTGGTTGTCTCTAGCTTCCTAAAACATGTTGCGGTTGGGTATTCTGAACCAATTTCAGGTTGATTCTTCTTCTTTGGGTGCGTGTCCGTATTCAGACGACGGGCGTCATCATGTTTACAATTTCCTGAAACCTTTCTCTGTCGGCTGCTGAGCGAAATAATTCTTCTACTGTGGAACCACACCATTGTCTAATATTACGCAGCCATGAAAGTTTCTTTCGACCAATCCATCTCTTTCCTTCCATTTTTCCTTGTATTATAAGGCGAAGTAGATGGTATTTAGGTCCTCTAATTATATGGCCGAAGTATTCTGTTTTTCTCCTCTTTATGGTGTTTATGAGCAGACGTTCTGAATTGATCATTTGAAGAACATCTTCATTGGAAGTGTGCGAAACACACGATATCTTTAGGATTCGTCTATAGCACCACAATTCGAATGTTTCTAACTTGTTTAGCATTGTGGTTTTTAACGTCCATGTCTCACAACCATACAATAGGATGGACCACACATAACATTTCAGGACCTTCTTATGAATATTCTTCGACAGGTTTCTGTTGCATAAAACTGGTTTCCACGTCATAAAAGCCTTACGTGATATTTCGATCCTGGTTATTATCTCTTCATCAGAGTCATAATTTACATTTAACCAGCTGCCAAGGTATTTGAAATGATTTACCCTTTCGATCTCTTCTCCATTAAGAGAAATCAGACCTTGATCTATATTGATCTTTCTAACTGCCATCCACTTTGTCTTTGAAATGTTGATTTTAAGGCCTCTCCGATAACTTGCTTCACCTACTAGATTTAGTAATGTTCAGGTTGATTGGGTAAATTGATCGTCAAAGTGAGTACAGTGTTCTGCAATTCGATTAGACACCACCTGGGTAACAAATACAATTTTAATTCGAAGATATTTAAGACAATATTAATTCGTGGCATTATTTGTTGTACTTCTTCTTCTTCGCGTGCCATATCAGAATTATCCAACGTTGGCGATCACCACTGCTGTACATATAAACTTTTTTCTCTAGAATGAATTACGAAAAAGAACAAGCCAAACTATTGGCACTATGGCATGAACTTGAAGATGATGCGTACGAAATTATGGACTCCGACGATAAAAACGAAATTGATCACATAAGTAATCAGTCTGATGGTAAACAAAATAAAGAAATTGAGGAATTAGAAGTACTGGTATATGAAAATTGCTGGCTTCTTTTTTTTATAAAGATATGTTTGAAGGTATCACGGTCTGCACCAATGTATTGATAGATAAAAAAGCGTTAGTCTACAAAGATGAAGAATATTGTAGCAGGACCAATATTGTTGAAATAAAGGAATTATTTGGCCTCCTCTACCTAGCGGGTGTATATAGAAATGGTCATCGTAATTTAAAAGACCTTTGGCAAACAAATGGTACAAGAATCGATATATTTCGTTCAGTGATGGCACTCAATAGATTTACATTCTTATTGCAGTGCTTACGTTTCGATAATGTAGACAATCGACAAGAAAAGCAACAGTCTTGAAAACAGTTTTGAAAAATTTGTCGCAAATAGTCAACAAGCTTACTCACCAGGACAGTACTTGACTATTGCCGAGAAGACTTTTCGTGGGCGTTGCTCATTCCTGCAGTATATTCCAAACAATCCCGCGAAATACGGAATAAAAATTCAGGCCCTAGTAGACTCCCGTACTTTTTATGTTTTTAATATGGAAATTTATGCAGGGACCCAGTCAGATGGGCCGTACCAAATAAGCCAAGGGTGCTCAAACGGTCGATCGCGAGTGCTTTTTGGGTAGATCTCGAGAAGAAAAAAAATTTTAATAAGTAGGTAGGTAACTAAACTACTGTCAGCAGAGTTAAACGTTTTTATTAATACTGAACTATACAAATACATAGAATGCTTGACTAAGCATCATTGCAATTCAAAAAAGTGGGGACAACAAAATACTGTCCACACAGCATATTTTATATTTACATATATTAACTAATTATTTTATTAATTCAATATTTATTATAATTATTAATCAAATTTGGGATGATATTCTATCAACTACAAAAATGTATTACGTAATAAAATAACACTGCTTGCGGCAAAAGGTGGCTTTATCAAAGGAACGCGCGGCACTTGTCAAAGAAAAGCCGTGTTGTTTCTAGACGAGAGACAGTACAGTCTAGTTTCGGGCGGCGCGTTTGACGGGAACATTCGAGACTTTCGTTCACGCCGATATAAATGAGTGAAGAAATCTAAAACACATCATTTTAATAAGGATTGGGAGGAAGAATTTTTTTTTCTATGGTGAAGGATAAGTGCATTTGTGTTATTTGTCGTGCGTCAGTTGCAATACCTAAGCGTGGTAACTTAGAGAGGCATCATAAAACGGTTCATAAAAACTATGAAAAGGATTTTCCGCCATAGAGTGAATTAAGAAAACGAAAAGTAAGTGATTTGATATCTTGTTTGAAAAAAGAACAATCCATGTTCACAAGACCAGCCAAACAATCAAAAGCTGCTACGATCACGTCATTTAAAATATCTCATATTTTGGCGAAACACAAGAAACCATTTGAAGATGGATCGGTGGTGAAGGAAGCATTTATTGAAGCGGGTGAGACTTTATTTGGATATTTTAAAAATAAAACAGAAATCATGTCTACTATTAGAGAACTTCAGTTATCTCGTCCGACTGTCACAAGGCGTATTGAAGTCATGAGTAAGATATCGCAGATAAACTAAAACATGATATCATGGAATGTACATACTTTTCTTTACAGTTCGACGAATCCATCGATATGACAGACACTGCCCAGCTGTGTATTTTTATTCGGATGGCATTCAATGACATGTTGGCTAAGGAAGAATTTTTGACAATCATTCCTCTGAAGGGGAAGACCCGTGGCGAAGATATATATGACGTTTTCTTAAATCTTGTAAAAAACTACGAGCTACCAATATATAAATTAATGTGCATTACAACCGATGGAGCACCAGCAATGACTGGAAACAAAAACGGTTTTGTGGCATTGTGTCGAGCTAATGAAGAATTCCCTTCATTTTTTTCATTCCATTGCATTATACATCAACAAGTTTTGTGTTCAAAAGTTTTAAACACGGAGGAAATTATGGGCATTGTAACAAAAATTGTGAATTCCATCCGTGCACGTAGCTTGCAACGGCGGCTCTTTCAGTTGCAGTTGGAAGATAGGGAGTCAGCTGAACACACTGATTTAGTTCTTCACACGGACGTCAGGTGGTTGAGTCGCGGAAAATTCCTAGAAAGGTTTCAAGAATTATTGCCCGAAATAACAGTTTTTCTAGACGAAAGAGGTGATGACACTCAGATTTTGAAAAACGAAAAATGGCTAAATAATTTGGCATTTTTGACTGACATCACAATGCACATAAACACCGTTAACTTGGAGCTTCAAGGTAAAGGAAAAACTATTATTGAGATGATTAGCGCAGTAAACGCATTCAAAAGTAAATTGCAACTTATGATAGATCAACTGAAAAGAAAGGATCTGAAACATTTTCCGTCTTTGAAAGCAAGGATTCCTCAGTTGAATTATGATACGTATGAGGCTGAATTATCAAATATTTTGGGACAAGTCGAAATTCGTTTTTATGATTGCAGTAAATTGGAAAATATAGCATCATAGCATCATACTGAAATAGCAAGTCAGTTTAATAAGAACTCATGTTCTGTTGAAAATGAGTTGGTGCAGATTATATCAGATATACATCTCAAAGCTACAGTATCTGATACAAATTTCTGGCGTTTTATATCTGAAGATAAATATCCGAATGTAAGGCAAATCGCCCTTCAACTGACGGCATTTTTTGGGTCAACTTACTTGTGCGAGTCTGCATTTTCTGAAATGAAGATAATTAAGTCAAAATATCGCAATCGACTAACTGACGATCATATGACATCATGCTTGCGATTAGCACTCAGTGGTTACGTACCATCTTATGAAAAGTATGCTGAGGACATGCAGTGCCACGCTTCAACATCCAAAGCCACTACATAGTTAAGTTTAACACCAGATGTAACTCTTTTGTTTTGTAACAACAAATAAACTCGCAATTTTGAATAACTATGAGTTTTTTCATTGATATTGTAGAGAAGAACCTAACTAAACCTAACCCAAACCTTGACTAAAATAATGTACCTATATTGTGCAGAAAGCTAACATCTATATATACCTAGGTAGGTAGGGTGTACCGTGTATGTACGACAACCCTGCATCACACACACTTGCAGTCTCTCAGAGTCGATCGTAAGTAGTCTAAAAATATTGAGGTAGATCGCCAGCAGTTCAAGTTTGAGCTCCCCTGAAATAAGCAATAAACCTATTGATATTGTCCAAAGACTGATAGCACCAATTTCTGGTAAAAATCGAAATATCACTTTCGATAATTGGTATACCTCTTACCATCGTGAAAGTCATAGTTTAACTTCAGTAGGAACTCTGAGGAAAAACAAGCAAGAGATTGCCCCAGAATTTATACAGATTAAGAACAGACAAGCACAGTCCTCAATATTTGGATTTCAGGAACATAACTATGGTATCCTTTGTACCAAAAAAAGGGAAAAACGTGATTTTACTATAATCACTTCATCACGACGATGAAATAGATAAACCTACCGGCGAGAAGCTGTTACCAGAAATAATAATAAGCTGAACACAGCTGGACTCAACAGCCAGGTAATTTACAGAACACTAGTGATTATTCAAAGAAATGTCGTATATTCCTGGAAGATCTCGTATTAGCATTAGTTACGCCAATTATGGAAGAACGAAAAAGTAATCCGCGACTTACAAAACATTCACGATCCAAAATAGTTCAAGTTTTGGGAGAAAGTGACCAAGCTCCATCGAAAAAGCAACGTACGGGGCGTGGACGGTGTCAAAAGTGTTCCAGAAAATCTGACCGGAAAACTGAACAAACGTGCGATCAATGCGAAAATGTTTATTGTTTAGATCACCTTCATCGCATTTGCGACGAATGTATCCAGTTTCGGGATCCTAACTTTTTTCAAGCTTGGATTTTTATTTTTATTGAACCTTTTGAAAAAACTTTTTTGGAAAATCTCTTATTTTGAATCATTATCTTTTGTTTGTGACTTTTTTAATTTTTCAAGTGTTTTTTTTTTTGTAGGAATTTTATAATTTTGTAAATTTTACCTAATACGCAGCCAAATTTAATCCAGTGGTAAAAACTGCTGTTATTTATGAAAACTTAGAAAGTCGAATAAGATATTTAAAAAAATAAATTCAGGTTCGAAATGTTTATTGAGTTGTTCCAATCAATTTTAAATGGGGTCAATAATACCCCAATTGGGATATTACACACACATTTTTCACCTAGGTGACCCCTAGTAAAAGTCTTCAATTCTTTCTTATCGTTAAATATTTTTGAATTTCCATTAAATGATGGTGGTTGCTAGTACTACTATAATGATAGTCGCATGGTGTGTGATCCTTAAGTCACGTTTGTCCCAACTAAAGAAACCTGAAGGTTGATTTGTTTATTTATTTGGTCTTAAAGGGTTGACAAAATTCTTGGTGACTGGAGAGAGTCTGGGGATGACTAAGCAATCAGCACACCCGAACTACGCCCACTCATAACGTAAAAATCATTACAACAAACTATAAGTAATTAGAAGAAAAGAATGGATAAGACGATGAATTAGAGATCCAAAACGGAAACATTGGAGACATAGGAAACACAGAAGAAATATTTTCGATAAACAATAAAAAAGAGTGGGGAAAATGAAATCATTAACAGATGAAGAAAATAAATGAAGAATTACTATAGTTTCCTGTAATTGTAAATAAAGTTGTTAGTAAACAAAAATAAATAAAAAAAATGAGTTAATTTAATTTGATAGCATCTTAATATTAATAATATTTTCTAGCTGTCATGAATATAATAATAATAATACAGTAATTACGTTATGACATTAATATTCATTAAAAGGGCAACAAATTTTGTTGTATTCCAAGGCCATAAAAAACCTAGTGGAGCTCCCATGTTCTTAAACAGGTACATGATGAGTAATTAATTATGTATTAATTATTGTTATAAAATTTCCCAGTGGAAATAACGTATGCGCTCATTTTACTATAAAAAATATAAATGTGTAATAAAAGTGCGATAAAAACATTCATAATTGGAACACAAATTTTAATAAACAGGTATTCGCATCTTTTGGAGAATGACCCCAATAATGCCGGTTACTGGAACATTTACTCACCTACTTTTTGTGCTTGATACTGATTAAATTATAAACAACATTTTAATGCAAAACTCATAGAGCCTTAATCGTGCAATTTTTAAATTAAAGGTGAGTTAAGTAGGAAAAGTGTCTGTGATTGAGCGATTTTTGCAGTGAATGACCATCTGTCAATAAAAGGGTGATTGACCCTGGAAACTCACCTGGGATCTGGCAGGACAATCTTCTTACTAGCTCTCGCAGCCGGGGTGCACTTGCTTTTTTCCATGGCCATAAGATAGCTGACATCAGCTAATACAGCTTCCAGGTCCGCCATTTTGCAGTTTCACTTCACTTTTCAGCTCAAATATACATTATAATTCCACCCTCACTCTCACCACCACAATCACACCCGACTACCGGTCATTCCAATATTTTAGACAGCAATTAAATGACATAATAAGTGACTCAAAGTCAGATGCAAGTCTTCCACAATCAAATTTTTAAAGTTCCGACCCTGGATCATGAAGAATTTTGAGTTTTATTCGACACAGACTCCTCGAAAATTCAACACCGACTGATTTTTGGTGGAGAGCTCGCTCATTCCGACGAACCTATTCGAGGATTTTCGTCAAGCAGACACTAAACAGCTGTTTTATCACGGCACACGTGCAGAAAATCCGAGCTGCCAACACTGAAAACCTAAATTATTTTACCTTTATTTAATAGGACAGTATATGGTCGGAATATGACAAAAATAATGACAGTCATTAAATTTATTACATTACAGTATGTAATACAAATTTCAAAACGATTTTAAATAATATGTATTAGATTAATTTTTATTTAAATTGTTTATTTTACATTAATTATTTAATAGAATGCATATAATAATATTTTTCGAAGTAAATTACATGTGATTTTTATACCTGTCCAGTGTCCATATTGTGTGATTTTTCTTCGTTCATCGGTTAGGGATTAACACGTTCAGCCCCGGTGTTATAATTTTTTTCTTGTCCATTGGTCAGCATTTTATTTTTTGTAAATAAGACGGGAGTCGTGGATGCCTTTGCTCAACATTTTTGAGGCATTACATTGATGTTTCGCTCTCCGAGGACTATTAATTTGTTTGTCTGCACAGCGTGGCATTTACGTGATGCCTCAAACTTGTTCATTCTTGTATGAAGCGACGGAAGTATTTGACGGTATATTCTGAGTCATTCTTTGTTCGGTGCTCTTTCCGTACGGTTATTGTATGAGTGTACTATAAAATATTAGATTACAAGAATATTTTCGATGGATTCCTACGAAAAAGAAAAGAAAAGGCTTTGTAAGTTTATACGAAGAGCTTATGTTAGATGAAGACGTAGGAGTGGACAACTTTTATGCAACTTCTGCATCATCAGATGATTATATACCCAGTGACACAGAAACCTCGGATTCTTCCGAAGAAATTCCTAAGAAACTGAGAAAATTACATGGTATCAGTGAAGTACCGGATGAACGCAATCTTGCAGTGCTAAGGCCTAGCTGTATACCAAAAATAGTGTTACAGGCCGTTGAAAATAAGGTAAGTTTTTCTAAACTTTTATGTTCATTCTGGAAAGCCATACCTAATTTCTGTTTAAGATGACCTGATACAACAGACAATAGAAACTGTAATTTCTGCATTTTCTGTTGTCGTAGAAGAAGATGAAGGGGAGAGTTCAGATTTATTATGGAGCGAAGTTGAAAATTTTTCCGCAGACTATTCAGAATGCTGGGGTAAGACTGGAATATTACAAGAATTTTACAGAAACTTCTTATTTCTTTTATAAACTATTTGTGACTGATGACTTGATCGATTATATAGTTGATCAAACGAATTTATACGCAGATCAATAGATAAATGGCCGACCTGTTGTGGCCAAATCTAAATGTAAACGTTGGATACCAACTACAAGAAAAGAAATGGAAATATTCTTTGGGGTAATTATATGGATGTGATTGCTAAAAGCACCACGATTACGCGACTAGTGGAGCAGAAATTACTTATTTGTTACCAATATAAGACAAAAAATGTCTAGAAATCGTTTTGAGCAATTATTTTCAAATATTCACTTCAACAATAATGAAACAGCGCCGCAACCAAACTCATCGGATTTTGATCGCCTTCACAAAATATCTCCGTTGGTTCAAAACTTATTTTTAGATTTCAGCAAATTGTTACTCCAGGAGAAAATGTCTGTGTTGACGAGACGATGGTACCTTATCGTGGTCGCTTGAAATTCAAGCAATATATTAAAAATAAAAAAACACAAATTTGGTATCAAATTATATAAGCTTTGCTTGGAAAATGGCTACACTTATGACTGAAAATTTACTGTGGAAAAGATAGTCAGGGTGGTGAAAATGCCTCTTTATCTGTTGTTCTATCACTTATGGAAGGGTTGTTAGATAGGGGTCGTACTCTCTTCACTGATAATTATTACACGAGCGTCACCCTTGCTCATACACTGCTCAGCCGTACAACTCACCTTGTAGGCACTGTTTGGTCAAACAGAAAAATGAATTGTTCCGAGGTTGTCAAGAAAAAACTAAAAAATAAATGAAAAATTGCCCTACAAAGTAATTCCGGAGTTATAATGTTCAAATTGTGTGACAAAAGGGATGTTTTGATGATTAGTACAAAGCATGGGGATGAAATGTTGAAACATCTACACAAAGGCAAAGAAATTGAAAAACCCAAAATGATTGTTGATTACAATGATTCAAAATCCTGTATTGATCTCTCAGATCAGAAAAAAGCGTATTCACATTGCTTGAGACGAGGGAATAAATGGTACAGGAAATTAGCCACAGAAATATTGTTTGGTAGTGCCTTGGTGAATTCTCATATTGTATATACACAGGTTACACAAACTAAATTGACTATAACAGAGTTTAAACAGAAGTCGCATAGAACTACTGTGAAATGTCCGCTATTGAAACTAATATCAACGATAACACCGATGCTAGTCATGAGCTTGTAGAAGGAAGAAAAAACAGACGTGTGGTTTGCTACGTCAGAATGAAGAATAAATTGGGGCGGAAGGAAGCTCAAAACAAGTGTTCTCGTTCTAAATTTGTGTGCAACCAATGCCAAAAACATTATTGTATTTCGTGTTTTTTCTCAACACATAATGCTGTTTTAAAATAATAAGGTGTAATTATAGTTATTTTTGCACATTCTGAATAAAATCTTTTATTTTTTTCATAAAGTTTCATAATTTCCATATCTTGTAAACTCTCATCGATCAGAATATTATTTTGCTCCTTTGACCACCCTGTCCAACTTACAATGTAATTTATATAGCTGTGGGGGCACAGTTGATGCCACGGTGTCCCGAATACAAAACTGTAGTGTGGCATTAGAGTGATGCCTCACTGTCCCAATAGTACTATTTAGTGAGGCATCATATTGATGCCACCCGGGGCTGAACGTGTTAATAGATCCCTTTATCGTTGTTTTAACTTACTATTAATTATAACTTGGATTTTATACATGTTACACTATTGGTATTTAAAACAGTGCTGCAGAAATAGACGAATTCCTTAACTAAACTGGCGAGGTTTATTAATTTTACGTTATTCACGAATATCGGTCTGTGATACCGTTGCAGAATTTTTACGTATAAAATAAAAGCATAGTGTACATATTTGAAGGGCTTATCAGAAGAATAATTGCGCACTTTATGTTAGAGTATCAACTCATTATAAAATAAGAATTAAAAAGATTTATAGTATTAAGGAATCATTGGAGAATTCATATAACGTAGATGCAACTGATCTTTTAGGCGATGGTAAAAATTTCAGAGGTGTATACCGCTTGTTAATTTTTTTTCATTATCCTTGTACTTATGCAATAATTCTTTTTTGCGTAACAGATGAAAGAGCTCTATTGAGGTGAACCAATTATCAGCAGTTATGTTTTTATTTGTTTTTTTCGACAGGCTTAACTAAGCCAAGAACTGCCTGTGTCGGTTTCTGAAATTTCCTTTCTTCGTCCGGTAATATATTTGCATCGCTTCTATTTCTTGGCATTTTCTAGCGAAATAAGTCTCTTTAGCTTCTCTTATTTTTCTTCTTATTTGATTATGCAGCTGTTGATACTGAGCTATGTTGATATTCCTTTGTCTTCTGTCCTCCATCATTTCCAAGATTTCTTCTGTCATTCAATCTCCTTTCTTGCATCTGGTTGTTGTGAGTTCTCTACGACTTGGTTCGACAATTGCATTTTTAAAGAATTGCTTCTGTTGTTCTACATCACCATCAATTGATTCCGGTGTGGATTCTAGGTTTGCATTAATTTTTTGTTTGAGTTTTTCTTTGGCGTCTTCTGATTTTAATTTTTGTATGTTTAGTTTATCACTTTTGTAGCTTTTTTGTATCTTTTTTAAGTAAAGTTGGAATTTTGCTACAAGAGGATTGTGGTCTGACGCCACGTTTGCACGGTATTTGTGGTTTATGGCATTCTATGAGGCATTAAGCGAGAAAAAAAGTTTGCCAATATTCCCAAGTAATAATATAACTAAACACTGTTTCTATAAAGATTGTATCTATTAGTGTGCATGTGCATAATTTAATATTTCGCTATTTTCCCAGTCGATTTCGCTTCTTTTGTCTGTTATTATCCACAAGTCATTGTAAGCTCTTGGTAAGTTCCTTCTCACAGCCAAACTGTGCCACTTTCGTGTTTTGGATCTTTCATTGCCTTGTGGATTTTAGTTTTTGGGTGGTTTGCTTTTCCAATTCCATAGCTTGTGGAAAAAGATAAGAACGCTGAAATGAACTATTTACGCTACAATTTTTTACGTTCTTCGATAAGTATTTTTAAGGACGGACCTAATGTTTTTGCGTAAATATAATTAATAGGATTTTTGCAAATTTCTCCATCGGTAACTAAATAAAATTAACACGAGGTGACGTTAAAGATATTGTCGTATCATTTTGGTTACAATTTTGATTAAAAAAACTTCCTGCCCTAGTTAACACAATGATTTTATTTTTTATTAAAATTGGTACCATTGCACCTGTTACCTAGCAGGCGGTGTTGTCATGCTTCTGTTTTGAAAACGGGTAGCTTTCAAAAAATGGGCTGAATGATTCAAAATAAAAGAATTTAAAATTTAACATGGGATTTAGTTTGTTCTAAATCCTAATAGAACTTCAATTTTTAAAAAGAATATCTGTCTTTGTTGTGTTTGATGAAAATTGATCCTGAAATCCAATCAAATCGTAAATATCATAGCTAAAATTATAACAAAATTGATTTTTAAGAGTATATTAAATATAATCAAAGCATGAATTTCTAACTTATTACATTGCATTCGTGTTTTTATGCCGAAATAATACTAAATAATCGTAATACTAAGAAACAGGGCAAAAACAAAAGTATCAAAACAATATTATTTTCCTTAAATTAGCCAAAAATTATTAGATTTACTGATATATCACTATAGTGGCAGCACCGCATATAATGTAGAGTAATGGCTGCCAATGTTGACAGCTCGGAAATTTTCAATAAACTGTCATCAAAAATAACAAATCTACTTCATGGAAGAACAGAAGGTGATCGCAGTATATTAAGTAAAACATTGGACGATTTAAATTCATTGAATTATAGGTATACAGTAGTGACAAATCCAACAGTAAGTAAAAAATAATTTTAACCTTACTTATACCTTTTGAAGTCTGTACAATGTATGTATGTTAATAACTTAATATAAAACTTAATTAAGAAACGCATTTGTGACATTTTGTGCAGGTATTACAAAATAACTATTTATGAATCTTAAATGCTTAAATAATATTGTACTCACGTGGTGTGATTCTATTGTTTACTAACATTTCAAATTTTGAATGTAGTTGAAATGTCTATATTTACTCTGAGATTTAGTATAGTTATGATATCTAAACGATGCAGCAATACTATAACAATATTCATATTTAGTTGTTATAAATTGACAAATTTCTGGATTCAGTAGCCACTGGTTCTCTGTTCTATTGGTTCTCATTATGTTATGCATTTTCCATCCAGAGGAGAATTTTTTTCATACCTTACCCATTAATGTCGAGTGCTTCTACCTTATTTAAGTCCTAGTACACAGGAGTTATAGGTAAAATTATGTATTAACTACACAAATCCTTAAAATGAAATAAGCATTTGTTTAAAAATAAATAAACTTTAATTCCTCAATGAAATTCTTTGGATTAATACTGTTAAGTCTTTTTAATCATTTGCTATAACTCTTAGGTCAAGTGTTCATGCAACTGTTTTAAAATAACAGTTGCAAACTAGTAGAAAGTTAGCCCCAGGAAAATTGCCATAAGGCATAAGAAAAGAAAGATTGTAAAGAAAATAAGAAGAGGACCTATTGCAGAATATATCTACTAAATTTCAAGACACTAGGACCCTTCCTTCCAGGAGAGGCATAAGAATATGAAAAGAAAAAGTAGACATATTAACCAAAATTCAATAGGCTCTTTCCTATCAAAAGTAGATAAGATAAATACATAAGTTTCAGGTATTTTTAACTACATAATATAATTGTCCATTTAGGGTCATAGGTACTTAAGTATTCCTATACCCTGGATAGGATAACCTGACTATAGTCCACTCACATTTTTGGTAATCTTACAAAACTTTAATATAAGAACTGACTCTGACTTTTAATTTAAGTTATAATCATTATAGTGGCCTTTAACATTACTTAACATGTATTTTTTCTTTTAAATTATCATTTGACATTGTTTCTTGAACCACATCTGTTCATTGAACCAAATTAGGTCATATAAATTAAATAGTTTATACATATTTTGTACAGGAATTCTGCTGTGATATTTGTTTTTTTAGCTATTAATTAGGCAAATAGATAAATTAAATTGTTTGTTTTAGAAAGCAGTACTTTTAGTGAACCAATGCTGCAGTTTTGTATCAACTGATGATGAGGTACTTGTCCCAAAATGTAGTCAATTATTATGGAATCTTGTTAATAGACAAAATGTACCTATTGAAGGTAGAACATTGACTGTAGCCATAAATTGGTGTTTAAATAGTTTTAAAATACGAAATAAAAATGTCATTCTTGATATTTTGCAAGCCTTAGATGCCTTATTAAGAACTAATGTGGATTATGTTGTACAGGTATGGAATATAAAATAATTTATCGGTTCTTTTAATACATTTTTGCATGGAACTAGGACGCAGTTTTTTAATGCTTCCCATTGTTGGTTTATCTTATAGGTGTTAGTATCTAATTTGTCAAAGTTTTTGTATAGTTTCTGTTGGAGTTTGTTTTTTATATCAGCTTATAAAGGTATCCTGAGTTAGGCTACCATGTTTGGCTTACACATAATATATTTATATTCATTCTTCTCATTTCTTGAAGGATGTTCTCATTTTATCAGGTTGATACACGCTTTTGACGTCCCACGTACCTATTTTTGCTTTTAATAATTTTACTTTGTCTTAATATTGTTCTGAAGCTATTTTCTTGTGGCATTGTAAATTAATTACTATTTAACTGGAAATAAGCCACAATTAAAGATAAAAATACGTTTATTGATTATTACAATCAATAAACATATTTTATCTTTAATTGTGGCTTATTCCCAGTTAAATAGTAATTAATTTACTTTGTCTTATTATATATATCACAAAATAATAAAATAATTTGTACCATTTTAGCTGTTGGATAAAGTCTCTTTTGAAGTTATCAAGATTATTAAAGACACTGAGCAAGGATGGTCACCTGAAATAATACTAATTTCTTTACAATGTCTTGAAGCTTGTACAGCTGTTCCAACTGAAAAATCCAACATTCAACACAGCCATTTGGAAATTTGTGCTGAGATTTTTTTGTCATATTTATGTAAACAACAAATTGTCCAGGATCCAATCCATGTTAAGGTAATTCAGTTGACATTATTTTTAAAATTATAGATTATTTGTATTTATTTTTAGACTACTTTTCAATGCATTATCATTCTCTAATATGGTCTTTATTATTAATAATAAAATTGAATGTGAGATTTTTAAGTAAACATAATTTATATCAAAACTTATAATATTAGGCTTCAATTGTATTTTTGATTTGTTTTATAGATGCTCCAAGTTAGTCTTTACGGACTTCAAAATATAATAATTCAACATCCTGAATATTTAAAAAATGAATTAGGCTTAATTTTGGGAGTCGTAAAATCATTCATGGTATTAGGAATCAAAGGTATTGAATATATGTTACCACAAAAGTTGTTACCTTCAATTTTAAGCATACCAGAAGCAACAAATGTACCAAGAGAGAAGAAAGGAGGCAAGGTATGTATTATTTATTTTATAAAGTAATTTTTACAGTTATTGGAGTATAAATCAGTTAAAAGGGGAGAAGACCAAAAGGGAGCCTACGCAAAATATGCGGGAGTAAAGTGACAGCGTAAAAATTTGATGAACCCAGAACTTGGAGGAGTGTACTGGGAGATTGCCAATATTGGATGCAGACATTACAGGAGGACACGGCCCAATTCGGGCTGTAGCATTATTGGAAGAGGTGTAGGGATAATATTAAACAAAAACATTGATGAAGATTAAACCAGAACAAACCCAAAATAAACATCCTACAAGTTTATGCTCCAACTGCGGACAAACCAGAGAGTGATGTT
Organism: Diabrotica balteata; assembly: GCA_918026665.1. Classification (NCBI taxonomy): domain Eukaryota; kingdom Metazoa; phylum Arthropoda; class Insecta; order Coleoptera; family Chrysomelidae; genus Diabrotica; species Diabrotica balteata. Next base: position 6,263,980 of record OU898283.1, on the reverse strand, counting down.
GAAACTTTATAATGGGAGACTTTAACGCAAAGGTTGAGGGAAGAAAAAGTAGAAGAATGTGGACAGGAGGATATGGCCTGGACAACAGAAACAAAAGGGGTGACAGGCTTATCGAATTTTGCCAAAACAATAATTTTCTTATAACTAATACATTGTTCAAATTGCTAAACGTTTTTAAGCCAAATAAATCTTATGAAGCAAATTTAGGGGTTAAAACTGACCTACTGAGCCTAAAAATTTATTAAAAAAAAAAATGTTACATTTATCCTTATTTTCAATATATTATTTTCTTTTTTTTATTAACAGCTTACAAAACAAAGAAAGCACAGATCTACAAAGCCCAAAAAAGAAAAAAAGGATTCGACAGAAGAAATTTTATTTGATGGAAAAACAACAGGATACAGTCCAGCCACTACAGCATTAGAATATAATTCAGACAGTGGAATTAAGTAATACATTATATATATTTAGGTGCGAATTTATTTACATATATTTTTATTGTAGCCTTTCGAATGCTGGGAATAAATTTAAAACTAGCGATTCCGATTTTTCAGACAGCGAATCAGGAAGATCTGCAAAATTAGTGCAAGTTCAAGGCAAAGTCAGACATGCTGCATTTAATTTATTTTACAATGTTGTAAAGGTAATGTATTTGGATTTAACTCTATATTTTAAATGGACATAGGCAAGACAGGTTCAAATATGATCTTGTAATCGGCCATAGATCTATTAAAAGTTGTAGCGCCATTGATGGTGATGATGAATCTCTGAACATATTCCAGCAGTGCCAACCTCAAACTTTTTATAAATCGTATACTCTTCGTTTAATTAATCGATTTCATCATTTCTTCAAACTTTCCAACACTCCCAATAAGCCTTTTTATGTAGGGTAAATTTTTATGTTGTTTTCCAGAACACCGAAAAATATACTATGTTCTCATATTGGTCCAGCTTTATTCCAGAAGGAACAGTATCCGCACCACATAATTTACTCAACTGCATTTTAAAAGACCCTTCATCGAGATGTCGAATGTCTGCTTTAAATGTTTTGTTGGTATTATTAACATCTTCCAAACTGTACCTAGCTCAGGCAGAAAATAGGTGAGTACTTGAATGAAATATTCATTGAAAAGGACAAATAATAATTAATAACGTGTATTTTTCAGCATCAAAAGTACTTCTTTTACACCATTTTCCGTTGTGTTGGGATTGACCATAAGAGAATTGCATAAGGGTCTCTCTCTGGCTCTTGTGGAAACTTCAGTTCCAGTTTTAATTCAATTGTTAAAATGTTTGGGTGCTTTAGTGCAGGCAACTCCGTATCACAAAATGTCCCAAGGGCTGATTACGAAAATTGTGAGGAACGTAAAACCATTTATATATCATAAAGGTTAGTTAGAATGGAAACAAAATAGTTTTAAATCCAGACATTTTTTCTAGCAAGGTGTCTACCAAAAAAAGTGGTACTCTACACTAGCGCGAAGCTTCATATAATGTTTTCTATATTTTTAAAAATTATATCACAATTTTAAAATAAAAGAAAGTACTCATTTTTTTGACATTTAGTCCATTTGATAAATGATTCAGTTCATAAAGATGTTCTTCTGTATACTTATTTATTTTATTTATTTTTAAGCACAACAGGCCGTTAAGGCCTAGGGCATTTTTTTACAACATAATCCTAATATTAACTAATTACAATTATTTTAAACAAAATTTTAACTTAAATATGTATATATAACATGCTTAACTACTCTGAAGGATCTGCTGTACAATATTTCTCCATTCGCTTCTATTTTGTGCTTTTATTTTCCAGTCCCTCGCCTTCACGTGTTTAAGGTCTTCCTCCGTTTGCTGCCATTCTTTCCATATGTCCCAACCATCTGATTCTTTGTGCCTCAATAATTCATTGTTGGTTCTTCTCTCCCAACCATCTTCTGTCTTCCGTCCTCCGAATATGCGTCCCAATATTTTCCTTTTCCATCTTTCCAGATTATCATCTTCCTTCTTATTTACTGTGGGTCGAATTATATATATAGTCCCAAGATTCCTAAGAGGAACATAGGGCTTCCACAAAGTGTCTCCAGCGAACTCTATTTCTGGCTAGTGCTTTGATTTCAAGCCAGGATTTTCCCATTTTTCTCCCTTCGTCCAGTACTGTCCTTCTCCAAGTTCCCTTAGGTCTGCCTACTTTCCGTCGGCCTTGGGGATTCCAATCCAGCGCTGTCCTGGCAATGTCATTTGGCGGTCTACGGAGTGTGTGACCCAGCCATCTCCATTTTCTTCGCCTTATTTGCTTTATGACATTTTCTTGGTTGCTTTGGTTCCATAAATTTTCATTGGAGATTCGGTTAGGCCAAAATATACGAAGGATTTTTCGTAACGCTCTACTGATGAAAACTTGTAATTGGTGTACTATGGGTGCTGATATCTTCCACGTTTTATATTACTGTTTTATATATTCTGAGTTTACCTTGTCTAGAAACGTATTTTGAGTTCAGTAGGGCTCTTAAACTACCTAATTTTTTATGCCCTTTTCCTATTCTGGCTTCGAGCTCCCATTTCTCTTTTTCATTTTCATCGAAAACTACACCCAGGTATTCAAATTTGTCCACCCTTTTAAAACTATAGCTTTTACCACTTACTGACCTCACACTAAAGTCTTCCTTTTCCCTTCTGTCGCTCCCATGATCATATATTTGGTTTTGTCTTCATTTAGCTTCAATCCGAATTTCTGAGCTTCGATGATTTTCTTCACAACTCTTCTTAATTCTTTCTCGGTTTTTGCTAGGATCATTAGATCGTCAGCAAATGCCAAGCACTGGTGCTCATTTTTCATGATCGTTTCTTCCACTTTCATGTTGCATTTTCTGATTACAGATTCTAACACTAAGTTGAATAATGTAGTGGATAAAGGATCTCCCTATCTCAAGCCTTTTGCAACCGTAAATTGATCTGATATGTGACCCTGCCAAGCAATTTCACACGTAGAGTTATTAAGTGTCATTTTAACTAGCCGGATCAGTTTCTTTGGTATACCCAAATGTTCCATTGCTTGATACATTTTGACTCTATCATATGCTTGTCTAAAATCCACAAACAAAACATGCAGGGAAACTTTACCTTTATAACAAGTCGTTTGTATCTCCTTTAATGAGAAGATTTGGTCTTCTGTAGACTTAAATTATTTTATTAATATCATGGTAATAATTAATATATGTTTTGTTATTTTAGATGCTTCTGTTCAAGTAACAGCTCTAATAGTACTAGGCTGTGTTGTAGCATCAGAACCAATCATACCAGAAACAAAAGAAATATTGTTAAAGAAGAATTTAAATATAGAAGGCAATACTTATGTAACGGACTCTAATCCAGAAGAAAACGGTAAAAATGATGCTGAAAGTATCGTTTATGCCGAATTTTCAGACGATGAAGATGAATATGTAGAAGACGAATCAGTTCCCTGGTTATTAAAAAGATGTCTAAGTAACTTAGGAGTGCAGTTTACTCCAACAGAGGTGAAGTATGCACAGTTAATTTATAAATAAAAGTATAAACGTATTTATTTTTATTTATCGTATGGCAATTACAACACATTTAGAACAAAATTACAAACACTAGTCATACAGGTATATGACAAACTTTAAATAGTTACAAACAAACATCAAGTGTATTAATATAATCAATTGACTCTGAAGTTGCAAACAGGAAGTCTTCAGGGCTACCATTGTAGGATCTTGAGGGACTTCTTCTTCTTTGGGTGCCGTGTTCGTATTCAGACGTTGGCCGTCATCATATTTACAATTTCCTGAAACCTTTCTCTGTCGGCTGCTGCGCGAAATAATTCTTCTACTGTGGAATCACACCATTGTCTAATATTACGCAGCCATGGAAGTTTCTTTCGACCAATCCATTTCTTTCCTTCCACTTTTTTTTGTATTACAAGGCGAAGTAGATGGTATTTAGGTCCTCTAATTATATGGCCGAAGTATTCTGTTTTTCTCCTCTTTATGGTGTTTATGAGCAGACGTTCTCAATTTATCATTTGAAGAACATCTTCATTGGAAGTGTGCGAAACCCACGATATCTTTAGGATTCGTCTATAGCACCACAATTCGAATGCTTCTAACTTGTTTAGCATTGTGGTTTTTAACGTCCATGTCCCACAACCATACAATAGGATGGACCACACATAACATTTCAGGACCTTCTTACGAATATTCATCGACAGGTTTCTGTTGCATAAAACTGGTTTCCACGTCATAAAAGCCTTACTTGATATTTCGATCCTGGTTATTATCTCTCCATCAGAGTCACAATTTACATTTAACCAGCTGCCAAGGTATTTATGTGTGATGGTGATCTGCCATCCACTTTGTCTTTGAAATGTTGATTTTAAGGCCTCTCCGATAACTTGCTTCACCTACTAGATTTAGTAATGTTTGGAGATCTTGTAAATTTTCTGCAAGAATGGCTGTATCGTCAGCGTATCTAATATGGTTGATTACTTCTCCACCTAGTCGTACTCCCTCTTGTCTGTCATCCAAAGCCTCCCTAAAGATTTCTTGAGGGACACTCTTGAATAATTTGGTCGATGGTTTGGTTCTGCAAACAGTCACATTGAGGAGACGGGTTCTTTCCCCATTTATGTAGCATGTATGCACATCTGCCATGTCTGGTTCGGATTCTATTTAGAGTGGAATATGTTTTGCGTGGAAGATCAAAACCTGTTGGCTTGTGGGTAATGCAGGGCATGTTATTTTGCCATACGTTCCATTCTTGGGACCATGCATTCGTGATGTTGAACTCCCCATGTATCATTCTTGCCTAGTGCTGTGCAGCTGAGTGTCAACCTTTTAAACGTGTGGACTATGTAGCCAAACTGGAGCACAATATTCAGCGGTCGACAAAACAAGGGCTAAGGCAGTAGAGCGGAGAGTGGAAGCCGATGCTCCCCAGGTGGTACCGCAGAGCTTCTGTATAATGTTCTTGTACTCAACTTTTGGGCAGTTTTTGTTAAATGCTCTTTAAATGATAGCGTTCTGTCTAGTGTTACCCCCAGGTACTTCGGTGTTTTGTTGTGGGTAAGTGTGGTATTTTCAAACCGTGTGTTGAGTTCCTTTCCAGCAAGTTTATTGTTCAGGTGAAAGCAGCTAACTTCTGTTTTGGATGCATTTGGTTGAAGTCGCCACTTTATGGGCGGAAAAATTCGAAAATATTTGCCCAATATAAACGTATAATATACACATACACCATGATCAACTGGCAAATCATAATATAGCCACGACACAACTTGGGCTCTTATCACTCGATGAGATTTGTGTTGCTACTTCTACGCTCTCCAATCTTGAGGCATAAAATTGGCATAGAATTGATTTTGGAAGATGAAGATTTGGTAGAATTGATTTTGGAAGATGAAATAAGTGTTGGACATACAATACTTAATGAGAAATAAGTGGTCTATATAATAAATTACATTTATAATGTTAGTTTAGATAGCATTTAAAACGTTAATTGAGGTTAAGAAACTTTTTATGTTTGAAATATTGTACTGTAGACCTAAAATGTCACTAAGTTTGTTTGGTATATTGCACAGCATGCGCTTTGGCGTTAGTGCTGGATATTTCTCTAATATATGTTTGAAGAGAGATTTTATTGATAATGGCTTTTGTTGTTTTCTTCAGATAGGTTATTGGATTATTAGGAATGGGTCTGTAGTCTGGAGTATTAATGAGATTTGATAGTTTATTAATATAAGAAGAAGTTTTTAGGATGACGGTGACATTGCCTTTTATCGGCTGAAAAAATGACTAGATTTGGATTTGACTTCTTCTTTGAAGTTCTTTTAGGGTTTTTTTCTCGGATTGGCTAATGTTCGGAGTAGGAAGCTTTGAGTTTCTAAGAATTCTAGCGACGTCTTGTGTCGTGATTTCAGCATATTCTGAAGGTAATCTGGAGAAGGATTCTTCATTTTGTAAGATGACAGATGTCAGAATTGTAATGTGACTTGGGTTAACAGAGTAATTGAAACCTTTTGCTAAAGCTTGAGTAGCCATGGTCAAAATAGGAGTATCAGAAAAGTTATGAACCACTGTAATGGGTTTCAACGTTGTGGTTTTTGGAATATTTATTTTTAATGTTTTCGCATACTTTTTTGTATTATAATTTAATAAACTTTGTTTTAGTGTGCAAGCAACGCAAGAGAACATAATAGTTTAGTAGTTCCCGTTCCTGTAAAATTAGAATCTCTACAAGTGATCTCGGCTGTAACCAGAAACTATTTTGAAATATTAATAGCGCCATATTTATCTTATATAACGAAGGGACTTCATACATCTTTGAGTGACAAATATGCTGATTTGAGATTGCATGCCGGTCGTGCCATTGATTTTATTGGACAAGCAATATCTAGATATCTTACAAATAGAGGTAAATAAATTGCTCTACTTACTATTTAACTGGGAATAAGCCACAATTAAAGATAAAAATACATTTATTGACGTTTCAATTCCACTTCGGAAATCGTTCCCAGAATACAAACAGTGTAAAAAAAAGGAAACCGCTCTAGGTGGTTGGCCAACAAAAGGTTGTCAAATAATTATATTATAAAAATCAAATACTTCAGCGGGCTGCTGGATTCTGAACTCATTCAAGAACAAGTCAAAACTCCACCCAAATAGGTTGCCCCGCCCATTACGTATAAAAATTGAAAGCTACACAAATCTAGGATTTTATTATGCTGTCAAACCACCTATCGCTTCCTTAGGCAAGCCCCTCTTTCATTTATCTAAGCAGATGGATATTTTGCGCGGTGTTGCCAATCTCATTCCTCTAGACGTTTCTCAAATAAGGTGTTAACCATAAAATATTTACAGGAAAGAAAGAAAATAACTACAAACCATTACGTTTATTGTTGTTATTAGTTTGTTGTAATATATTGGTAAATACAATGAAAAATATAGGCAAATATCCGATTTATTTAAAGATACGAAGAAGATATAACTCTCAAAAAGATCCGAAAATCGGATTATTGCACGGCGATTGGCAACATTGACTTTGGGCGGCACTATAGACTATGGTGCGTCCTAAAAGGAGACAGATAGTTGAACGATATTTTATACAATGTCTTATCACCGGGTATGGATTTATTTTTGTCCAAGTTTTATATCGGTGCACTATTTCAAATGCAGTTCAAACAGACATATATTAAATTGTATGATCCGTTTTAAATTGGTTCAATCTGTATACTGGATCTAGAATGAATATATCAATATATGCTCAAGATCCTTTTTATCGCATTTAAAAAAAATAATATTAGATTAATTTGGTTATATTCTGGATTACCTGCAAATCCTTAATTTTCAGTGCTTTAATGCTCCGAAATGGATGTTATATTTCGCAAATTTGTTACTACTAATTATACAACCCCAATACACTAGAACCAGTTACACAGCAGGTATTAATATAATATAATGATAATCAGGTAATATACTATTCCACAAATATACGACTGTTTTAAATTCGGTTTAAGGTATCGATTGAAATGGTCCAATGTGCTGAATTGTACAATAGTAAATTCTCCCCATTTTAAAAATACTGTCATGACAGATATAAACCTTAGATTTAAATATTAAGAATATATAATTGATAGTTTATAGAACAGTTGTAATTCAGATTTTGAAGTATATAATTACTGTTATTCTTTTATTAATTCTAATTTATTGTTTTTTTTTATTATTTATCAAAGGTTCTATATTTATAACACTTACAACATAATTTAAAGTTTATTTATACTAGTTTATCTTACAATAATTTATTTATATGAGCGTTACATTTAAAACTCGGCGCGATATATCTTCTCACTGATCTCCCCCATAGAATGGAACCCCGTCGAAGGTTCGATGTCCTTCTCAGCTAGGAAGGAAAATCCCACAACAGACAGAGCGGCGAATGATCTCAAACTGGCTTTTTTTTATAGCGGCCCGTTTCCAGAAGGTTCGATTGTTTTTATTTCGGAGGGGAGCCCATCGTGTCAGGTAGGTATTATCTGGAATTTCGACCATCAGGTAAAATCTAGAACATATAAGAATTAAAATATTTACTATTCTTTATTTCAAGTTAAGAAAATAACATTACGCTTATGGAGATCAGTGTTGCCAAAACTCTCAGACACTCTCTTTTGCACGGATGTCCAAGATATTCCCTTTGCTTAATTTTTGAATTTTCATTTTTAATTAACATTTAACTGTAAAGTCAGAATAACTACTAAATAAAAGCCTTATTATCATTATGTAGTCAGAGAACGACATAAAATAGCTGACATACGCACATCGTATTATTTTAAGTTGCAATTAGTAATTAGATATACGCATTCCAAGCAGTCAATATTTTCTACTGATTTCTATGATTCATAGCATATCGTATTCTCACCGAAAAACAAATAAACTTTCGTTACTATAATTAAAATAAGATAAAATAAAATTATCTTTTGTAAATACTATTTATCTAATTAAAATCATTTTCCCTACTTTTCATCTCTTGTTTCGAATGGGAACTTTTGGTCAATTACGTTAAAAAACATTAATTTAATTCATGTTTGTGGAAACGGAAATATAAATTATATAACCCTAAATAATTGCTTGTGTGCTTGTGTGTGTCGTGGCAACGCCGCGTTTCTATCGTCCATAAGAAATACATGGCCCTATCTCCGCAATGTTATTTTCTAAACGTGGAACGTAGTATAGACATATTTATCGTAACATTACTATCATTGAGTTTAGTACTGTAAAGAAGTTGGTTTTTGAATTAAGTGATTTAAACGAATCGAATATTTAATTAGTATTAAAAAAAACAAAAAACTTACTTATTTTCTTATTTTCCCAATCTCCTAAAACTATCATCAACCATCGGGTTCACAGCCATAATCACTATCGTCGCTATCCTCATTCGGATGGTAAATTATTAAACAGGATTAACTGCTTCGATGCGACCTTCACGGATCCACCATTCTTCAATTAAGTCTTCACATTTTTTTACACTTTTTTCCCAAATTTCAGGAGTGGCAATATCCAATGTTTGTTGCCAAGTTTCCAAGACTGCCTCGTCACTGTAACCCTTGTATTCAATATGGTTATTATAATATGTTTTGCATATCCCCCAAATTAGATTGAATTGGCAATGATAGGGCGCTAGTCAACACATTAAATCCAAAACTATGTATAATTTCGTCTACTATAAATATATGTTTGGTTGTGCATTACTTTTAGCCAACGTTACTTATTGGGGCTTAAAACAGTATTGAGGAAATGTAATATTTTTATTCGTTAACCATTCTTTTATTTTATCTACAGTCCAGGTGTTCGTTGGTTACTTATTTTAAATTTCCGAATGGTAAGTAGCATTATCCAGTACTATAACGGATGGTTCATGTAAACTTGGCAAAAGTTTTTCTTTCAACCATTTCACAAACATCTACATCATATTGTCATGATAATCGGCTGATTTTGATGAAAACAAAAGATTTGCTTCTTCAAGTTATCGATGTGTTTTATGGATTTTATACTTTCGTCCTGCCAAATTCGTTTGAATTCTATTCTTTTGTGAACGACACTAGCTCTTTCATACAAAACTGGTCGCAAAGAGTCCTCGTTGGTTTTCTCAGCAGTAAAATAAGAAAGTACATTAAATATAAAGTTGTCGACATCTAAAAAACATCTCGGCATTTTTGGCTTCTATGAACAAATACACTACACTAAACACTCTCTTAACGTATACCTCTCTTCACCAGACACCTCTATACGGATGGTTTTTAAAACTAAAATCAGTCGGCGATATATGAAACTGTATGTAAATGTTGAACTTTTAATGTTAAACTTTTTAATATCTGTAACGACTCGGTACTTTAACTATAAATAGCCGGTATGATATACCCGTTACTTTCGGAACTTTTAAGAGTACATCCTCTAAAAGCAAACAAATATTTAAAATTAAAAAAGTGAAATATTAGATTCTTTTTCTGATTTCTGAACCATCGTTTTGCCAATTTCTTTTCATTTATATTAAAAATGGTATATATCTTTTTATTGCAGTTGTACCTAATAAAGTAATAAAATAGTGTAATATCAAAGAAATCCGGCACTCCTCTTTGGTGTTTACATTTCACCGAAATCCAACCTAAATGTCTGATGAACACATTTGGCTTCATAGACGTCATTGTATTTATTTGTAGGAGCGTTTGCGTAAAATTTTTTGTTATTTTTGGATTAAATTTCACAATAAATTTTGCATCTATTTGAACATCTATTAACTGAAATAATTTTACCAATTTACTTTCATACTTTTACTTGCACAGTAAAATATTCGTTATCGCAATAATCCAAAACAGTCGTATATTCGTGGAATAACCTATACCTACAACGTTTAAATTGTGGGTAATTACAATAATATGCGTAAATATTTACAGAATATAATATCTTAGCTTACTTTGTTTTTGCAGAAATAAAGGATACCGTTCCATTTGAAAGTTTTTTGACGTTTTGGCAGAATTTGTTGAGTGGGCCATTAATAGATTTATTGCAGTGTGAAGATCAAGCAGTTTTAAAAGCAGTTGGTTGTGATTGTTTGGGAAGTATAGGATCTGATATTTTTGAAAAGTTACCGGTAAGTATTTGCATTTAAAAATACAAAACATAATAATTTAATTGTATATCTGCATATAACTAACTAATACTATACTATTTGCGTTTACTGTATGTACAGTCGGTTTCTATTATAAAGTAACTTAGCCTGGAAGGGAGATTGGGGATTAAAAGAGAAATGAAGAAATCCAGGTTCAAGTATGTTCACTTTGTAAACCGGCAATCAGTGTTTTGAAGGGCATAGCGGCGAACTTTGGGACATGGGTCTATACATCTAACATGGGGAATATTAAGATCAAAAAGAACGGAAATTGAAACGTACCAACTGAAATGAAATCAGACAGAAAAACTGAGCGCGGTTATAGAGTAATTGAAATCCAGGTTCAAGTATGTTCACTTTGTAAACCGGCAGTCAGGTGTTTTGAAGGACATAGCAGCGAGCTTTGGGACATGGGTCTACACATCTAACATGGGGAATATTAAGATCAAAAAGAACGGAAATTAAAACGTACCAACTGAAATGGAAGCAGACAGAAAAACTGAGCGCGGTTATAGAGTAATTGTCATACACCTGAACTATTGCGGCGTTGCCAAAATACAAATGTAGTCAGGTGCATTACAAATTAAAGGAAATAATGAACACATTGACGACGTTCTCAAAAACATTTATGTTCTCATGTATAGCATAAAGAATTTAACGACTGTCTGCAGCTTGTCAGTGCATGTCACGTGATAAACAAACAAAATTTTAAATCTAGTATCGTTGCTTGTTTTGTCCCTATGCTACAACGGGGCACTCATTGCTCCATCAATTCAAATTAAACTACCTAAAATAAATCGCATCGCTAGTCTCTATCTCGTCGCTGCACTATTCTCTTACCAATTGAATGATATATCGCATTATGTATCATTTACACAGTTTTTTCTTTTCTTTATTACTCATCCAATACGTTAATCTCTTTATATTATAACTTCTTTATCTATAAAGACGAATATAGGATTATGTAAAATGTATTCTTAAATGTTTTATCTATTTTAGAGAGATAAACAGATTGTATGTGTCACTCTTTTGTTTTCCTGTACGAGAGATGAGGAAAAAAACGTGAAAGCTGCTGCAGTGAGAGCATTGGCTATTTGCGTGATGTATTCATCGTTAAGAGAAGTAAGTATACAATCTAGTAAAAATAATAAATATATAATAGATTTTTTTTTTATTTCTGCGTCTATTTGAGGACACAGAATAATAAACAATCAGAATGCCCACTCTCCATGGAAAATTAAGTACGCGCATCTCGTTCGCGCAGACGTTCCGCCATGTTTTAAAGGGAACCAGTGTTGTTTATGTGGTGTGCATAGAAAAATTAACCCGGTTTAGTTGATTTACGGCAATCATAGACATACTATACAATTATATTAACATTGTTAAATATAATAACATAAATATATTATAATTAAACATAAATATAAACAATTACATAACCTCACAAATCATATGTCTGTGTTATGTGTTTCCTTCTAAAACATGGCGCGCATGCTGAAAAAGTTCAAAGGCGGCATCTGAGAGTGGGCATTCTGATTTTTTCTGTGTTGGTGTTTTTTGCTTATAAATGATGTATACCCAACAAGAAACTGCATTGTTTAGCTGTTACAAAGACTTCATTTCAACAAAAAGTCTATAAACGCCTAATTATCCCTTAAACGGGTGGCCCGAATTGTACAAAAACCGTGATCCCGCCTATTCCTCAATATGAACATTTGAAATTTGAAGTTTGCACGATTTACCATTTTTCTAATATCATTAGTCACTTTGGTTTTTTTAATAAAACACTCTGTATATTGTATTATTATTAGAATCCTCATTTCAATATGACTTCAACCATATGTAACACTTGGTATTTTGTCTAGTCACGAAAGTCTTAAATAAATAAAGCTTCTCAGTGCCAAATAGCGAAAGCTGCGATTTTCACATTAATTCATAAAACAAACAATATAATTTGTACATAGGCAGACTGGTACGTACTGTAGCCGACAAAGTAGCAGTTTTCCTAATAATTGTTGAATGTAGAAACAATTTCCATGCAGCGAAAACTTCCTTTTATGGAGAGGTACTCCGGTCGGCCTATATCGAGAACTTATTGAGGGTGGTTCTTCGGAAATTTTAAGAAACAGGTAGCGTTCAAGATGCCAAACGATCTGCTCGACCAACAATTAGTGATGAAAAAAAATTTGCATAATTGCAGAAATCGAAGTGAGCCCTACTTCTTCTACAGCCCAAGCTGCGTCTATCTGTGCAATCATTCAAAGGACAGTACACCGATTGTTGGCTAAAAACAAATTTTAGAAGATTACAATTCTGTGAAAATATATCTTATCAAATTTTAAGCAAGCAACAAAGTTTGGCTATGCCGATGACTGGGCTTTATTTAACACAAATCAAATCCCTAGATGAAGCTGAAGAGATTCTGATGGAAGACCCAATAGTAATGGGAATTTAAACAAAATGACGGTATTAGATTTTGATTCGATACACAGCAGCGACAAGCCGCATATAGTATTTCGACCTCTTTAGGTCTCTTCAGTAGGGTATAGCCACTACTCCGTATCGAAACAAAATCTTTTCCCGTCGTAGACCATAGTTATCAAAAATAACTATGTACAGACGTAACTACACCATCTAAGAACAAAAAGAGAAATCATACGATTTCTACCTGGCGAAATAAAATTCAAATCTCAGCCACCGTGCTTTCTAAAACTTAGCAAAGCAAACAGCTTGATGAATAAAAATCGAATCAAAATCGAATCGCATCAAAATCTAATACCGTCATTTTGCTTATTTCTTTACTTCGTTTGGAGTACCAGAAATTGAATTCACTACGAATTTTGGCCATGATGAACGGCATTTGGAATGCAATCTAGATTCCCTTGCCGATTTATTCATCAAGCTGTTTGCTTTGCAAGTTTTAGAAAGCACGGTGGCTGAGATTTGAATTCGATTTCGCCAAGTAAAAATCGTATGATTTCTGTTTTTGTTCTTAATGGGAATTTACTTTCAAAAATGGTGACTTTGATCTAACGCCTCTAAAACCAAAGTAATCTTTTTCCCTCTAAACAATCATTTGGCTTCAAGATGACAACCACAATTACTACTTAAAATATCTACTGACTTTAGATAGAACGATAAGCTTTAGAGAACATTTAAGTACAGTTGCCGACAAGCTAAAAAATAGAAATCATTCAGAAGCTTTACGACACAACAGGAGAGCATTGGCATCAACACTCAGGACTTTGGGCTTAGCTCTTGTTTATTCTGTAGTTAAATATTGCGTACCAACATTTTTTACTGTGCAATCATTCAAAAAGAAATCATAAACACATAAAAACAATTTGATTAGTGACAAAAGTACTTTTTCCGCCAATGGAAATGTTAACACACACAATGTGAGGGGTATTAGAGTGACACAAATTCTCCAGAAAAGGTAAATTGTTTGGGCAACTATTTTGGTAAACCACATAGTTATGCCTGTTTTTCTCAATGCTAACTTAACAGATGAAGTGTATCTGGAGATGTTACAAAACGCAAGCCATTGAGCCATTAATTGGAAATATCGTTTCAACAAGATGGTGCTCCTGCACACTATTATGGTACAGTAAGACGTTACCTAGATGAGGAATATCGTGGTAGATGGATTGCACGACGAGGTTCGATAGATTGGCCAGCTCGGTCACCGAACTTCACACCATTAGATTTGTTCTGTGGAAATACTTGAAATCTAAGGTTTATGCTTTAGCACCCGAATATATTAACATTTAAAACAAAGAATTGTTGAAGTATGTAGGGCAATTTCCCCCGACACGTTTGAGGAAGTAGATGGAGCACATTTTGAACACTTAATATAAGAACTGGTTCTTAAATCTTTATTAATTAATTGGAAAAATACAGTTTTAGTATTTATTTAATTTATTGAACAAAATCAGCTAGATATCACTTGTCATAAGGTCCTATTTAAAATTATCGCTCACAGTTGCTCTGTAACTGTAACCTCATCTACGACTATTACATCACCTGTTATTAGTTGAGAATACTACGTCCGTTTATGTCCTCCCTCCAAATTTAACTAACCGTTCAAAAAATACGAGGGCAGAAGGGACTTTTGGCTAGCACTGTATGTGTATGTTAAATAGCTTTGCTAAAGTTATAATTAGACTTCGGCAAATATGCAAATAAAAATGTAGAAAATATGCGCATAAATATGCACGTGTTTACCCGAAAATATGCAAATATTTTACAAAATATGCATACAAATAAATAAAAAAATCGTAAAATAGTAACAATTTTATTTAAAAAAAAAAAGTGTACATAACTAAATATTTCCTACTATTCATTAAGATTTACATTTATTTTAAGTAACTACATCATTTTTAAGTATGAATAAACTTATTTAGAATTATGGTAACAATAAATGGCCAAGTGGTGTTCAAAATTTTCTAACAAAAACTTGTGGCTTCTGTCTGAGTACATATATTTATATATGGAAAAACTTCGTTCAACATCAACTGATGTAACGGGAGCATTTTTCAAACTAACCAAAACATTTGGTTCTAAATTTATTGTTTCCGAAATATTTCCAGCTAGAACACTGACTACTTCAGAAAGAATATGGTAACCTTTATTTTTTTCCATAGTAGCTTCAAATTTTTTTAAAATATCTTTTCCAATATTACCTCTAACGTTCCGACAACATGACGCAAATTCTTTTATTAATGCTGTACTTTCGAACAATGACAGTTTTGGTGATTCTAACTGAGTAATTGTTTTTTGAACAAAACTAAAATTTGATTTTATAAATGAAAGTTCTTGTTGAAGCAAGTTACTCTGAAAAGTTTGTTTAGAATCCAAAAGAGATTGGGAACTTTCATCTGTTAACGTATCAATTATGTTCTTTATTTTAACAAAATGATCTGCATAAAAATTAGCTGCTTCTAACCATGTTCCCCATCGCGTTAAAATAGGTTGTGGTGGAAGAGGAATGTTAGGTAGCATTTCTTTATAAAGTTGAATTCTTATAGGAGATTTAAGAAATACTTTTTTGACACTGGATATCATGGTATTTACAAGAGGAAACTTTTTCCGTATTTCCTCTGCAACTCTGTTTAATCCATGCGCTACACAAGTAACATGTATTAAATCTGGGAAAAATATTTTTAAATTTTGTCCTGCTTTCACCATATAAGGAGCAGCATCCGATAAAATAAGCAGTAATTTATTAGAAGGAATAGTTGGAAAAAAAAGTTGCTAATGTTTCTTGTATAAAACGCGAAATACTTAAAGCATTTGTTTTCTCAAGTTGCTGGCATGAAATAAGATGAGATTTTGGTAAGGTATCTTCTTTAAGAACACCAATCAATAAATGAGCAATATACTTTCCTGAGGAATCAGTGGTTTCGTCTACAGATATGTAAAAATAATTATCTGCAATTTCTTCCTTAATATTAATTAACACCGACGAGTATAGCCCGTTCACATTATTTCTTCTTAGAGACCGATCACTTGGAACATTAAGTTTGTAATATTTTTTTAGAAACGAACTAAAATTTACATTTGCTAATTTTGAAAGCGGTATGTTTGCAGACACTAATGCGCGACACAAGTCTTCATTAAAAGTTTCTTGCTCATCTAATTTTTTTGAAGTAGATTGGAAACATTTAGCCATTGAAGTTTGATGTTTTCCTCCTATTTTTCCTTTTTTTGCAATGTGTGAAGCAGTTCTCACATGTTGGTCTATCTGAAATTTCTTCTCACATGCTATCGATAAATAAAAATAAAAATCTTTATTTTAACCCAACCTTTAAAATATAAAAATATACAAGGTGTTTTTGGTTAATCAAATAACTGGTTTGGAAAAAAAAACACTCGCTAAGTGTTTTAAATGCAGTATTAATCCACAAATTAGTTTTTGTTACTAACCATTAGTACATCATATAACTTATTTTAAAATTCAACAAAAGTTTTTTTTTTGTTAATTCAATTACAATAAAAATAATTGTGTTTTAGAATAGCTGACTTCATAAAAAAAAGTAAAGGTGAACAATTTTTCTAAATACACACCATTGTATTGTACCATGGACAATTTTTTCTCACTAAAGGAAGCTATTTTTCATTTAAAAACAACCTACGAGTACTAAATTTCAAGTAAATACGTTTATTGGTTTTAAAGTTATTGTTATTAACTAAAAGAATTTAATTTTTTTTAATTTTAACACCCTGTATCTCGAAAAGTAAATAAGTTTGACCCCTCATTAACTATATCGTTTTGTTCAATTTTTCGAGAAGTATCTACAGTCAAATGTTGTAAGTGTCATTTGGAAACACCCTGTATGTATGAAATATTAGATATTTAATAGAAAATAATAGATACTTACAATTTTGCCACAGACTGAACAGTAGATTTTTCCCATATCCATAGACAGCTCTTTATAAGGTTTAATCCAAGTTGAAGCACTGGTTGTTTTAGGCATTATAAAATCACAATCTTCCTTTTTGTTACGCACAACGAGTGTTTACGCTTTGAATATCAAAACAAAAATGATTTACAAATCTGAGCATCAAATTAGAAATGTTTAGGTACCTAATTCAATAAACTGGGAGATTTTGGAAAATCCCTAAATTAGGAACAAAACTATTAGCCGTTTACCTGCTGTTAAGATACAATAAATTGTAGATAGATTTGGGAATTAGATCATAAAATGCAAATGAGCGAACCCTTAGCGATTATCCAATAACTGAATGCCTCAGTGACCGAGACTTTCTAAGAATGTTGAGGGCTACTTAAATTGATCTTCTTTGAAATTGTAAATGTTTTGTACCTGTAGAGATTACGTACTTAGATCATTTCTTGATTAAAATGACTACAAAATTTTATACAAGAATTGAAATAAATTGGAATGTTTAAAAATTTTCAAATACATTATAAAAATCTGAACTTTTATGCACTTTATGCAAACTTTTATACAAATATGCCAAAATACGAAATATTTGCATAAAATATGCACAATATGCAATATGCATATTTGCCGAAGTCTAGTTATAATAAATGGTTTATTAATATAATTTTTTGTAGGATCCCGGATTTGTTGTTGATACTGCAGAAGCAATTTATCGGACCTTGCAGGATCAAAATTTAATGGTTAGGATTAAAGCTTCGTGGTCTTTGGGTAATTTGAGCGATGCCCTTATGTTAAATAAGTAAGTTTCTGATACATTTGATTTTTTGTAAGCCATAATTACTGATAATAAGTATTTTTCTATATTTATTGGTCAGAATGTTTAGCCGGTCATCTTATAATTTTGTTTTTATATTTTTAGTAAAACAGATGAAGGCATAGAAGAAATACCTCGAGAACTTATCATCAAATTAATACAAATTGGTGTCAGTAGCTCATCCGACAACGATAAGGTTAAAATGAATGCAGTAAGAGCTTTAGGAAATCTCATTCAAATAGTAAATAAAAGTTTCCTTAACGATCTAAAGTGTTGCCAAATAATAGACGAAGCCTTCGATGCTCTCGTCAAAAGTTGCATCACGGGTTCAAACATGAAGGTATACAAGTTTACAAGTAGTATAACATCTCAATTTATGGTAGTAAAAAAGGACTTGAAATCAGTTATTACTTATCATATGATTCTATTTACAAATACCGTATCCAAAAATATTTTTTCCAGCTTACTATTTTCTTTGAAAAATATACAACTAATATTGTGTTACAAATAGAAATTTCTGATCTTGAAATCAAACAAAGAAAAGAAATACAAACGTTAATAAAATGTATCATTTTGTAGGTTAGGTGGAATGCATGTTACGCTATTGGAAATGCACTAAAAAATTCAGCTCTATATCAAGAAACCACGCGTTTAAATAAAAGCTGGCAGGTAAGTCTTATCTTGTAGCGTAGATGCTTATTAAACATTTTTCGCACAAATTAAATTCAAGGCCAGAAACGCTCATTGTCGGAGAGAGATTTTTTTCAAATTTCGTTATTCGGCTATATTGGCGTCAATTTTGGTTCCAAGCGAGTGGACATTTTCTACATAAAATTAACCGCTCATTCTTCTGCCATGCTCAGAATATTCCTACATCTAACGGTTCGTGAGAAAAATTTTCATTTGGAGGTCTATATTTGCTGAAAAAGTGGAGAATTTTTAATTCGATTTTTTCTCTTTCCCGGCAAATTTGGGTTAGCGGATCAGACTAAGACACATTTTTGTAATAAGCTGGACCGAGTGCTTGTACCAAAACATAAAAAAAAAAATTTTTTATAAAAATTTGGAAAAAATGAACAAAGTGGGTACCCTTGGATTTTTTTCAAATTTCGTTATTCGGCTATATTGGCGTCAATTTTTGTCCGAGAGTCAAGCGAGTGGACATTTCTTACATAAAATTGACCGCTCGTTCTTATGCGATGCTCAGAATTTTTCTACATCTAACGGTTCGTGAGAAAAATTTTCATTTGGAGGTCTATATTTGCTGAAAAAGTAAAGAATTTTTAATTCGATTTTTTCTCTTTCCCGGCAAATTTGGGTTGGCGGATCGGACTAAGACATGTTTTTGTAATAAGCTGGACCGAGTGCTTGCACCAAAACATGAAAAAAAAGATTTTTTTTATAAAAATTTGGAAAAAATGAACAAAGGGGGTACCCTTGGATTTTTTTCAAATTTCGTTACTCGGCTATATTGGCGTCAATTTTGGTCCGAGAGTCAAGCGAGTGGACATCTCTTACATAAAATTGGCCGCTCGTTCTTCTGCCATGCTCAGAATTTTCCTACATCCAACGTTTCGTGAGAAAAATTTTCATTTGGAGGTCCATATTTGCTGAAAAAGTAAAGAATTTTTAATTCGATTTTTTCTCTTTTCCGGCAAATTTGGGTTGGCGGATCAGACTAAGACATGTTTTTGTAATAAGATGGACCGAGTGATTGCACCAAAACATAAAAAAAAAATTTTTTTTTTTATAAAAATTTGGAAAAAATGAACAAAGGGGGTACCCTTGGATTTTTTTCAAATTTCTTTATTTGGCTATATTGGCGTCAATTTTTGTCCTAGAGTCAAGCGAGTGGACATTTCTTACATAAAATTGACCGCTCGTTCTTATGCGATGCTCAGAATTTTTCTACATTTAACGGTTCGTGAGAAAAATTTTCATTTGGAGGTCTATATTTGCTAAAAAAGTAAAGAATTTTTAATTCGATTTTTTCTCTTTCCCGGCAAATTTGGGTTGGCGGATCAGACTAAGACATGTTTTTGTAATAAGCTGGACTGAGTGCTTGCACCAAAACATAAAAAAAAAATTTTTATATAAAAATTTGGAAAAAATGAACAAAGGGGGTACCCTTGAATTTTTTTCAAATTTTTTATTTGGTTATATTGGCGTCAATTTTTGTCCGAGAGTCAAGCGAGTGGACATTTCTTACATAAAATTGACTGCTCGTTCTTATGCGATGCTCAGAATTTTTCTACATCTTACGGTTCGTGAGAAAAATTTTCATTTGGAGGTCTATATTTGCTGAAAAAGTAAAGAATTTTCAATTCGATTTTTTCTCTTTCCCGGCAAATTTGGGTTGGCGGATCAGACTAAGACAAGTTTTTGTAATAAGCTGGACCGAGTGCTTGCACCAAAACATGAAAAAAAAGATTTTTTTTTATAAAAATTTGGAAAAAATGAACAAAGGGGGTACCCTTGGATTTTTTTCAAATTTCGTTATTCGGCTATATTGGCGTCAATTTTTGTCCGAGAGTCAAGCGAGTGGACATTTCTTACATAAAATTGACCGCTAGTTCTTATGGGATGCTCAGAATTTTTCTACATCTAAGGGTTCGTGAGAAAAATTTTCATTTGGAGGTCTACATTTGCTGAAAAAGTAAAGAATTTTTAATTCGATTTTTTCTCTTTCCCGGCAAATTTGGGTTGGCGGATCAGACTAAGACATGTTTTTGTAATAAGATGGACCGAGTGCTTGCACCAAAACATAAAAAAAAAATTTTTTTATAAAAATTTGGAAAAAATGAACAAAGGGGGTACTCTGGAATTTTTTTCAAATTACGTTATTCGGCTATATTGGCGTCAATTTTTGTCCGAGAGTCAAGCGAGTGGACATTTCTTACATAAAATTGACTGCTCGTTCTTATGCGATGCTCAGAATTTTTCTACATCTAACGGTTCGTGAGAAAAATTTTCATTTGGAGGTCCATATTTGCTGAAAAAGTAAAGAATTTTTAATTCGATTTTTTCTCTTTTCCGGCAAATTTGGGTTGGCGGATCAGACTAAGACATGTTTTTGTAATAAGATGGACCGAGTGATTGCACCAAAACATAAAAAAAAAATTTTTTTTTTTATAAAAATTTGGAAAAAATGAACAAAGGGGGTACCCTTGGATTTTTTTCAAATTTCTTTATTTGGCTATATTGGCGTCAATTTTTGTCCTAGAGTCAAGCGAGTGGACATTTCTTACATAAAATTGACCGCTCGTTCTTATGCGATGCTCAGAATTTTTCTACATTTAACGGTTCGTGAGAAAAATTTTCATTTGGAGGTCTATATTTGCTAAAAAAGTAAAGAATTTTTAATTCGATTTTTTCTCTTTTCCGGCAAATTTGGGTTGGCGGATCAGACTAAGACATGTTTTTGTAATAAGATGGACCGAGTGATTGCACCAAAACATAAAAAAAAAATTTTTTTTTTTATAAAAATTTGGAAAAAATGAACAAAGGGGGTACCCTTGGATTTTTTTCAAATTTCTTTATTTGGCTATATTGGCGTCAATTTTTGTCCTAGAGTCAAGCGAGTGGACATTTCTTACATAAAATTGACCGCTCGTTCTTATGCGATGCTCAGAATTTTTCTACATTTAACGGTTCGTGAGAAAAATTTTCATTTGGAGGTCTATATTTGCTAAAAAAGTAAAGAATTTTTAATTCGATTTTTTCTCTTTCCCGGCAAATTTGGGTTGGCGGATCAGACTAAGACATGTTTTTGTAATAAGCTGGACTGAGTGCTTGCACCAAAACATAAAAAAAAAATTTTTATATAAAAATTTGGAAAAAATGAACAAAGGGGGTACCCTTGAATTTTTTTCAAATTTTTTATTTGGTTATATTGGCGTCAATTTTTGTCCGAGAGTCAAGCGAGTGGACATTTCTTACATAAAATTGACTGCTCGTTCTTATGCGATGCTCAGAATTTTTCTACATCTAACGGTTCGTGAGAAAAATTTTCATTTGGAGGTCTATATTTGCTGAAAAAGTAAAGAATTTTTAATTTGATTTTTTCTCTTTCCCGGCAAATTTGGGTTGGCGGATCAGACTAAGACATGTTTTTGTAATAAGATGGACCGAGTGCTTGCACCAAAACATAAACAAAATTTTTTTTTTTATAAAAATTTGGAAAAAATGAACAAAGTGGGTACCCTTGGATTTTTTTCAAATTTCGTTATTCGGCTATATTGGCGTCAATTTTTGTCCGAGAGTCAAGCGAGTGGACATTTCTTACATAAAATTGACCGCTCGTTCTTATGTGATGCTCAGAATTTTTCTACATCTAACGGTTCGTGAGAAAAATTTTCATTTGGAGGTCTATATTTGCTGAAAAAGTAAAGAATTTTTAATTCGATTTTTTCTCTTTCCCGGCAAATTTGGGTTGGCGGATCGGACTAAGACATGTTTTTGTAATAAGCTGGACCGAGTGCTTGCACCAAAACATGAAAAAAAAGATTTTTTTTATAAAAATTTGGAAAAAATGAACAAAGGGGGTACCCTTGGATTTTTTTCAAATTTCGTTACTCGGCTATATTGGCGTCAATTTTGGTCCGAGAGTCAAGCGAGTGGACATCTCTTACATAAAATTGGCCGCTCGTTCTTCTGCCATGCTCAGAATTTTCCTACATCCAACGTTTCGTGAGAAAAATTTTCATTTGGAGGTCTATATTTACTGAAAAAGTGGAGAATTTTTAATTCGATTTTTTCTCTTTCCCGGCAAATTTGGGTTAGCGGATCAGACTAAGACATGTTTTTGTAATAAGCTGGACCGAGTGCTTGCACCACAACATAAAAAAAAATTTTTTATAAAAATTTGGAAAAAATGAACAAAGGGGGTACCCTTAGATTTTTTTCAAATTTCGTTATTCGGCTATATTGGCGTCAATTTTTGTCCGAGAGTCAAGCGAGTGGACATTTCTTACATAAAATTGACTGTTCGTTCTTATGCGATGCTCAGAATTTTTCTACATCTAACGGTTCGTGAGAAAAATTTTCATTTGGAGGTCCATATTTGCTGAAAAAGTAAAGAATTTTTAATTCGATTTTTTCTCTTTTCCGGCAAATTTGGGTTGGCGGATCAGACTAAGACATGTTTTTGTAATAAGTTGGACCGAGTGCTTGCACCAAAACATAAAAAAAAAATTTTTTTTTTTATAAAAATTTGGAAAAAATGAACAAAGGGGGTACCCTTGGATTTTTTTCAAATTTCTTTATTTGGCTATATTGGCGTCAATTTTTGTCCTAGAGTCAAGCGAGTGGACATTTCTTACATAAAATTGACCGCTCGTTCTTATGCGATGCTCAGAATTTTTCTACATTTAACGGTTCGTGAGAAAAATTTTCATTTGGAGGTCTATATTTGCTAAAAAAGTAAAGAATTTTTAATTCGATTTTTTCTCTTTCCCGGCAAATTTGGGTTGGCGGATCAGACTAAGACATGTTTTTGTAATAAGCTGGACTGAGTGCTTGCACCAAAACATAAAAAAAAATTTTTTATATAAAAATTTGGAAAAAATGAACAAAGGGGGTACCCTTGAATTTTTTTCAAATTTTTTATTTGGTTATATTGGCGTCAATTTTTGTCCGAGAGTCAAGCGAGTGGACATTTCTTACATAAAATTGACTGCTCGTTCTTATGCGATGCTCAGAATTTTTCTACATCTTACGGTTCGTGAGAAAAATTTTCATTTGGAGGTCTATATTTGCTGAAAAAGTAAAGAATTTTCAATTCGATTTTTTCTCTTTCCCGGCAAATTTGGGTTGGCGGATCAGACTAAGACATGTTTTTGTAATAAGCTGGACCGAGTGCTTGCACCAAAACATGAAAAAAAAGATTTTTTTTTATAAAAATTTGGAAAAAATGAACAAAGGGGGTACCCTTGGATTTTTTTCAAATTTCGTTATTCGGCTATATTGGCGTCAATTTTTGTCCGAGAGTCAAGCGAGTGGACATTTCTTACATAAAATTGACCGATGGGATGCTCAGAATTTTTCTACATCTAAGGGTTCGTGAGAAAAATTTTCATTTGGAGGTCTACATTTGCTGAAAAAGTAAAGAATTTTTAATTCGATTTTTTCTCTTTCCCGGCAAATTTGGGTTGGCGGATCAGACTAAGACATGTTTTTGTAATAAGATGGACCGAGTGCTTGCACCAAAACATAAAAAAAAAATTTTTTTATAAAAATTTGGAAAAAATGAACAAAGGGGGTACTCTGGAATTTTTTTCAAATTACGTTATTCGGCTATATTGGCGTCAATTTTTGTCCGAGAGTCAAGCGAGTGGACATTTCTTACATAAAATTGACCGCTCGTTCTTATGAGATGCTCAGAATTTTTCTATATCTAACGGTTCGTGAGAAAAATTTTCATTTGGAGGTCTATATTTGCTGAAAAAGTGGAGAATTTTTAATTCGATTTTTTCTCTTTCCCGGCAAATTTGGGTTAGCGGATCAGACTAAGACACATTTTTGTAATAAGCTGGACCGAGTGCTTGTACCAAAACATAAAAAAAAAATTTTGTATAAAAATTTGGAAAAAATGAACAAAGTGGGTACCCTTGGATTTTTTTCAAATTTCGTTATTCGGCTATATTGGCGTCAATTTTTGTCCGAGAGTCAAGCGAGTGGACATTTCTTACATAAAATTGACCGCTAGTTCTTATGGGATGCTCAGAATTTTTCTACATCTAAGGGTTCGTGAGAAAAATTTTCATTTGGAGGTCTATATTTGCTGAAAAAGTAAAGAATTTTTAATTCGGTTTTTTCTCTTTCCCGGCAAATTTGGGTTGGCGGATCAGACTAAGACATGTTTTTGTAATAAGATGGACCGAGTGCTTGCACCAAAACATAAAAAAAAATTTTTTTTTTTATAAAAATTTGGAAAAAATGAACAAAGGGGGTACCCTTGGATTTTTTTCAAATTTCTTTATTTGGCTATATTGGCGTCAATTTTTGTCCTAGAGTCAAGCGAGTGGACATTTCTTACATAAAATTGACCGCTCGTTCTTATGCGATGCTCAGAATTTTTCCAAATCAAACGGTTCGTGAGAAAAATTTTCATTTGGAGGTCTATATTTGCTGAAAAAGTAAAGAATTTTTAATTCGATTTTTTCTCTGTCCCGGCAAATTTGGGTTAGCGGATCAGACTAAGACACATTTTTGTAATAAGTTGGACCGAGTGCTTGTACCAAAACATAAAAAAAAATTTTTTTCATAAAAATTTGGAAAAAATCATCCGTGGTCTGCTATTTCTTCCTGGATTTGTTGAGAGCCTTCATCTCCCCGTTCCACGTCCATACTTCTCCATTTATAATAAGTTTTTGAAACCCCAGTTTGACTGTATTCCCTTTACTCTTTTCTTTCTTAGCTTTAGCTCTAATTTCTTTTTGAATAATTCTCTGCTGTTCGCTCATATCATCATTTATATATACTTTATGTTCTCTAATATTTCTTAATTTGGCTTTATTGTTCATAAGTGTGTATTTTTGGTTACTATCTTTTAGTTCTAATAAACAGGTCTTTTCTCCTATTTTAATTGCTCTTTCTATTTCAATCTCAATGTTCAGGTGCTTACTTATAAATCTTTGCATATTGCTCTTCACTGTTTCTACGTTATTTGTTTCTATTGGTAGTCCCTGAATTACTACATTATTTCTTCTTTTCTCGTTCTCAAGTCTTTCAATTCTATCCATGGCTTGTATAAGATCTTTCTGTTAGACTTTTTTTTTGTTCTTGTTTTATATTTCTTCGTTTCTGCTTCTATAAATCGTTGCAAGCCTTGGATCATATCCATTATTTTTCCTGTTATCTTCTTCTTTCTCTTTTATGTCTGGAGATCTTTTAGTTTTTGCGCACTTTCCAAAACCAAAATGTTTGTGGGCCTTTCCTTCTTTTGCCCTCATCCGGGGTGTACTCGTCTTCGCTATTCACTGCTTTCTAATTGTGCTCGTGATATTAGCTATTCAGTTCTTCACAATAAATTGTATAATTCTGTTCTCTTTAAATTCTTTACTATTTTTGCATTACGGCAACACCGCTTTTCTACCGGTCAGAATCCCGAGGTCGAATTAGTTCTTTTGCTATTATCACTAAATTAAACAACAGAAACTGTTCGTATCGGAACAACTGATTTTGCCTATTATTATTAGTAATTAGCCACTTACTATCGGTTTATTCACACTGCGATACGCGTTGTAACTTTACACACACTTATTGCTGCTTT
This sequence comes from Diabrotica balteata, assembly GCA_918026665.1. NCBI lineage: Eukaryota > Metazoa > Arthropoda > Insecta > Coleoptera > Chrysomelidae > Diabrotica > Diabrotica balteata. The sequence continues at coordinate 6,237,813 of OU898283.1, read as the reverse complement.
GGTACAATTATTTCACTCTGCACCTCTCGATTTTCGGGTTTAATACAGGAGCAAGCCAATTGCACTTCATATGCTTGACAGCAGCGTTGCCGTACTCTCTTATTTCATACGAGTTGTAATGGTGTCATGTATGCCATGACAATGGCCACAAAGGTTTAATTTGTTAATAACTAATTAAGATAAAAAAATCGACTGGAAGAAACATATAATTTCTTGTTCTAGAGGTCCATACTACTCAAAACAACTGTCGTTTGCCTGGCCGGGTCATTGTCCTTATTTTCCTGGTCTAAAATTAATTCGTTTTTTTACTTGATAATTTGTTTTAAATTGTAGAAGAATTGAAGAAGAAATTGTAAATAGTAAATAACATTAAAATTTAAAAAGAAAATAGCTTTCAAACAATATTAAAAACTCTATTATTTTCAGGATTCCATTTATAAAGCTTTGACCGAACTTGTAGTAAGCTTTAAAAATTTTAAAGTAAGAATTAATGCAGCTCTTTCGCTGTCATGTCCGACTAACAGAGAACATTATGGTAATTATTTTGTACTCGTTTGGACGGCATTACTAGAGGCTTTGGAAAACTCTCAGCAAATGGAAGATTTTAGCGAATATAAACACAGGGATCATCTCGTGGAACAGGTAACAATAATTTTCTTTAATTACATGAGAAGTGTTTTACAAATTACTTATAGACTAGGTATCTGTACGTTATACTAAATGCCCCCTAAAAATGCAATCCTTTAAATAAATTAAAACCATTTATTCTAAAAAATAACAATTTTATAATTTTAATTAAAACTATTTTAAATTAAATTTTCAAAAAGTCCACCACGTTCAGCGAAGCAGTAGCATAATCTATTGTATAATTGCCTATGGGTATTATGCTTTGAAAGGTCTGAATGATTTTTTGACATAATTCGTCTAAATTTCCGGCACGTTCATACTGATGTCGGTAAATTTGTTGCTTCACATAACTCCATACGAAAAAGTCCAAAGGTGCGAGATCAGGAAAGCGAGGTGGCATTTTTATGGTAACTTTTATACTAATAACTCTGTGGAAACATAACGTTTAAAAAATCTAACACCTCCCGTGCTTTGTGAGCTGGACAGCTGTCTTGCTGTAACCAAATTTAATCCATATTAATAGGTAATGCTCGAGCTGCTAGAATTATGTGATTTCTCAGGAGATATAAGTATTTACGAGCCCACAATGAAAAAAGGGTCAATTACGTTGTCACCTAAAACAGTGATTCTCAACCTGTGGTCCCCGAACTGTTTTCATGTGGTCCGCGAAGTGAACAGTCATAAAATATTCAATTTAAATCTTGGTTCTTGAGACGTAAATTAATGCGCCGGCCTATCTTTTTAACTCAAAACGTTTCCAGACGACCAAGCGCGCCTGAACACAGATTCATTCTCCTCAATCTTCCGCGTATTTTCCCTCACGCGCCAAATAGTTAGTTGCATTATCTTCGTTTAGTTTCGGCCGCTGTCGTGTACGTACAAGACACTGCGACCACTGCGTTTTTGATCGCGCCACTACTCAGTGACTCGTTATAAAGTGCAAAATATTCCTCTTTCCAATGACACCGTTAGTAGGAGAATCGAAGAAATGGCATCAGATGTTGAAACCCAACTTCTAAAGAAAATTCATTCCTCAAAGATTTTTGCTGTACAACTTGATGAATCTACAGATATTACCAATAAAGCTATTCTTCTTGTTTATATTCGATTCATAGATAAAGACAACAAAAAATTATCTGAGGAGTTCCTGACCTCGATTGAGTTGCAAGGTAACACAACCGGAAAAGACATTTTTAAAGCCATTGACGGATATTTCACAATTAAAAATGTTTCTTGGAAAGACTGTGTAGGACTTTGCTCTGATGGTGCCGCGGCAATGACAGGTCACAAAACAGGCTTGCCAAGTTTTGTAAGAAAAGCAGGAAACCGTAATATTGTTTTAACACACTGTATTATTCATCGCGAAATGCTTGCTGCCAAAAGATTAAGTCCCGACCTAAACAAGGTTTTGACTACTGTGGTAAAGGCCGTGAACTTTATAAAAAGTAATGCTCTTAGTTCGAGATTGTTTGCTTTGTTTATGCGAGGACATGGGATCCACCCATTCCACTCTCCTTCTACATACCGAAGTTAGGTGGCTGTCCAGGGGCCGGGTTATAGCAAGATTTTATGAACTTCGAGAAGAAGTATGTATGTATCTTGATGAAAAAAAAAACCTGATTTAGTGAAAACACTGCGTGACGGAGAATTTATGGCCCAGTTAGCTTTTTTAGCAGATATTTTTGAACAGCTCAACATATTGAATCTAGGCCTGCAGGGACCATCTAAAACCGCATTTGACCTTTGGAAAAAAATTGATTCATTTAAGAAAAAATTGTTGCTATGGGAGTCCGAAGCTGGAAAAGGATCGTTTGAAATGTTCAACTTGTTTTCAGATTTTATCTCTGAAAATAAAGGCTTAAATGAGGATGTTTTACATTTACTGGTTAAGTCCTACATTAAGTCGCTTCAAGATTACTTTGAAAAGTACTTCCCTGCTGATACAGATGTGAGGAAAAATAATCTGTGGGTGATTGATCCATTTTTAGCTACCCACAATAATAATCTGTCTATTCAGGAAAATGAACAGCTTATTGAAATTTCATCCGATGATCATTTAAAAGTGATAAAATCTCACTGCGAAAATGTTGCAGATTTTTGGATAGGATTACTTGATGAAAGTCCACTGCTAAGTAAAAAAGCTTTGGAACTTCTTCTTCCTTTTCATTCCACTTATCTCTGCGAGGCATCATTCTCAACATTATATGTCATTAAGAATAAACACAGAAATAGGTTGATAAATTTAAATGCTCCTATGAGACTGGCGTTAACTTCTTTCGATCCAAATATTGAGAAACTTTCAAGTGAGAAGCAAGACCAAGGGAGTCATTAACGTCTTAATTTGGCGCTATCTATGACTTTTTATTTTGTTTTTTATATACCTTTTGTCTTTCACTATGTATTTTCTTTTTTTATTTTGTAAATAATAAATTCATTAGTAAAATTTCAGTGTTCATCTCATTTTACCTATTATTAGGAAATATTAATAATAATATCTAAGTGGTCCGCCAAGAGTTCTGAAAGGTATAAGTGGTCCTCAGTGATGAAAAGGTTGAGAACCACTGACCTAAAATACCAGCCCAGATATTGACTTTTTGACGGTATTGTGTTTTGTAAGGATGTGCCTACTATCTGTAGAGTACCCTACTTGTCTCCATATACAATACCAGTTTCTCTTAAAACTAGGGCGCTGTTACAAGGAAAATTGATTTCATCTAGACTACATACGGCAGTTTCACGCATTTCCCGTTCTTCATTAATTGCACGAGCTGGTTGATTTTCATCTTCATCACTGTCCGTGCATTTTCTACAATTTTGTCACACAACCAGTTTCAAATTTAAAAATAGTGTTGTGAATTGTAGATTTTGTTGGTACAGGGCCTTCGAATGAAAACGAAAACCTACTGATTATATCGTCGGCACTAATTCCATTCAATACTTTAAATTTTATGTTCAGATGTAAAGGTTATTATTTTCCTAAATTGAAATATCAATTTCTTTATTCTGTTTTTTGCGAATAAAACCAGGATTATTACTAATACTAAAAATAAACATATATTTGAAGTTTCCGTTATCAAAAATGAATGTTACTTTGACAAAACTAGAATTCAATTTAATGGATGTTGAAATCAAGCTCGTATGTCGGTACTAATTTCATACTACATTTGGTCTCTTTCTGTTAGCAGAACAACCTCATACTGTTATTTTCGCACTAATAATGCGTGCTATATGCAGTTTTCAGGTCACCACAACTGTATACAATTTTACATCAGAAGTTTTTACTTCATTGTAATTTTTTTAAACTGTAGTATACAGACAACCACTGTGATTTTCCATTTTAATGTTTTTCATTTTAATATACGTTTAATTTTTAGGTATGTTTGTCCCTTGGCCATCTTACAACGTTACTCCGGAAAGGTGACTTGGGAATTTTGCAAGACGTACTTGATCAACATTTTGACGTATTCCGTACTCATACTCAGAAGGTTTTGGAGAGGCTGGTGCCCGAAAAATCAACGACATTAACAACGGCGACGATAACATTAAATGCGTTGAGTAAGGATGCTGGCCTTAATAACAAGGAAATGCAAGTGCTGGAACAGCTGACAAGTGTATTTGTACCGATTATTTAACTTTATTTTTAATAAACTCTTTATAAATACTTTAATCGCCTTATATATCATCCCATACAGCAAAGGTGGCCAACGCATCTACCGCGATGGATCGTAAAGGTTTTGAATGATTTCGGCTACATTTAAACACTTATACGGGCTTTACACCAACAATAAATTCACGAAGAAATTCAGGAATTTATTCATCAATTTCTGTGTCAATAAATTCGTGAATATCTTGGACGTAAAAGTTCGGGCGTAGGAAATTTCGACACTAAGCAGGTAGCGACTAAAATTTAATGGCTATTTTCGACACCAGCCCCAATTCCCGTTTTTATCTTACAGGTATATTCGACACCAAATAAATATAGCTGCGATATAAATAAAATACCATAATTAATTAATTTATTTATTTTAATAAAAGTAATGTGCATTTTATTTCTTTATAACTGTAATAATATCTAAATATAATACAACTAGTACCTAATTTTTGTACATTTTACCGTTAATATACTTGTATACAATGATTTATTTGCTCTTATAGGAATGATAAGATACAGCTTTTATAAAATCTAACCTACGTATTTGTTGGGATCGTAGTTTATCCATCATTTTCTCCAAAAATGCCAATATATATTTTGGATTTAAATAAGTTAAACCAAACGTATGCCTTAACCATTTTCCAATTTCTGAATTTGTATCCTTATATTCTTGTACCAAACCCAAAGATTGAATTTTTTTAAACCAGTTTTGGTGTAAGTGAAAACGGCATCCACTAATTTTTGCATTGGGCCACATATACAATAAAGCACAGTGAATTGCTTTTTCAAAGTCCACAAATATTTCAGTTGGCTCTAATGATAATTGAAATGTTTCAAAAATCTTAGACCTTAATAAAGAAAATAAATTTTTGTATGTCATTGACAATTTGTCCTTTAACAAACAGTATGCTAAAGGAACATAATGTCCATTTTCCAAGCCATGTATAGTAAATAACTGTAGAAAATATTTGGTACTGTATGAAAATGTACCATCCATATACAAAGTTTTTAATTTAGGTACACAACAAACGAATATTTGTCTCGCATGAAAATACAATTACATTTAATTCAGGATGATTTAAAAACAAAAAACTTTCATTGCGACAGGTTTTAGGAGAATAATTACTAACCGCGTTATGGACTTCTGATATGCTTCTTGGTAACGGACCTGGTAACAGTTTACGACGACAGTTGTAAATGTTCTTTCTTATGCTAGCTATGTCAGGAACCGTCAGCAAATTGGCATCACACTCAGCAACAGCAGTTCTTGTAATTTTGGCAGGCTTTTCCGATATGTCCTCTTGGGCTTTTCTTTTACATGCATTGGTCAAGCTTTTTTGGATCGGCTTCATGATTATGTACCAAATCACTTCTTGTGATGGTGAGGTTCTCACAGCCTATTGTAAACACTTTTGCGGAACACTTAGTGTTTCTTTGGATGCAGCGCCAAAATATCTCGCCGCTTTTTAACACTTTCTGTTTCGAGAACGAATGATGCTCCACCACTAATAAATCTCGACCACGGGAACTTTTTATCAAACTCATTTTTTAAATATCCGTATACGTGCACAAGTCAACGTCAAACAAGAAATAAATTACAACTGAAATAATTTAGTCACAAGTGCCACGTCCCCCGCCGTGACAATAAATATTGGGAAAACCCGCTTGTCCTGCTTGGGTGCAAATGTCCATCGCCGCTAATTACCTACCTACCTGCTTTACGCCGCGGTGTCGAAATTTCCTATAATAAAATTTGACCCTTCGATTACCCCAGGTACAAAGACAATTTGGTGTCGAAAGTTCGCCCGCCGATGTACACAGGTTGGTGACACTGAATTCACGTCCAAAAAATTAACAAAACAGGACATGTTCTATTTCGTCAATATCTTCACGAATTTATTCACGGCAAAATTGGATGTCAAATTGTTCTTTACACACGTCAAATTTGACCTTGAAGCGGGTTCATGAATTTCTTTGTTAATTTATTGTTGGTGTAAAGCCCGTATAACGGCGCGTGATTTTTTATTTATAGTTTCATTTAATATTTGCCATACTTTAGTGTAACAGTAGAATCTAAATCGTGTCACTAAAATATTTGTGGAACAAAAAAAAAGGAATTTAACTCATATGGTAAGACACCATTCATGAGTCAAGGAAAATAAAAGTAAAGAGATAAAGAACATAATTCGAAAAAAGTAAATTGTTCAGAAATAAATACTGTATATTTGCTAAGCATATATTTTTGATAACAGGTTTGTTTCTTATACATATATTGTTTTTACATAGGTAGAGGTAGAAAATACAGACGGCAATAAAGGACAAATAGAAATAAATAAAAATACAACTGGTACAATTACGTGTAGTAATTAATACCTTTCTTTTTTTAATCGGGAAAAATATCACCTTTCCAATCACAATAGTTTTCTTCGTAGAATTTTCTAAACTTCTCAAAATATTAAAGCTTTTTAGGTATTCGTCATTTATTGAATCTAAACACTCCTTTCCGTATGCTTCTGTTTTCAGGTGCCTAAAATTGTAAAAATATAAAATATATCAGTCAATTATTTATTTCAAATTTTCTCTACTTGATCTAGTCAATAAGTTACTAATAACTCTTACTTTCTTACGATTATTGAATCTACTGTTTTAAGTTAAGTTAAAGAATATAGGTGCATATAGAAGGACATTTCTAATGAACGATTTGGTCACGGTTATTATACTTCAAAACACTCCTGTAGAGGGCGACTGCATAAACTCAAACCGTGGCTGTCGGCTTAAAACAATATCAGTGATATTATGAAAGATATGGTTAGGGGGTAGTGGGAAAGGAGTACAAACGGAGCTATTTAACTTGTGCATCCACACTTAATAAAATTTCTGCAAACGATGCCTACTTTTGAACTCTAAGTGTAAGGATAATAAAGGAATGATTTTCTCTGTAAAGTGTTATTGTTCAATATAATCATGAATTGAACTGATTACATATATGGAGAAATATCATTATAGAAAGAAACTTATCTGCAATTAAATATATCTGTGTGCTACCACCATTCTGAATACTTTTGTTACGGTGCTTTAAGACCTAACAGCGTTACTAAAAAACCAAGAAACTCGTTAGAGCCCGTTGATTTCTTAGTACCTCTTTGTGAGGAGGGTGATGGTATTCTCCCGAAGTCTCTTTTTATCCTGGCTATTTTTGCCTTTTTCCTCATCTTCCTATGTTGTGCTCTAGAGAGGCGTTTTTTGACACTTATTTATTTCTTAAATTTCAAAATCCGAAATTATACTGTATAATTTCGAATTTTCAAATTGTGAACAATAATTCTTTGGTGTAAGCAATTCTAGCGTACTAACGAGAACATGAATTGTTTTTGATCGAAACACCTTTTTCGAACAACCCGATATTATGTATTTGTAGATTTGTACATATTTTAATTAAACATTTGAATCACAATATTTTTTCTAAAAAGATTCAGTTACTAAAAGTTACAATAATATTTTATTTTCTTACAAAAATATGGTGCATGAGTAGGATTAGATCTCTTGATATTTTAGAAGCAGTAATAGCGCTGACATGACTGCTCCCTAGTGGTACAATAAGGAACTAAAATCGTGTTCAACTTCTTCTCTATAACATGTGTATACATTCTGCCAAAACTAAAAGACAGTGAAAGATCCTTCTATATGCGTCTATATTCTTTGGTTAAGGACTAAACATATTTAGAATTATCAATATTAGATATTCTAAGGTAAAATATAGCCATAAGCAACTAGCTTTGAGACAGTAAGTAGAGAAAGCTGTAAATCTTAGAGATACTAGAAAGATTTTTACTTAAAGTACTTTATAATAAAATGCTTTATACTGTTACAACAGTCCCCTAAGATTTTTTCCACATAGAAAAAGTCCCCTTATAAAAAAGAAGAACTATAAAAATTCTAGAATATTTGAGATATCGAAAAATCCGAAAATGTCTAGTAAAGTCTGAACGGTGGAAAATGTATATAATGTGTAAAACAGAAAGTTGACAGTTCAAGGAACAGTAATAATTGAGTTTTTGAAGTTGATAGTTATCATTGAGTTTAAGTTGTAAATAAGTATTGTTGGTGTTCCAAATAAAATAATTTAAAGAAGTATAACATTGTTGATAGCGGTGGGATTAAAGAGATATTTAAGCAATTGTTATTGGTTAATACAAGATCTACTGAATTTAATAAAGAAATGGATACGTCTGGACCCCAGCATAGTTTTTAGCAAAGAAAAAAGAGAAAGAGAAAGAGTAGGTAAAAAGTGACAGAGGAAAAGAAGAAGTGACGGGTGGTGAAGGAAAGAAGGAGAAGTTAGAGAAATCATCAATAGTTGATCTCAAATGCACGAAAATTTAAGTTAGGGGTAAGTCAAATTACTAGTAGAATATATAAATTAAAACAACAGATATAAAAACCGATTTAGAAAATCACATAATACAACAACAGAACCATTTACGACAATAAAATTCTTCTTCTCATGCAAGCGACGCGTTATATTATCGACATGATAGCATGATTGCTGCTTAGCGATAAAGACTAATTCCTTGAATGCTATGAGGTCTAGATCGAGGAATAGATACTGGATGAGATAGAGTGAGAGAATGGAATCAAGCAACTAGTAGTAGATACCGCATATGACTGAATCAGATAGTAGAGTATGTGGATAGTACTAGATGGAGAGAGAATGGAATAGGGGAGAGATGTGGGTGTTCACCATGCCCTCTTTAACGAGTGGAGATTTTATGAACTACGTTTTCTAAATAAATTTTGTCTCCGATATATGGTATTTAAATTTGGGGTTTTGAAGGTAAATTAATAGTATAAGTGATTTCTTTTTTATAATATTATGGTGATCTTTACATTTCCTAGCCTATTGTTGCTACAAAAAGGGATATTTAGTCATCGTATGTTTTAGGAGATGCTAATTTGTTTCTAAGATACATATGTGCTATGTTGAAGCGTACCTTACCCCCAAAGGTCGTATAATAATGTAATTTTTGTGGCGAACACGCTAAACTGTATAGAACTGTTCACTGTTTGGACAAACCTCTTCCTTATCTTTACTATTTGTTATATATAACTTAGTACTTCTTATTACGAAAAATCTAGAAGAAATTACAAGAAAATGATTGTGAAAAACCAAATATGTAGATAACAACTGCAGCAAATACAATACATTTTTGAATATGGTACCATTATCTTCCTATTAGATCACTCGACACAATACTTGTCTCTGGCAGTATTGTGACAGTTCTTACATAAAACTCCATCAAAAGTTCGGTGTCCTTGATAAAAGCTATTTAACTCTCTTATGGAAGTTTAAAATGATTTCTCCTAAGTCAGTACTTGTTTTGACAATTAAGAAGCGAGAGAATCGAAGTTAGAAACGAATTTAGCCGCTTAATAAACTGATTTACTAAAACGCAAAGAAGAAATCAATATCTTGTGCCCATAAAATGGAAAAGGTGTGCATAAATTAGTATATCTAGAAGTATAATGTGTTAGTGCAATGACAAAAGACATACAAGTATCCTTTTAAACATTAAAATATCATAAGATTTGTTCGCATTTTAAGCGTCCAAAGGTTTTTGGTGGAAGATTGAAATATTTTAAGAATTGTACACCAGAGTTTCATGAATGTTTTATTTTTACAGGGTTTGAACAGTGGTAATTCGTTTTATTTTAAAAGTATACAGATTTTAAAAGAGAACCAATTTTTAAAAAACATATGAATAATAAAACAGGCATCAAAGACCACTATATATTTCAATCTAATAGGATAATAGTTAGCCAACGTGCTATATCACTGGTTATGTTCATCTATATTTTATCGCGAATTGCCAAAATAATAACACCCATCATATTAATTGGTCTTTTAACGTTAAGTTTATTGAAAATTCACGTTCAGGAAAAAACCCTAGACAAAATACATACATAATTTCTTATAAATTTGTTAGTCTAAATTAATTTAAAACTGCTGTTAATTTTTGCACAATTACTTACATGTCTTGTTCCAAACAACATTCTTGCTTTATCTTCCTCCTGAGGTGCTGAGCTTTCATCTGCAGACCCAGTATTTCTTTTAATTTGTAACTTCTGTTTAATGGCCTACAATATCCAATCATAAAATTAACAATAATATATTATAGGTACAGAGAAATAATACACTCTCCTAATTTTTCGATAAAGCACGCTTTCGTGGCAGGTATTTTGTAGTGGTTTTACGTCCACCCTTGCTTCGTCTTTGATGTGTGCCACAGTTGCATACTAAACGTGGAATCCATGCCAGACCACGGGCTATAAACCTCAAAAACAATATACCAGTCTCCTCAAATACTACCTTTTTAAAATTAATAATACGACCTTTAGTAACGATTAACGAGGAGCAAAGTGTACAACCAATGCATACTTCCTATCATAACATATGGATGCTAAACCTGGACCCTAACCAAGTCAAACATGAATAAACTAGCCACAACAGAAAGAACAATGTTAGGTATACGACTGTCAGATAAAAAGAGGAACGACTGGGTAAGATCAAAAACAAAATTCGAGGACATAACAACAAAAATTGCCAAACTTAAATGGAGCTTCGCGGGCCACACTGCTAGACAAAAAGACCAACGTTGAAATACTACAATACAACATTGGAGACCTTACGAAAGTAAACGACCAAGAGGAAGACCACAGATGAGATGGGTTGATGACATTAAAAGAATAGCCGGAACATATTGAAAATTATGTTGCTCAGGATAGAGACCGATGGAAGGAGTTGGAAGAGGCCTATGTCCAAACATGGACGATAGAAGGCTAAGAAGAAGAAGAACGATTAACGATAAATTCATTTTAATATCATGGTCCGGTGCCGGTATCGAATAAGTATATACACTTTTTTATCGATCCTGACAATATTGTTCTGAAGCTATTTTCTTGTGGCATTGTAAATTAATTACTATTAAACTGTGCTTATTCCCAGTTTCAAGCCAATATGCGAAAGGATGGCCTATGTTAGAGTCAACAGCAAACCATTTAATATATCAGTCTTGAATTTATACGCCCCCACAGAAACAAGCAATGCAGACGAAAAAGAAATCTTTTATGATAAGGTCGAAGAGGAGATAGAAAAAATACCCAAAGAAGATGTCATATTTGTACTGGGAGACCTCAACGCCCAAATTGGAAAAGAGGACTTTTTACAGCAAATTGCAGGAAAGCATACAATACACGAAAACACGAATGACAATGGGCAAAGACTATGTAACCTAGCAACAAGAACAAATTTGCTAATAAGCTCGACAAAATTTGAACACCCTAAAATACATAAGGTAACATGGAGGTCACCGGATCAGAAAACATATAGTCAAATTGATCACATAATGATTAATAAACGAAAACAATCGTCAATAAAAGATGTAAGAACGTTCAGAGGTGCGTGCGCAGATTCAGACCACTACATGGTCACAGCCATTTTAAGACAAAAAGTTAAAATTGAAACAAAACAAAAAAACCAACATAAAAAGTGGAATGTCAATAAATTGAGTAATGAAGAAGTAAGAAAAAAATATGAAGAGGCAGTAACAGTTCAAATAAAAGAGAAATATAAAGTAGAAGATATAAGCACAGAATGGGAGACGATCAAAAAATCAATAGAAGAAGGTGCAAATATGCAGATAGGTAAAAGTCAGGCTAAAACAAGAAACGAATGGTATAACCAAGAATGTAGAGAAATAACAGAAAAAAAAGTGCAAGCCAGAAATAAATGGCTAAGAACAGATAAAGAGGAAGACAGAGAAGAATATGAAAAATTAAGAAGGTATGCTAAGAAAGTGATAAGGCAAAATAAAAGAAGATGGGTAGACAAAAAAATGCAGGAAATAGAGCAGGAAAGAACAAACAGAAATACGAAAAGTTTTTACAAAAAGATTAAAGAACAAAACAAAAAATACAAGGGCAAAACAAACGGAATAAAAAATAGAGAGGGAATAGTTATAATAGAGGACCAAGAATACAAGCAAGTATGGAGAGATTACTACAGAGAGCTCTTGACGGAGGAAACAACAGAAGAAGAAATGCATGACGAGGAGGAAACAGTACACGAAGAAGAAGCAAATGAAGTAGACATCGAAATTTCAAAAGAACCAACATTAGAGGAATTGGATGAAGTAATACAGAGAAGCAAAAATGGAAAAGCCCCAGGTAAAGATGGAATTAATATGGAACTAATAAAATACGGGGGAAGGGAACTAAGAGGAAAAATACTGGCACTATTGAAAAATATATGGAAAGAAGAGAAAATGCCAGGTGACTGAGAGGTAGGACAGATCATAACAGTACATAAAAAGGGAGACCAACAAATCTGTGAAAATTATAGAGGTAACATTACTAAATCAACATATAAAATATTAACATCAATAATAAAAAAGAGGTTATCAAAGATCACAAAGAAGACAGTAGGACAGTACCAATGTGGATTCACAGAAGGAAGATCTACAATCGATGCAATACACACAATAAAACAAATAATGGAAAAAGCAAACGAGTATAAATTAGAATTGGAAATGTTATTCATAGACTTCAAACAGGCATTTGATTTAATTAAAAGGAACGTATTAATGACAGCACTTAAAAAATTAAAAATTCCACATAAACTCAGAAAATTAATAGAAATGACAATGAGAACTACAAAAATAAGCATAAAGACACAAAGAGGAGAGACAGAGGAATTCAGTATAAATAAAGGGATGAAACAAGGAGATGCCTTATCAACGACGCTATTTAATCTAGCATTAGAATATGTACTGCGAAATATAAATAAAGGAAATCTCAGAACAAGAGGTGGTCAAATAATTGCATATGCAGATGATATTGCTATTCTTGCAAAGAACAGAAAAATAATGAAAGAAATGCTTGAAGAAATAAGAGAGAAAGGGGAGGTAATGGGGCTAAGATTAAATCAAGAAAAGACAAAAATATTAAGATTAGGGAAAAAACCAATGAAGGAAAAAATCAAAATAGGAAGTTCCGAGTTTGAAGAAGTAGAATACTTCAAATACCTAGGAGTTACAATAAGTAAATCCGGAGAAAGGGAATCCGAAATAAAAGAAAAAATATTAGCAGCGAATAAAGCTTATTTTGCAAACAAAAGATTACTTAAAAGCAAAACACTGACTAAAAAAAGCAAGATGAGCATTTATAACACCATAATTAGACCAATATTATTGTATGCAGGGGAAACAATGACGATGGTTAAAAAAGATGAAGAAGACTTAAGAATTGCAGAGAGAAAGATTATGAGAACCATACTAGGACCAATCAGAACAGAGCAAAATGAATATAGAAGCAGAACAAATGCAGAAATTAAGGAAGACATTGTAACTAAAATAAAGCAATGCAGAGTTAGATGGTTAGGTCACATCTGGCGAGCAGGCGATGAGGCAGTGACATACGCAATGATAGAATGGAATCCAGGAGGAAGAAAGAGAAGGGGAAGACCGAGATCAAAGTGGCTGCAAGAAGTTGAAGAAGACCTCCAAAGGGCAGGAGTCAGTGAATGGAGAGGAAGAACTAGAGACAGGAAAAAATGGAGAGATATTGTCAAGAATATAAGATAAACAAAAAAAAAGACTGATCCACTTAAGAAATAGGATCTAGAAAGCATTTGCGGTTTAACCCCACGTTGGGGTGTATAGCCATTATATATATATATATATATATATATATATATATATATATATATATATATATATTCCCAGTTTAATAGTAATCGATCCTGACAAATTGTGAAATTTACATACTAATAACAATCGTAAAATTCTCAGTCTGCACTCCATCATACAGTGTTATAGTGTTCGTTCATTGTGCATCGAAGAAATAAGATCTGTGAGTACATATTTTATTATTAATAAAGTAATCCGTGATCACAGTATCTATAACATAGTACATAAATAATTATACCAGCCATTTATCGACACCAGTTTTATCATCAAAGGTAATTACCAAAAACCTGAAGAGGAACAGGTCCGTATTTAGGATAATCAATTGGTAATTAAAAATGGAATTTGATGCTACTGAGAATAACGATGGATTATCTCAATTTACTTCACAACCACTTAGCTGCAGCCAGTAAACAACAAAAACCAATCTATCCATCCAAACTACAAGCAATAGTTTTCAATTCTCCCAATAAAGTCAAATTAGAAGAATACTTGTTAGCGATAGGCACTCTAGTTAGTCCAAAACATATCGCACCCTATGTTACATTAACCAAAAATAGAAATTTAAATAGAATAATATTAATGCTAAAAAAAATAGGAATTTCAAAGTTACACTTTTGCACGGAGAAAATTGTTAATCACTACACTATTAGTATTAGAATTTTAAAGTTATAACACTTTTGCACGGAGAGAATTGTAAAAAGTGTAGATACATTTTCTGTTAGTTATTGTCCTCTTCTCGTATATCATCTTGGGGCAAAATATCTTTATGAAAACTATGGTGGGCTTTTGGTATCATACCCGAATTGCAATAAATCATCGAGTAAGTAAAGAAAAAATCATCCCTAACAGCCGTCGGGATTTAGTATGATATTAAACTTTACATTCAATATATTCCAAGAAATCAGATAGCTACCTAGAATAAATAGGTACCTTTCTATGTCTGCACATGTTTCTGATAGCCACAATTCCTTGGCTTTGGAATGACAAGGTCATAATAGGGTAGAAAAATTATTTGTAAAACTTTCAATATTTTTATTTAAATTTAAAACAAAAGAACTAATAAAAATATGCAAATCAGGCTACCTTGAGTACAGTGATTAACAAAAGGATAGAAATTCACTACCTTATAAAAGTTACGGGAAGATAATATGATAAGACAATCGCACCGGAAGGTTACATGAAGATTTAATACAATTTGGGATTTAGTTTTTATAGAACAAGTTTTCTGAGAATAGATATTTTTAACCTGTCAGTATTGTTAATACACAAATTTTAAGAAAACTATTTTCCTTTTATAAGAAAAATACTTTTTAGCTGTAAATAATTAGTCTTAATTTCATCACACACATTTTATGGAAAATATAATGTCACACAAAGGATATAAAACTCACATAACTAAATTGATAAATCGTATATATATATATATATATATATATATATATATATATATATATATTTGTTATAGACAATGAATGTTTCCATTGAAAACAACATGGCTACATTTCCGGTAGTTGCTCAGTAACTGTAAATAACTCAGATACTGCTGTCTCAACTATTACACCTTCAAACAGAAATGAATCTACTACAGTTTCTTCAACAGCAACGACTGCTATGACACCTTCAAGAATTTAAAATTTTTATTGTAGTTGCGCTTGGATTACCAACTTAAAATAAACTTACCTGTGACAAAATAACTCGTTTACTGTCATTTCTTATCGCTACCAATAGGTCTAACCACGTCCACGTCATATTGTGGTATTCTAAAGTGGGAATTATCAAAGAATAGTCCCTTAAATCCTCAAGATTCTTTTCTTTTGTTCCTTTATAACTAAGCTTAACAGGAACTTCCGGAATTTTAATATAAACAAATAATTTGTTCTTTTCTGCTCTTTCCTGCAAATGAAAATTATATATTTTAACAATAATTTTATAGTAATAAAATAAAGGAAACTATTTGGTATAGGAAATATGCATAAAAGGATAGTTTATTCAATGGACAGCAGGAGTGTGACGTCACATATGTCATAACTTTCCAAACAAAAGTTGAAATGTCAAATCTCAAGAGTTTTTAATTTCTATAAAGTTAACATTTTGCTTCCTCTGCTACTTTTTCTTTTAAGTACAGTGTTTTTTACGATAATACCATCACAATTCGGTGTTCTATTTCTATAAAATATAGTTTAAAAGTATACATTAAAGAAAGTCTAACCTTACTTTATTGATGCATTCATTTTATTGCTATTTTTATAAAAAAAAACATGCTTTATTATTTACACAACCTTGTAAAATTGTTGTAGTAACTATTATTATGAAGACTTAAATATTGCAAAAAACGGAAAGATTATGAAAAAAATTAAATAATAACGAAAAATACAAATTATCCACACTAAACAACGTTTGTTTGGAAAGTGAAACTGACAGATGTCAATCAAATCTACGTCATCACTCCGGCGGTCCATTAAATAAATAAAAAACAACAATGTTGTTACAACTGTTAATTAAATTTACAACTATTAATTCAATAAAACACAGGCAACCTACTCCAAAGAAAAATAACATTGGATACACTAGAGAGAATTAAGAGCTAGGAACGTGTTATATTCTTCGGTCTATCTCGTCCCCTTAGATATACCATATCAAAGAGTTCTAGAAATTTGCCTGACAGTAAACTTCTTGTATATTCTCCCTTTTATATAAAATGTTAACCTAGATGACTAACGAACTTATCAAATCCTATGGGGCTGGGATCGTTGTCACCAAAAAACCTAGTACTGTTGAGTATATCATAACAATGAAACTAATTAGAATAGATATATCAGTGATTTATGATAGAAGATCCGTGATAGGTGACAAGACAGAGAACACATGACTGATGAAAAATAACGTATGACAGATACCAAGTGACGTATACAATATGATACCTGGCATTTCTCAAGTGACATTAATATGACATTAGGGGGTGGGATATCCTCTAAGTAAATAGTAATGCAAAAAAATTAAAAGTACA
The DNA here is from genome assembly GCA_918026665.1 of Diabrotica balteata. Taxonomy (NCBI): domain Eukaryota; kingdom Metazoa; phylum Arthropoda; class Insecta; order Coleoptera; family Chrysomelidae; genus Diabrotica; species Diabrotica balteata. Next base: position 6,220,784 of record OU898283.1, on the reverse strand, counting down.
AAGGTAGTAATAAACTAGGTAACAATCAAGAAAAAACAATAATTGAACACATCTAGTATAATAATCTAAGGGATATTTTCTTATTTGACCCAGTCTGAACACTAAATGGATTAAACCAGTTATAATACAGTGGATTAATGATTACAGTTGATCAGTTAGATCTCCTCAGATGTAAACAAATGGTTACCTTCATTTTTTCAACATCATCAATATGAACATAAAAGTTTGAATCGCGATTCCGTCTATTCTTTGTTTTCTTTCCTTTTTGTTCCAGTTCACCATCCTCACTTGCTCTATCGTTATAATCATTGTGTTCGCTTTCCCTTTCAGGGAAACAAAATTTCATCATGGTGTTATAGAATTTTTTAGTTAGCCCTAAAAACATTTCAACGTTAATATATATTTGCAAATTGACGATCATCAAACCTAAATACAGAGAAATTAGTTAATAAAAATACATAATATTAACATAAAAATGGACTTTTATTACACTTCATTGTGATTGGTTTAAAAGATCTTTCGAAAGAAAATGCAAAAAAGTATTTTTGAAGTGTGTATATTTTAGGCAATTCCTAGCTGAGCGCTTTCGGCTTTACAAAGCCATCATCAGAGCTATGGTCAATTTTTTAAATACCACTACAAAGGAGAGATCTCATTTCCTTATATTTCAAAAATAATGATTTTTTTAGTTGTTGAAATTTGTTAAAACATATAAAAAAACAATTTTATATGTTTTAACAAATTTCAACAACTAAAAAAATCATTATTTTTGAAATATAAGGAAATGAGATCTCTCCTTTGTAGTGGTATTTAAAAAATTGACCATAGTTCTGATGATGGCTTTGTAAAGCCGAAAGCGCTCAGCTAGGAATTGCCTAAAATATACACACTTCAAAAATACTTTTTTGCATTTTCTTTCGACTTGTCATAAGTGTGTACAAAAAAATATCAGTCTTTTGATTTTTAAAAGATCTTTGTTGTGCGACTAGTTAAGGAATCAGCCACTTGCACTCTGTCCTCAGACCGATATAAAAACCACAGACTGAAACATAACAAAATACACTAATAAATGAACTGTATTATGGTATAGTAGGCACGTAATTTCGTTGGAAAAGTTACGGGAACAATAGTGAGTAAGACACTAGCAAATTGGCAACAGTGTTAAGTGACCATTATGATATTCTACTGAACAGTAGAGTCGATATCTAATTTTAAATTAAATAAAAGTTATTATTTTGCAACCATTTGATTTTAAGTGTAAATGGAACAGTCGTATGTCTTCAAATTATGTGGGTATCAGTAAATATTTTATTTTACCAAAAAGTTTCATTTTCTATAAAGTTTAGGTAGATCCTCTAATGTCAAAAAAACTCTTAGTTGACGTAAAAAAATATAAACATACCTATGGTTAATGGTACTAAATTAATTTCAAAAATTTCCTTGACAGATATTCCTCCAACAGGTGGCTTCTCCCTGCAGAAGATCCTTAACACTTTCTACAAAAAAGGAAAAATATAATTATAGGCAAATATAATGTAATATCGGTTACACTTACTTTGTGCTCTATTGGCATGTCAAATTGAATTTCTGTCGGACATATTACTTCTTTGTATATTTCATTCGGTAACAGATTGGTCATTCTCAAATATCCCAATTCCATTAGATGTTCAACAGAATCGTCGCTTTTAGAATTTTTAGTGTACCTAAAATTAAATAAAATAAATATCATAAACAGTATACATTTCCAATCAACGAAATAAATTTATATGTTGATCCTAATAATCCATTTCATGTTTCTATTTCAAAACTTCTTGTATTATATGGCAGTGTACTTTCAGTTTACATTGAATTGCTTCCTTATATATACTCACATATTTTGCTTTTTTCGGTAAACATGCGTTCAGTTATCCTAGATATTTGTTGTCGCATCCTTATTGCAAAAGTGACACAACTCAAAACTGGTTATATTTGAGCTAGTGATGTTAACGGACGCCATATTAATATACGCATCAATCATCGAAAGTTTATTAAATGAACTTCATCTATTGGCCGCGAGGTGGCCCTAGTGTCACTTTTCATGTTCCAAATGGGTATAATATTCTACTAAAGAGTTATAACGATAGTTGTGCCTTGAGAGTTGTTGGTGTAGGGTATGTTACAATAATTATAAAAAACGTTGTATTTCGAGTTGTGTCGTTATAAAGAGAAAATTGCACCGATCTGGGTTATACATTTTGTGTTTTTGTGACAGTTTTGTAGATGAAATATCAAAAAAAAAATTAATTTGACTTATGCCGTTTTAGCTGATTGCGGTAAATATACCTGCTGATTTATTATATCATCAACAATGTCATATTACCAATTTCTTCTTCTAGTTCCATGACCGTTATCGATCATTGGATATCATGTTGGCTACCATATTCGCTATCGTGACTTTATTGACAGCAGCTCTAAATAACGATGTAGTTGATTTTCCATACCTTAGATTTTTCTAAGCCATGGTGTTCTTCTTCTACCAGGACCACGATAACCTTGGATCTTTCCCTGAATAATCAGATGAAAAAGATCATATTTTCGGGGTGTCTCATAATGTGACCGAAGTATTCCAGCTTGAGTTTCTTTATTATATGGAATAGTCGTGTTCTTTAGTTCAGCCGTCTAAGGACCTCCTCATTTCTAACCCTGTCGACCCAGCTCATTTTCAGTAGTCGTCTGTATACCCACATCTCAAAGGCTGTCAAGCGTTTAAGGGGAGCCCCAGTTAGAGTCCACGCTTCCACTCCATACAGCAGGACAGGAAAGATGTAGCACGATATCATTCGAACTCTTAAGGTCAATGCTAAGATCGTGACTGCAAAGTACGTTTCTCATTTTTACAAAGGCAGCTCGGGCTTGTTATATTCGGCTTTTAATTTCGGTTCTGCTCTCATTGATATTACTGCCGAGATACACGAGTTTCTCTACTCTGTCCAGTGTGACATTTCCGACTTTTATACCGTCATCTTGTATATAATTTTGTTTGTTAACTATCATATAGTTAGTTTTCTTAACGTTGAGTTTTAATCCATACTGATCACAAGTCTGTTTTATTTTGTTCATTAGATTTTGAAGGTCTTGTCGGCATATCTAATATTGTTGACAACTCCATTCACAATAATACCTTCGGTTGTCTCCATTAAGGCTTCCTTAAATATTTCCTCCGAATATTATCAATTATGGTTTAAAAATCATCAAAACTGTCACAACTCAAAATACTTATATTCCGTGAGAGCCAGAAGATCAAAAAAACGTCACAAGTCAAAACAATAGTTTTTTAAGGGCTAAAAGCTAATTAAATCTAAATAACGCTAAAGTTGTTTACTTTGAGACATTATTCGTTAAATCAGTTGCTTTTGAATCTTCTAAAATGTTCAGTTAGGTCATAACTAGTTTTTCGTAATTTCTCCAAAACTAATTTTTTCGAGTTGTGTCACTTCTGCATCAAGGGTGCCTAGTGTAGAATGACTTCAATTTCTGCACTTCTTCGGAATAACAGAGGATTTTGATGTTTTCACGTTACATATATCTCGTAAGAAATCATACTGTATTAGGATCCCATTCAATAAAAGTTTTAAGAAAAAATACTTATACTATACTCCATTTGAAAATGATTGATAGCACAGTTTTTATGACACAGCTGATAATTCCATACGTAATGTCATAAATCAGTGATACCTGAAACTGCCTGCTTCTAAAATTTTGTAGAAGCAGGCAGTGTACAAAATAAACGTATTAACAACTGAAATTGTGTTTAATTCCCAAAAATAGTAAATAATGGATACTTACAAAAAGTTGCTTAATACTAAATCTGCGATACCAATCTGCCCGTCGGCTTCAGTCAATCTCCACTGTGCATGCTTAAAGCAAATTTCGTTGGCTCTAACAACAGTTAATGGTTTATCGCTTCTTGTTGTAGCTAGCCTAGAATTTACTAATAGTTGAGTCTCCTTGAAACAGGACAACATCATATCTAGTTCTTCGCTTTGTGCGTTAAGTTGGTTTTTGCAGTCGTACATCTACAAATATCAAAAGTAAAACGATCAGAATCATCGGAAAGTCTATTATGAATTACACCAAACTTTAATACTGTTGCGATAAACATGACTCATAAGACTGTAAATATCCTTTTTCATTCAAGTATTTTCCAGATCATATACCTGCCGGCAGAAATTTCTAGTAAGAAGATCCATGGATCCATCCTACGCTAAAAGACCAGTTTGGCTCCACGACGGTCGAGTAAGTTCTGGAAGGTCAACGCTGCCTCGAGACTAACGGTTGATTAGTATATATGGGCCATTTTATGTAAACAGTTTTTCAGTTCTAAATAAATATTGTAAATAGATTGAGCCGGGAATTGAACCAGCATGCATATGCATAGTATGCATAAACACATTTAATAAGAAGTTAGAACTCTTACCAGTCTTTCTAGTCTATCAGATTCTTGTCTCAACTCGATATCATCAGGATTTTCTTCTAAAGCTTTATTGACCAAATATGTTTCTTTTTCAAGTCTCCTCAATTTACTTTGTGTACTTCTTACTAGCGTTTGTTGATTCTGTATCGGTTTTCTTTGATCTTCAACTGAGTGCAACTGTAATTTAAATCTCATACGGGCCAATTTTTCTAGGGCTTCCTTCCTATGAGGTTCCACGTATAATAATAGATTGTTTACTACATCCAATAACATTGCGTACTAAAAACATATTAAAATATTAATGATGTAAACAAATATGCCACAGAAATTAAAATTTTCAGATTATATTGTTTTTTCGCACCCACAAAAATAGTTACTTTACAATGGACAGCAGCCGGAGTGTGACGTCACGCCGACCATATTGTTATTATTACTTTCCAAACAAAAGTTGAAAAGCTACGGTTTTCCCAATCTCAAGATTTCTATTAAGTTAAAAATTTTGCTACCTCTGCTGCTTTTTCTTCTTAAGTATAGTGTGTTTTGCGATAATACCATCATAATTCGGTGTTATATTTCTATGAAATATAATTAAAAGGTGTAAATTAAAGAAATTCTAACCTTACTTTACTGATACAAGCATTTTATTGCATTTTTATAAAACAACATGCTTTATTATTTACATAACCTTGTAAAATTGTTGTAGTAACTATTAGAATACTTAGATATTGCAAAAAGCGGAAAGATTCTGTAAAAAAATGAAAAAATAACGAAAAATACAAATTATCCACACTAAACAAGGTTTTTTTGAAAAGTAAAACTGACAGATGTCAATAAAAATACGTCATCACTCCGGCAGTCTACTATTATTCTTTTAAGGATGATAGCCGACCCGGTGCTCGGATCACATTCGATACAGGTCACATTAGGTCTGGTTTTATTATTGTACTAAAGCATTATTCATTAATAAGACTGTTAAAATATAAATAACTGTTAAATTTAAACTATTTTTCATATTTTGACAATGGGGTATCATCAAAAGTCGATTTTAATCCTATAACTATTGTGACTTAAAAATTTCAAGGTATCATTTATTTCTTCAAAATGTTTTAGATAAATTTCAGTATCTATTAAAACTTATAACTTACTTGTAAAGAATTCGTACAAACGTCTAAGTCGTAATGCATAAGCGTAAATGCATCAACGGCTGATTGCTTGTTTTCCCAAGGTCCAACTTCCTCCTGTGGCGGTGGTGGAATCTCACTGATACCTTCCGGATCTACGCTTATATCTCCGTAATCAGCATAGAAGAATTCGCATTTACATCTTGAAACTATTCGTTGCAACTAAAAAGAGAGGTAGAAGAAAAAAACTTACAATGAAGTAAACATTTTTTGTAAAATGGTAAAATTTTCTTATTAAAACTTTTAAAAATTAATCCACAAGGAAAACAATTCCTGTAGCTGGCTGTATACCACGTATCACAAAAAAGAGGTTAGTCTTCGTAAATGGGTATATTTATTTAAAAAACCCTTAAAAGGGCTACATCAAAAAAAAAAAATTTTAATAATAAAAATTCCATTTTAAAAGAGATAGAAGAAGTGAGACAAGTGATCAAAGTTTAAACATTTCAGAAATAATAAACACCCGAAATCCGTTTCCTGCTTCTTTCATTCTATCTCTGAAGGGACCTGTCTTCTGATAGCAGGTGAAGCGATTCCAACTGTGGGGTTTCAGGCAACCAGATATTATACAAACCGTTTCATTTAACGCAACATCGACGTTTTTAGCGTGAGCAGAGTTTTCCCACACTGGTGCTCCAAACTCGGCGGCAGAAAAACATAATGCTAAGGCAGAAGTACGGAGAGTGTGTGGTTGTGCTCCCCATTTTGTGTTTTTTTAGTTTGCGGATGATATTATTTCTGGCGCTTACTTTTTTCTTGACAGTGATATCGATAAGACAGAATTCTATCCAGACGTACGCCGAGGTATTTTAGCTAGGATGTCATTGTGTTCCAGCATCTGACCACGCCATTTGATCTCCAGTGTCCTTCGGGCATGCTTGTTTCTAAGGTGGAAAGCACACACCTGGGTTTTTGTAGGATTGGGTTTCAGATGGTTTTCGTCATAGTATAGTGCTAGGTCTTCTAGGGCATCTGTCAGTTTTACTTCGACTTCATTGAAGGTACTTCTCTGAGCTGCCACAGCTGTATCATCCGCGTAAATAAACTGTCTTGTTTGTTGGTTTTTGGGTTGGTTGTTGGTGTAAATGTTGTAGCACCACTCTAGCTTTCCTCCAGATTTTAGGGATTAGTAGTATAGTGGCCGCTTTAGATTGTAAGGATTGGCTCATTTTCATAGTAGTACTGTTAAATGTTATTAAATTGGTTTTATATCACATTATTGCCGATAATTATATAGGATGTTAAAGGTTTAAAAGATTCACTTCATGGCAACGCAAAACTCTTAATTGAAAGAAAGAAAGACTTAAAAAGATATCTACAGATACATCGCATTGGAATTAATTTCTAATAAAATAATTCAGTAGTAAAAAACACAATGAAATAACGACGCTGCTGCAACCGCGGAATTTGACAACGGTTAAAACAGTATAAAATTTCAGTGTTGCCAGTGAGTCACCCTCAAAAATGAATAATTGTTAAACTGTATTTTTTAAAACACAATTTAAATATATTATAAAATACCTTACCTGTCTAGAGGAACTAGGGCCAACAGTATCACTCACTACAGCTCCAACTGACACACCACTGCCCACCATATTAGGAACTTCAGATGGTTCTGAAATTTCGGCAGATTCTTTTTCTTGAATATTATCGACTGTAAGCCACATTATATTCTCTACAAAGTAAACATCCCATGTAAAATAAATAGTTATATATCATGTTCATGGAATATTTTGTAAAATTGTGCAAGAAAAATAATTGTACATACATAAAATACAGAGTGGCCCAAAAGTCTGGAAACGGCTAATTATCTCGTAAAATGCTAATCATATTTGTACAAAATTTGAGGTACACCTATTTTGGGATACGGAGATTGCATATTTGATATTTACAATGTTGCCAGATTTGCCGTTTTTCTTATATTATTAGTAACTTTGGTTTTTGAAATATATCACCCTGTATATTCAGTCATTATTGGAATCTCCTATTTAATACGAGTTCAACCATATGTAACACTTATGCTTTGATGTAATGTGGAAGGTCATAAATACATAAAACCGAAGTCTGGCAACGCCTAAATTGTTTCAATAAATTTTTTAATACTAACTATTTTCAAATACATTAAAACGTAACAATTGATAGTTTAGAACATTTTTTAACATAGTAGTTAAGTTAGTTAAGTTAGTGTTCAAAATGTACTCAATTTGTGAGTTGGCAGCACCCTAATCGATGGTAGAAGGCGTCTACCACATTTCTCCATGATTGTCTAGAAATTATTCGAGATTAATTGATAATTCGTTGCCTTAGCTCTGCAAGACTTGCTGTTTAATTTTTAAAACTGAATTTATCCCTAATAAAAATAATCTCTAGGATTGAAATCGGGTGAACGTGGAGGCCATTCAATTCTACCTTGTTTACCAATTTATCGTCCAGGAAATATCTCATCTAAATATCGCCGAACATTTACACCAACTATCTGACGTTAAATTTCTTTCGACAAAAAATGACCTAATTGAATAAGTAGGTAACTACTATATCTGACCATACATTTAATTTTTGTGGTCTTTGAGTATGGTTTTCACGCATTCAGTCTTCACTGTGAATTTACGTCACACCAGTAAATTGTGTCCATTTACACTTCCACACAGTGTAAAAGTTGCTTCATCGGAAAAACATATTCTGTTAACGAAATTTTAATAATTTTCAATTTTATCCATCATTACCTCAGTAAACTCTAATCTACGACCAAAGTCATCTTCACTTAATTCTTGCAATAAGTTAATTTTGTATGATTTAAATTTATTTTTACGTAATAAACGTAAGACTGAAGAATATGCATCATGTACTTGTGCAACCCTGCCTGGGGATGTATGCGGATCTTCAACAAAACTTTGCTTATATCTGAAGTTTTGTTGTCATTGATAACTCGTTTTGGTCAACCTGATCGGTGTCTATCTTTTACTTCTCCAGATTCCTGAAATCGCCTTACAGTTTTTTGTACCGTCGTCTTATGAATAGATGAACGGTTTAGAGAACGGCATTTTAGAGAAGCAATTTAAATTGCAGAATTTTTTGAACCACAACTACTGTCAATTTAAATGGTGAACAAGTGTCAAAATCACAGCATTCTCCATTTAAATATTTAATTTTATTAAAATCTACATATTTTGCACTGTTTTATGTATTAAGATCTTTCAGACTACATAAAATCAAGTGAACATATGGTTGAACTCGTATTGAATAGCTGAACTCGTGTGAAATTCACACCGAATGCGTGAAAACCATACTCAAAGACCGCAAAAATTAAATGTATGGTCAGTTATAGTAGGTACTTATTTAATTGGGCCATTTTTTATCGAAAGAAATTTAACGTCAGATAGTTGGTGTAAATGTTATTAAGATGAGATATTTCCCGGACGATAAATTGGTAGACAAGGTAAAATTGAATGGCCTCCACGTTCACCCGATCTCAATCCTAAAGATTATTTTTATTAGAGATACTTGAAAAATTCAGTTTACAAAACTTAACCAACGATTATTTTTATTAGGGATACTTGAAAAATTCAGTTTTAAAAATTAAACAGCAAGTCTTGCATAGCTAAGGCAATGAATTTTATCGATGAATCTCGAATAATTTCTAGACAATCATGGAGAAATGTGGTAGACGCATCCTACCATCGATTAGAGTGCTGTCAACTCACAAATGGAGCACATTTTGAACACTTAATAACGTAACTATTATGTTAAAAAATATTCTAAACTATCAATTGTTGCGTTTTAATGTATTTGAAAATAGTTAGTATTAAAAAATGTATTGAAACAATTTAGGCGTTGCCAGACTTCTGTTTTATGTATTTAAGACCTTCCAGACTACATAAAATCATAAGTGTTACATATCGTTGAACTCGTATTTAATAGGAGATTCCAATAATGACTTAATATACAGGGTGATGCATTTGAAAAACCAAAGTTACTAGTAATATAAGAGAAACTGAAGATCTGGCAACACTGCAAATACCAAATATGGGATCTCCGTATCCCAAAATAGGCGTATCTCAAATTTTGTATAATTATGTCTAGTAATTTACGAGATAATTAGCCGTTTCCAGACTTTGGGGCCACTCTGTATATAAATATACAAGCAGCTGCCAACAATATAAAGAGATGGTTTTAAGTGTAAACTTAAAGTGTAAAATGCTGTAAACCATGATGGGAAAAGTGGCAAGACTGCAAATTAAACCGTAGCACCATAGATTATCCGACAAGTTACAATACGTTGTAATAATAATGAAAATAAAAGTGTATTAACAGGAATGATGATGAATTTAGTACATATAGTAGGTTATTGTTTCCATGTAGTTTAAAGTAAATAATTTCATTTAAAAAGTGGTGAAATATAAGATTATCGAATCTCCATCACTCTTCTCTCACTATTAATCTTTCATACTGCTTTCCCCATGTCTTTTTTTGAGTCAGTTACTTAGATTCGATGTAATATGTAAGTATTTTATTAATTATATAAATCAATTAATTTACAAAATAAATTATATATAAAATATTTACCATCTGCGGTATCGTTCTCTCCAGCATTTACTGTGGCATAATACTGCATGCATTCTAAAGTTCCTACCCATGTGGTTTTCGACACAAGTGTTCTGTCCTTCCATGCAGGTCTGTGAATCCTCTGTACGATTTCTGCTTTTGCAGAACTAAGTATCACATAACCCTTGGTTTCACAACCTTTCAATAATACTTGTGCATTGACGAGTGCAACTAAAATAAAACGATAACTAATGAACATTAGCAGAAGAAATTTAAAAAAATGTATATTAATTTCTGGTCAACTAGATACTCAATATAACAATTTTATTATATTATAGCGCAAAAACACCCGTCCAGTAGGGATCTATGGAGTGAGTTACACCGAGCTGCACGCCCCCATCTCTTGTCATACTGTTCATCCATAAGTCGATCTTATACACCAGCGTTTTCTGGTCAAAATAACAGATCCATTTAGAATTTAACAACTACTACGTTAGTCTTTTTGTTTTCCTGTCAAAATCTGACATCTGACATCTGCTGTCGACCACTAGATCATTCACAGTAAAGTGTATGCGATTCGTCCACCTGGCCCGTGTAGCTGTCCGACCGACAACTATATAGTATATACTGAATATACTACAAAATTAATATTGATTAAAAAAAATTGGCTATAAATTACTTACTCTGCCAATTTTTATGCAAAACATCATCTTCTTGACAAGCCTGTAGTCCCTGTAGATGTTGTTGTCTGGATATAGAAGAAAGATCGTCACTATATACGACAGAGTTGTTATCGGCTTCGACTATTAGTTGTTGCAGCATATTTGCAGCGTGTCCAGACTGCAGTTTGCTTATTGGTGAAGGTGTATCTTGCACAGCAGTGGTAGATTGTATTGCCTAAAAATAAACGATTTAAGTGAATTGCGACTAAAACTTTTGCGGTCAAGAGATTATTAATATTCAGAACCACAGCTATAGAAATGATACAGAATTAATTATATGAGTTAATATAATAGATGCAGTTGCGCTCTGCTGTTATACAAAAAAAACGATCCATTAAATAAAATCGTAATTAAGCCTGTGGGTTTTAGATGTAAATGCCTATGGTTGGCATTCCAGTTCTTTTGTAAATCATAGATGTCAGTGAGTGACATGTATGTCATTATGATTCTCAATAGGTTGTGATTGTAAATGAATAAGCGGCTTAATTTCGTGGTTATAGGTTTTATGAGTAAAAAATGGACGTAATATAGAAAATAATTGGTTGATAATATTAAACTTGTACAAAGAACCATTATATCAGTTTTGTATATCTTTGCAAGCATTATACGCAATTATGTCACAATCGTATACTTACTTGGATGGAATTATTAGGTGGAGTATTTGAAGGATCTGTATTTCTTCTTTTTAGTGGGGTAGTGGTGCTATTATCTTTTCGAAAGCCCTTAAGTGCGTCAGTGGACAGATTTTTTTTCATCCTCTAAAATAACAATTATGACTGTATACAAAATACAATAAACACAAATCGTAAAGTACAAATAATTATTGAACATCGAGTAATTCTAGAAAACATTGAGTACAATTTAGATGTGGAAGAAGGTTAGGAAAACGACGCATGTCCTGGCTAAATAATTTGAGACAATGACTCTAACTAACTAACCTTGAGTTTTAACCTTGTTTAGGCTTACGCCTCTTCAAGGAACGGGGAACTCCTTTTTTTTACGGAGTTGTGGTGGTTACGAGGTAAAACGTCAACTGATCGAAACGCGGCCTAAGAAGCAGAGAACTGCTAAGGAAGAAGGGGGAAAAGAAGGTGGCTTATTTTGAGATCGATAAGAATCGTGAACGCACAAGAAGAATTGGGATTGCCTAGCATGCAGTGAGGTACTTCAGGGTTACCAGCCACACAGTAGGAACGGCTCTTTATCAGCGTTTTTGGTGCGCAGCTTATCTGCGATAGTAGATGGGGAAAGATTCTAGAATATCAAAATACTCATCGGGAAGTTCAGGTCCAGCGTTATGTAGAAGTTTAGCTGGAGGGAATGGAACTTTTTTGGCGGGATGCCTGGTGAGTATTTGCCCTCTATGTGTACAAGGTGTCTTTAATGTTTGTTTTGCTCGGTTGTTCGCCAGCTATGGTTCTTAAGACATACTTCCTACTGAGGGTTAGGATTCTGTCCTTAATAGGCGTGATGTTAGCTATTGCGTATATGTGGGCCGATGGATACAGCCAGTCTTTTCTCATGCAGAAACGTAGTATTCTACGCTCTGTGGCGGTGATGGCATTAAGTTTGTGGTTCCTCAGGGAGAGGTAAATGCATGCCTTGTATTCGACAATCGGTCTGATAAAAGTCTTGTAGGTGTGCAACAAAGTGTTAGTGGACGTTCCTCCTAGTTTACCGGCCAGCACTTTCAGGAGGTTGAGCCTCTTTCTCATCCTGTCAAGGGATTCTTGGACGTCAGCCTTCCAGTTGAGAGTTCTCGTAAAACGAACTCCCAAGTAGAGAACTGAGTTCCTGAGAATAAGGTCCTCTCCCAAAAGTGTCACCCAGCCCTGAAGGCCGCGTCCGTATGGGGGTCTGAATAGGATTGCTTGTGTTTTGGAGGGGTTTAGAGTAACACTCCATTTGTTGCAGCACCTCACGACTCTGTCAAGATAATCTTGCGATTTCTCGAATACAGACCGTCGCTCTCCTTCCCTGTAGGAGCCTGAGGTAAGAATGGCTGTATCATCAGCGAATAGGAGAAGAGACTCTGATCCTTGCTGTGGGCGGGGGATGTCGCTATTGTATACTGTGTATAATATTGGAGCAAGTATTGAGCCTTGGGGCACTCCTGCTTGAGGAGTGAATGGAGTGGAGAGGTGCTCTCCTATTTTGATCCGAACGGTCCGATGGGAGAGATAGGAATTTATTAGTTTAACGAAAGGTGTTGGCAGTCCAGCAAGGTGGAGTTTCTCGATCAAGCCTGCGTGCCAGACTTGGTCGAAAGCCTTCTGGACATCGAGGAAAATGCCTACGACGTGCTTCCTTTCGTTAATGGATTGTGAAATGAAGGTTGTTGCTTCAACCATTGCATTTTGTGTGGATTGTCTAGCCCTGAATCCGAATTCGTAGTTGGGAATGAGGAAGTGAGCGTCTAGGAATTCTACGAGTCTCTCCTTGAGGATCCTCTCATAGACTTTACCTGACTTTACAATGACTCTGTTGAGCTGTTTAGAGCGGCAGTATCAAATGAGAAGATAGCCGACCTTCTTAATGAAGAAGATAATAATATATTTAAATAAGTCATACTCACCATCGTTTTCATAAATGTGTCAAACAATGCAAATGCTACATTTCTATTACTTTTAGTCCAGGCTCCTCTCAAATCGTACACAACTAATCTGTGAGTGGGTACATCTTTATTTCTTTCATGATTGGGTAACACAGTCTCTCTGCCATATGAAACTTTTGCAACCTAATAAAATCATTTAAATCAGTAATAATAGTCAATTTGATACGTTTTAAAGTTGTTTTTAAGTAAAGATGATAAAGATTCATACAATAATAAATATACATTTATACACTGTAAATAACGCTGTATTACTTTAATAATTCCCCACTTTACAAGCAGAAAACGATAACTGATGTGAAAAAAAACTTCCAGTCCAGTCGCGTTGGACGAAAAAAGTCCTAACCTTGCATGAAGAACTGCTCCAAATGTTTTATTAATAATAGGTCTGTTCCTTTGTTTTCTAGTGTAACACTTTCGAGTGTAGTTGAGTGTAAGCTACACTGGCTATTGTCAAACGAAAATCATGGCTGTGACACTAAACAAAGGAACGTTCTAGTGTAGTTGAATGAGAAGAGGGTTAACGAGAGCAATGGGCAGGACAGGGATCAACCCTAAGGTCGTCGAGGAGATTGAGGAAGAGTACCGCGCAAGGAAGAGTACCGCGCAAGGAAGAGGGAACTTTATAGGAAAATCCGTGCAGAAAAAAGAAGGCACTGGAAAGAGTTATGTGAAAAGCTATGGACAAGAAGCTTGAGGTAACACGAGAGCATGGTGTAAGGAGGGATGAGGGGATGGGTCCATTTCATGGACTGACACTTGCGGCAGAGAAAACCGAAGCCATCATTCTAAAGAGGAAAAGGAACAGCCAAAGTGTTGAATAACAAGTCTGACATCCAAGAAACAAGTAAAGTACCTAGAAGTGACATTGCACCAGAATGGAAAATAGGGGTAATAGTGCGGCTGCGTTTGGGAGGGTGATGCCCAACATTGGGCCCCAAATCCGAAAGGAGGAGGGTCTTACACGGTATTGTACAGTTGATCGTCCTCTACGCGGCACCAGTCTGGAGCGAGGCGGTAGAGATAACGGCCTATAGGAAGCTCCTGACACGAGTGGACAGAACAAGTCTGTTGCGAGTGGCATGCGTCTACAGGACTGTGTCTGCGGCAGCCTTATAGACCATCACTGGATGTGTTTCGCTGCATGTTTTGGCGGTGGAAAGAAAAGAGCTCTATGAGAGAAGAGGCTCAAACCTTACTATCGCAGAGAGAAGACAGGAAAGGAAAAGGTCAATTGAAAGAGGGCAAGAAGAATGGGTCAACACGCAGGATGTGGCACAGTGAACGAAAATGTTGATCCCGAACATAAGAGATTGGGTGGACTGTGGCCACAGGCGACTGGATTATTTCCTGATGCAGGTGCTCACAGGACACTGTAGCGTTTTTTATTTAAAGTGTATAGAAAAGATTTCTGTGTTACGCTCCTGTTGTTTTTACCAAAGAAAACAATCGAAATAATATTTCAAGTTTTTTTGACGAGATTTTTAAATGCGTATTAATGCTGGAAATATGTTTTTATCTCTGTGTTGCAATGTTAGGTGAAACAACAAGTTTTTTGTCGCCAAAGAGATATTATGTTACATGAAGTCCCCCTAATATTCCGGTTAGAATAATCAATAATGCGTATATTTCTACCGATTCAAAAGTAAATAAAGATGTTTTTTTGTCTGTGTTTAGATTCAAATATCGAACCTTTTGTTACAGTCAGGTAGAACTCCAGTTTAAAATTTATGATGCCCCCTGATAAAAAAAAGGTTTTATTTGTTTTCTTCGTTAAAAACGCAATAAACATGAATTCCCCTAATATTAAAGTTGGTTTTCGTTATTAGACGAGGGTAAAAAAAAAAGAATATTTGTTTGTTTAGGCAATAAAGGAACATTTAAAAGTTGTTTTTTTGTCGATAAGAGGAGGGAATATTTGTTTTGGTTTTAAGTGGGTCGGCGACAGGCTGCAAAACGGAAGGGAAATTTTTGGCTAGATTCTGGTAAAATGTAACGAAGCAAGGAGTCGACTTAGAGATTTCAAACAGGGCAGACATGTGACAATAGAGTCGACGAGATTGAAAAGAGCAACGAGGTAGGCAGGTGATGTAAGGCAGCTCGAGTTGAAAGGACTTGGGCATTTTTCATAAACAGCCGGTAATTTTGTGTAATGGGTTAATTAATCAGACCTGTAAACAGTGGACTCTCCGTAAACATGACGGATTAGCATAGAGAAACCACTAAAAGGATTTATGCAGTATACCAGAACATGCTAAAATTTTAAAGCAGTACATAGGGTGTGCCACCAGCTTCGTGTGTCATCTGTTTGCCCCAACCTCGTTCCTGAGTATAGAAATGTTTCCTATGTTCCAGTTAGAGGATTTGTACAAGTAGTTTCCAGTCAGAGATGTAACAAGTTTTTTTTTAAGTTGAGTGACGAAATATGTAAATTTTAAGGTAACAATTCAATATATTAATTTTTCAAAGTAAAGACAGATATTTTTTGGCTAAAGTAATAATTGCTTTCATAACAAATAAAAAATTGTAATATATATGGTTATGCTGTTAATACTTTTGTTGTTTGTCATCAAAATTAAATGTGATACCTGACAGCAAGCTTAATTTGTTTTTTTGTTATGACAATTTTAATTTGATTATTATGTAGAAACGATATTTCATATATAAGGTTAAATTTATATGTTTTCATTAACAAGGGTCCTTAATTTTTGATAATCTAATTGGCCATAATATAGTAAACAAAGAACATGTAAGTTTTTGTTATTTGTATTATGTTATATGATATGTTTCTTTTATAATATGTATTTTTGATCTGTTTTGTTTGAGACAAGAATAAATGTTTAATTTGTTTCTCTGATCTATTTTGAGTTTTATTTGAAAAAGATATTTTTTTCTATATTTTTTATGTTCTATAATTATTTCCCTAGTTACAACTAGTGGTTGTAATAGGTATAATTAGGCACCTCAAGTGGCGCCCTATATTAAATTTCTTGAGGTGTTTCCGTTTATTTTCATTCTGTTTGTCCCAAGAGATTTGTATAAGTACCCCTTTATTTCTTTTTTTGTAGTTGCCCCAATCTAACCCCCAATATCTTCAACTTATCCACGACCCAGCTCTCCAACAACCAACTGAGTGTCGTATGTACTTGTTTCGATTATTTTGTTTGCCCAATCTTGTCCCCCATATTCTTACCCTGTGGTAAGCAAAATAGTCGTTACAACACGGGTGTTTTAGGCCTACCTATCTAGGTTCGTAAAGACCTATACTATGTACACTCGGACACTGTAACACATACGATGTTAGATTGCAACAGATGGATAGTAGAAAGGAACAGAATGAAAAGAGAGACAGGTGTGAATTTTGTTACAGTGAGAGAAATGATTGAGAGAATGATTGAAAATAAATCAGGTTGGACTAGCATACAAAAAACAAGTTCTAGTGTAGTTAACCTTTAAGTTGCGATTAAGTCAGGTTATTTTACGACGTGTTTATCTTTAGATTTTTTTTGTTTTATTTTCTTCTACTTTTGATTTTCCTTCTTTAATTTAAATGAACTTTATTATAATTAGCTAGGTATCTTTTTTAAAAAATATTATTAAAATGAGTGATGAAATTAAGAACTCAATTACAACAAAATAAAAAATTAAATTAAAATAAAATGTGTAGGTACTTTTGTTTTTAAAATTACTAAAAGCTTTACAATGTTTTTAAATTTAAATTAAACTAAAAAGAAAAAGATTTTTTTTGTAAACACACACTCATTTGACAGCTAAACAGTTATCAAATTCGGTTGGATGATACTGCGCAAGGCGAGTGTAACCAGTGTCCATCAGAAGTAGGTGTAGATTTATCGACACCGGTATTACACTTTTTTTGCTACACTTTTCAATGGAACAGAGTGGTGTAGCACTACACCTTGCAAAGGAATGACTTGGTGTAGTATTTTTACACTTTTTTGGAACTAGTGCTACACTAGAAGACAACTACGTGTTTTATCGATTTTGAAAAAGCGTTTGACAGAGTACGCCATGATAAGCTTAGAGAGATTCTTGAAAGGAAGGACATAGATAATAAAGATCTGCGAATAATTCTCAATCTATATTGGAATCAGAAAGCTAACATCAAAATAGAAACTGAAACATCACAAGCAATAGAAATACGTAGAGGAGTACGACAGGGTTGCATTTTGTCACCTCTGTTATTTAATGTATATAGTGAAAGCATCTGTCAGGAAGCCCTTTTACAAGCAAACGGAGGAATCGTAATTAATGGAGAGATTGTAAATAATATTCGATACGCGGACGACACTGTACTAGTTGCAAGAACAGTAGGAGAATTACAAAGATTACTTACAGACATAAATATTGCTTGCAACAATTATGGTATAAATATCAATATTAAAAAAACCAAGTATATGGTCTTCAGTAAAAACATGACACAACCAGCGTATATTAGTATAAACGGCACTGAAGTTGAAAAAGTATCAAGTTACAAATACTTGGGAACTTTAATAAACGAAACTGGAGACCAAAACAGTGAAATAAAAAGACGTATCGAAATTGCCAGGGCCACCTTCATAAAGATGAGAAAATTCTTCTGCAACAGAAATATAAGCATCCCTCTACGATTAAGAATGCTGAGGGGCTATGTATTTAACACGCTATTATACGGTGTAGAGGCCTGGACTCTCAAACAGAACAACATGAAAAATATTGAAAGTTTCGAGATGTGGTGCTACCGTCGAATGCTGAAGATTAGTTGGGTTGAAAGAATAACAAACTGTGAAGTAATACGAAGAATAGGAAAAGACCCAGAGATTTTGTTAACGCTAAAGCGAAGAAAACTCGAATATTTTGGTCACCTGATGAGAGGACATAAATACGCATTACTTCAAAATATAATGCAGGGAAAAATAGAAGGAAAACGAAATCCAGGCCGTAGAAGAATGTCATGGTTGCGGAATTTGAGAGAGTGGTTTGGCTGCACCACTAATGAACTCTTTAGGTCAGCCGTAAACAAGGTCAGAATAGTCTTGATGATTTCCAATCTCCGATAGGAGTAGCACAAAAAGAAGAAGAAGAAGACAAAGGAACCTATCTAATATTTAAATCAATAGTAGTGCACATTTAAAATCGCGACTAAATCCAACCGTTCCGTTAGTTGCCATCTTGAATTTAAAGGAGAACCGTTTTTGTTCAATAGCTCCATCATTTTTAACTTTTCGTCTGAATCTTCGACTGAAATTGCTGCAAATTCGATTTCCTAAAATTTCTTTTTAAAATTTACAATATGACACAACTAAAGTTCACACACTCCCACCCAGAATGATTTTTGCGATTGCATCACTGACCGTCCAAGGCCGTCACGGCATCAGGGGCTACGGTTTGTTACAAGTTATATTTATTATTTTTTTAAAAACTAAATTATTTTACTTACCGATAGACAATAACATTTCTCTACAGGCTGTCGAGGAGACGGTAATTCAAGTTCCATTTCGTCGTGTAAAGCACTTTTTAGCCAAATTTCAAAGTCGTTTAACTCCGAGTTCATATATACTACAGACCATTCGGCTTTTGGGCGATGCTTTAAACCATCGTCGATAGCGACCAACGATAGTGTATGTTCTGAAATAATATACATTTTTGAATATTTAAAATTGCTAATTATTTGATTGCTTAAAAAGGCATAAGTACAAAGTTTGTACGGTCGGAACTTACTCCGAGGAGATTCTTGTCTTGATGCTTGTTGACCACCGCTCTGGAGGAGAAGCGAACGTTTTTTGCCTCCATCCTCTTACTCGTGGAATTTATATGTACTTATTTCCACACTCAGCGAGAAGCTCACCGGAGGCTCTGTGGTCAACAAGGAGCCACAGGTAAAGCAGAATCTTTTAAACAATTCGAGTTTTTCTTACGTGAATAATATATTTGTCTTAAATGTATAATTTTCTAGTATTCTGAGCACGGTGGATGTCTTGGATCCTACAGAGATGCCGGCCATTCACGATTCAACGTGTGGCCAAGAACACACTCCACGAGGTGTATAGGAACGTCGACAGAGTCTTGACTGTTCGAAGGCCCTTCACTCCGTACCGCCACCTCTCGTGGTGATACGACAAAGTGCTACTGCCGCACGGCCACCGATTGAGGAGTTATTCTAAGTCTGCCTGTGGCTTTTATTAACTCCTAACCGTCGGTGGTCTACTAGACCAATCAAAAGAAATTAGAAGACGCATTGAAATAGCAAGATCTGGTTTCATGAATATGCGTAGAATGCTCTGTAACGCCAATCGATCAGTCGTAATAAGATTGAGAACACTAAAGTGTTATGTGTGGTCTCTATTACTATATGGCTGTGAGACCTGGACATTAAAACAGTATGACGTCAACAAATTAAATTCATTTGAAATGTAGATGTACTGCCGAATGTTAAGAATAATCTGGACCAGCAGAACTACGAATAAAGAAGTACTGAGAGTAATAAACACACGCCCTCATCTGGTCAATACTATCTGGACATATCTAGGATACATAATGCGCCATACGGAATTTGAGTAGTTCCAGGTAATATTAAAGTTCAAGATTGAAAGTAAAAGAGGCATAGGACGAAAGAAAAAATCTTGGCTACGAAACATCAGAAATTGGACCCACACAAGAGGAAATGAATTAATTCATCAAGCCCAGAACAGAGAGCCAACCTCAACAGAGAAGGCACTTAAGAGGAGGAGGAGGTAGTAGAATGCTGTGTCAGTTCGACACGTTCTGAAATAGGTTTAAGACAATCTGTCTTTCTCTATTTCAAAGATCGATCTCTATCCGGACAGGGAGCATTTTGTCCGAGCTGTTATCTGGCTTCCGTGCGGTAATTATAAGTTCATTGCCGGACTTTTCTTCACCTCGACCAAGTAAAGACCAATAGTCAACAACACTGGTATACCTCTTGTTGGTTTGAATAATAGAAGAAGTTTTCGTGTTTATTCACACACTAAATAGCTTTTGGGATGTAAGCGAAGTATTCTTAATTGGAAGAAATGTTCTCTCAGGTAATAAATAAGACAGAAATAGTTGAAAAGGCACTCGGCCAACAAGGTTTAGCTGGGATCAATATGTAGACCGACTTGATCCCGATCGGAAGATGCGCTTCCTTTTTATGCATTTCTTGTTTGAAACTCAGCAGCGATCTTCCATCGGAAGGCCATTAACAACGCAGTTAATAAAACCGTTTGTTATTGGCTGGCCGGAGTGACAATCTTCACTCTGATTGGCCGCTCTGGCGACACTGCTTTACCTATGATTTAAATGATTAATGAGGTTTATCACTTTATCAAAATATTTCTCATAAAAGTTCATAACGTTTGAAGCAAATAGTTACCTGAACTAGATGATAATCGACCGCCAAATAATTCACATCCTCTTTGCATTGCAAATGACATCCAGTAACATACTTGAAATTTATGCAACCCCATAAGTAGATGAACCTAAAGTAACAAAAGGTAAATTTTATAAAATAAGAAAAATTCTATACAGTAAAATATTAGTTCTAAGAGAAAATTAACCATCTCCATCTTACTTAAGCTTCAATTGTGACTTATTCCCAGTAAAATAGTATCTACTTTAAAATTCCACAAAAAAATAGCTTCAGAACAATATCTCCATCTTCTACCGGAAGTCAGAAATCATTACGGCTGTGAGAACACTGTTGACTGCCGCTCTAAATAACTCCACACTGCTGGAACAAAACCATCCACCAAAGCATTCCTCAGTTTCTTAAACCAAGATATTCATGTTTATTTGACTTTGAAAAAGCCTTCGACAAAATAAAACACAGAAAGCTTGAAAGAATCATGAAAAAGTTATACCGATATCAAAAATCCATAATACGAGTAGACTAACAAAAATCTAACGAGATACCTATAAGAAGGTGAGTACGACAAGGATGTGTGCTTATCAAAGATGTTCTACTTTTTAGTATGTGCTTATGTGTGTAAAGATGTTAGAGGTACTAGAAGACATCAATGAAGGCATATCAATTGAAGGAGCACTAGTGAATAATCTCAGATATACAGACGATATAATACTCCTTGCGGACAACAGAGAAGGGCTGCAAATTTTGATCGCACTAGGCAGTACTGCGAGAAGTATGGAATGACTCCGAACGCAAGAATAAAACAAAAATCATGATTGTCAGTAAGGAGAGTACGAAAATACTTAGGATCCTACTCTGGTTTTATGCGAAGACGTGAGTGTGACATCAACATCCGTCGAGAAGATAACATTGAACGGTCTGGTTGGATGAATGCTCCATTGCGAAAACGTTTAGAACCTCGTGAATGCTGAAAATAAGAGACTGGAAAGAGAACAGAAGAACCGTAATGTAATTATTAATGTAAAGTAGATGAGTATATAGCAGACGAGAGGGGGTTGAACAAAAATCGCACATATTATTGACCACGCGCTCCTAAAGAAATACAGTAGTAGAAAAACTCCGCCTGTGGTGACTAATGGGTGGATTGAATAGCTCAGGAGTCACCATTGCCGGTCCTAAGCCCGGGTAAAGGAGGAAGGTTGGGCAGTGGGCTAACAACCCACTTCCGGAAAACACACTGTTATGAAACCTAAACATTTGCCTCGGAACAAGGGGAACTTTCGGAAACGACTAAAGCTACGAAACATGGACTATGCATTTGGAAGTTGGAATGTGAGGACGCTAAATAGACCAGGAGCTCAAACTGCACTTCTACAAGAACTAAAAAGATATAATCTTATGATCACTGCTCTTCAGGAGACAAGATGGCTGGGGAAAGGTGTCAGGGACACCAAAACGCACACAATTCTATATAGTGGCAAAGAACAAGGAATCAAAGAATGTGGAGTTGCATTTGTGGTAGATAATGATTTTAAGTCAAAAATCATAGACTTCCAGGCAGTGAATGAAAGGATATGCAAACTAAGAATTCGCACCCACTTCTTCAACCTTACTATGATAAACATCTACTGCCCAACAGATGAACAAGAGCAACATACAAAGGAAAGCTTCTACCAACAGCTAGAGATAGTATATGACAACGCGCCAAAAAATGACATTAAGGTTATAATGGGTGATATGAATGCCAAAATAGGCAAGGAACCGCAGTTCTATGGCACAACAGGAAAACACTCACTGCACAATGAAACAAGCGAGAATGGGGAGTTTTTGATAAATTTTGCCACCAGTAAAAACGTGGTTATAAGCTCCACATGCTTCCTACATAAAGACATACACAAAATGACGTGGATCTCACCAGATGGAACCACAACCAATCAAATTGACCATGTGATGATTGACAAAAGGGCAGCCAGTATTATCTCTGATGTGAGAACACGACGAGGAGCATGCTGTGGATCAGACCATCTTTTACTGCAAACCAAATTTAGGTGCAGAGTTAACAGAGAAAGAAACGAAAGACAACAAAGAACAAACAAACTAGACCTGGAAAAACTGAAGACTCAGGAATGTAGAGAGAAGTTCGAGCAAGAAGTCACAAATGAGCTAAGGACACAAGAACTGCACTCCATAGAGAGCAAATGGAATAATATCAAAACAGCAGTGCTGACAGCAGCAGCGTCCACCGTGGGAAACAAGAAAAAGAAGAGAAGAGGAACATGGTTTGATGACGAGTGCAGGCAAGCGATAGAAGAAAGAAACGAAGCGCACAAAATGTACATAACAAGAAGAACACGGGAAAGACGAACATCATTTGAAGTCGCAAGACGGAAAGCAGACAAGATATGCAGAAACAAAAAGAGAGCTTATGAAAATGGACAAATAGAAGAAATGGAACAAAATTTCAAAAAAAAAAAACGAAATTAGAGGAGCTTACGAATACCTAAAAAAGATAAAAAGTGGATATAAACCTCAAACAAGCCTATGCAAAGATGAAAGTGGGCAAATAATCAGTGACCAACAGAAAGTCACACAAACCTGGAAGCATTATTTTCAGACCCTACTTGGAACACAAGTAGATATGGAAGATGAAATTAGTACGAACCATGTAGAAGAGAACGAAGTTGAAGTAGAAGCTCCAACCATAGAGGAAGTTCTCGAAGCTATTAAGGCCCAGAAAAACAATAAAGCCCCGGGAGTTGACGAGATTCCAGCAGAACTGTATAAGGTAGGTGGCAACCACCTATCAAGTCATATCCACGCGCTTATCAAAGAAATATGGCAAGAAGAGAAAATACCCGACGAATGGAAGAAAAGTATAGTATGCCCAATCTATAAAAAAGGAGACAAACTCCAATGCAAAAACTACCGTGGAATTTCTCTACTATGTACAGCGTGTAAAGTCCTCACGTATATTATAAACCAGCGACTCCAACCACTAGCAGAAAATATTATTGGAGAATATCAGACGGGCTTCAGACGGGGAAGATCGACAATGGATCAAATATTTACAGTCAAGCAGGTCTTGAGCAAATCGTGGGAACACGACATTGATGTTCACAACGTGTTTGTAGACTTCAAACAGGCATACGATTCAGTCAAAAGGGACAGACTATACTATATATTGGCAGAATTAGCAATACCACATAAGCTAATTAGACTCATTAAAGCCACAATGGATGAAACTCAGGCATGTGTACGAATACAAAACAACCGGACAGACTTTTTCAAAATCTCGCAGGGACTAAAGCAGGGAGATGGGCTGGCACCAACATTGTTTAACCTGGCACTGGAGTATGCGGTCAGGCAAATGCAAACTGGACGAGAAAACCTACTGACCAATAAAACGGTTCAACTGGCTGCCTACGCCGATGATATTAATATTATGAATAGAACATCAACACGAGCACAGGAAGCATACGCAGAGTTAAAAACACAAACGAAAAGGCTAGGTCTGGAAATTAACACAGAAAAAACAAAAATAATGGTACAGACGAGAAGAAATATAATCCCACAAAACATTATACATGAAGATGACATTGAAACGGTTGGAAAGTTTACATACCTGGGAGTAGAAATATATGCCGATGGAGCAGAGGATGGAGAAATACGAAAAAGGATAACGCAGGCAAACAAAGCTTATTTTGCCCTCTCCCATATATTTCGGTCTAAAAGTGTCCACCGAAATACAAAGATGAGAATATATAAAACTTTAATTCGGCCAATAGCATGTTATGGCAGCGAAGCATGGGTCCTGAAAGAAACATCCAAAAACAAACTCGACACATTCGAAAGAAAAGTACTGAGGAGAATACTAGGACCTGTGAGGGAAAAAGGAATCTTCAGAATTCAATATAACAACGAGCTCTATCAACTGTATAAGGAAACACCCCTGTCAAACTTCATTAGAATACAAAGATTGCAATGGGCCGGACATGTGATACGAATGGGAGAGGATAGGCTACCAAAACGAGCACTGAACGCCAGAATGCAGGGAAAGAGACCAGTTGGAAAGCCAAGAAACCGCTGGGAAGACACAGTAAGCAGCGACGCACAAGCACTTTTAGGAGTCCGTGTATGGAGAAGAGCAGCCACAGACAGACAAGGGTGGGGGCAAAAAATAAAGGAGGCCAAGGCTCATTTTGGGCTGTAGTGCCGTAGAGAAGAAGAAGTAAATAGAAATATCACACTACCATCTGGCACTGACAAGATGGTGTCTTATGAAGATTCTCGTATTCCGTGATCAAAATTAGAGCTATTATATTTCAAAGGTTGATTAAGTCAGAATATTTTTAATAGATGATAATGGTTCATTAATATTGTCTCGTTAATTATTTCACGCATAAGAAAACTCATTCATATAAGTTTATCAGCCAGTTGATAAGTCGATTCAGTCACATATAAGTGTTCAATTCAGTTCGAATAAAATTTTAAATCAGTATTTAGCAAATTGTTACGCTAGAACCTTGCCTATCAATCATAACTGCAGCGTTCGATGAGTTGCGACGAACCAGTCTAGAAGCCAGTGGAATAATTACAACATTCGAAACGAGACGGAGCCGTAGCGAGAAATTTCAAGCCATTGAAGTGCACAATATAAATACCGATAAAGTAAATTGTAGTTAGTCTAAAATATTAATTTGTAGCGTTAAGTAATAAATATTATTAATTGTGTTTTAGTGTTATTGTTAAAAGATTGTAAATAAATTAAAATAAGTGCAAATAAAGATTAATTATACATCACAATACTTCACAATCTATTTGGCTGTCAAATGCTCTATCATAGTTTTAATGATCCAAACAAATAAAAACGATTATACTAACCCTTTTATAATGTCTACTTAATTGTATCTTCCGAGGTCGCAAATTGTTGAAAATCCTGCCTCTTTTAGTAGGTCTAGTTACTCCAGATAAAATCAATTTTAAACTTTCAATCCATCTTAAAGTGCTTCCGTATAACAGCAAAATCGGACAACTGTTAGGCTCGTTTGGAACGGGACGGGTTTCTAATACGATACTAAGATTTACGTTTTGAGAACGAAATGCTCGAAACGAGTCATGAACCTACAAAATAATTCAATAAAATATTTTGATAAGACCTATATTAATTTATTAAAGTTTTTATATATTTTTCTCCAAAAGGGAAATCCGCAAATAGGATAATGGTAGAACCTATCAATTATTTTAAAATTCCTAAATGTTATTATCTCATTATCATAGAAATTATTGCATTGCAGGTCAACAGAAGGAAAAACAACCTTAAACATAGATACTCTACTACAGTGGTCGCCAACCTGTCGATCGCGAGCTACCGGTAGCTCGCGGAGGCAATTCTGGTAGCTCTCACAACGATTTTAATTTAAAAAATACAAACTGCAAAAATCAGAAAAGCTTCCGAAAATTCCACAAAAAAATCTAATTGTCATAATATTAAACACAAACAGCGGCAAGATTGCGGTGAGCGATCTGCCCTTGACGCCGTCAAGCTAGAATCGGCTATTTATAGAACCGACCAGCCGGACCAGAGCATAGTGTTCGAGAACGATCTGGATTGCTTTGAACGGGATAAATACGCACGGCGCGGCGACATTGCGCTTAGTTTAAAACTGAACGCGTAATCAACGTCCAGCGGTTGGGTTAGTAGAGAACAACAAAAATAATATTATGGCAAGCAGTTGTAAGAAGGTAAAGAAATACTACTTTCATTCGGAATGGGAAGAACAATACTTTTTTACAGAAGTTAAAGATAAAAATGTGCGTTTGTTATGTAATACTTCGGTCTCCGTTGCTAAAAAAGGAAATATTGAGAGACATCATAAAACTGTACATTCTAATTTTGAAAAATCATTCCCAGTACATTCTGCCGCCAGAAAGGAGAAACTGAAACAGTTAAAAAAACAGTTAATTGAACAACAATCAATATTTTTAAGAACAGTCCACAAAACTAAGGCTGCAACTGAAGCATCGTACCGTGTGTCCCAGATAATTGCACAAAAAAAGAAACCTTATGAAGACGGGGAAATGATAAAACAGGAGTTTTTAGAAGCTGCTGATTCGTTATTTGTCAACTTTAGAAATAAAGACGAGATAGTTTCAGTTATAAAATCTATGCAACTTTCTGCTAATTCAGTGATGAGACGTGTAGAAGTAATGAGCAATGATATTTTTTTACAGTTAAGAACTGACTTATATAACTGTGTTTATTTTTCACTTCAACTGGATGAATCAAGAGATGTCGTTGACACTGCCCAGATGGCCGTGTTCGTCAGGATGGTTTTTAGTGATTTTACGATTAAAGAAGATATTTTGAAGTTCATTCCACTGAAAGGACACACTACTGGACAGGAGTGTGTCCTTTCTTTTCTCATTTAAAAAATATTATTTCTTCCGAGAAAATTCCAATATCGAAAATGGTAGGCTTGACAACCGATGGCGTTCCAGCTATGGTGGGTTGTGATAAGGGTCTGGTGGCGTTATGTCGTAAAGATGAAACTTTTCCGCAATTTCCTTGTTAATACTGCATTATCCATCAGCAAGCATTATGTGGAAATTTCCTGAAACTAAACAACGTTATGAAACTGGTGGTAAAAATTGTGAACAAGATTAGAGCTCAAGCGTTACAAAGAAGATTATTCAGAACCTTCGCCGATAAAGTTGACCGTCAATACGGGGACCTACTCCTTCACTCTGAAGTCCGATGGTTAAGTATAGGACGTGTGCTGAAACGTTTTAATGATGTCCTATCTGGCATAGTTCAATTTTTCAAACAACGAGATGAACCGACTCCGGAACTAGAAAATTCAATCTGGCTTAGAGATTTTGGTTTTCTCGTGAACATTACAGAGAAATTAAACGAACTTAATTTGCAGCTTCAGGGGAGAGACAAAGAACTAGCGGAAATGATTTCTGATATAAAAGCATTTATCAAAAAGTTGGAGTTTTGGGAACAAAACCTAATTAACAGCGATTCCAAGCATTTTCCTATTCTTTCAGAAAAAAATCTCAAAATCCATTAGAACCCTATGAAAACAAATATCATGTGGAAATAATTTCTACCCTGAAGAATAACTTCAAAAATCGTTTTAAAGATTTCAATGAAATGGCTTTAGTAGCGCAGTTTGTTGTTTCACCCTTTATGGAAATTGATATCCAGCAGTTTTCAGCTTGTGCTATGCAGAACTTTAGCGAAGACATCGCTGCAACAGAAATGTAAGTCATTGAGTTTCAAAATGATTTAGCCTTAAAATCGTTAGTCTCAAGTACTGAATGTATCTGGCCTATTGTAAGTAAAGACAAATATTCAGTTCTATGCCGTGTTGCATTGAAAGTGAAAGCATTGTTCAGTTCAACCTATTTGTGTAAATCTTCTTTTTCCAATATGAAATTTATTAAGAACAAATATCGCAATCGACTTACAGATGAACATTTGGAAATTGTATTCGAATGGCTGCATCAAATTATACTGCAAACATTAAAAAAATTATCGATGAGTCTGAGTTTCAGCCTTCTCATTGAACGTGCTTTTTTATTTTTCAATATGTTTATGGTAGTGCGTTACTTTTTGTTGTTATTATTAACTATTTTTAAATCATACGTGACATACCGTTGTGGCTAGATAAAAGTTTGTGTTTATTTTTTAAATACCTTCGTTTGATAGGTAAGAATGTAGCTATGAACAAGTACGTACTAGTAATATTAGTCATTTTGTTATTAGTTTATTATTAGTACCTATGTATTATGTATTACCAGTTAAACAGTAAAATAAATACATATAATGATAGATTAACTGTGGATTATTTCATTTACTTTGCGTTACGTGGCTTCCGTGTGGGTAGCTCGCTGTTTATTCCAAAATTAACAAAGTAGCTCAACACATTGAAGAGGTTGGCGACCACTGCTCTACTATATAGTTGCCTTATCAACAAGCATATGGATTGTTGACTGCCAAGAGATGTAAAAAACTAAACTAAGATATTAATCACTACAGCTCGGCAGAGTGCTTTTCTCAAGTAATCTCTTTTCAGAACAAACAACAACTTGGGCAAATATATTTAAAAACAAGAGACAAAAGAAGAAGCAGTTACACAGAGGTGTATACAAACCTAAATGTGGCGACTGACCAAAACCTTACATCGGTCAAACTAGTAGAACTTTTAACAAAGGTATAGCAGAACATTTTTGTATTAAATAAACACTTACTTGATTACTTGAATATTCTGGAACTTTATCAGGTGCACATTGCACGACACTGTGATGATCATTTGGATTTCCAAGGCACACCCATTCAATGCCTAAAATTAACTTCAAATTGGGCAACTTCAAAAGTTGGACATCATCATATTTTGAAGCTGTTCTAACATACACGTTGAGGTCTCCTTTGTAAACAAATTTAGCTAAAACACACAGATTGTACAATATAAAATAGCAAAAAAGGATACTGTATTGTTTAATCCAACGATAAAAATTTATAATTATTCTTATGTCTAAATAAGCGATGTACAGGCTAAAGAGAAGAGGAGCTAGGACAGATCCCTGAGGCAGTCTATTCTTCAGTTTTCTTGGGGTGCTGATGTCCGTTCCCATGACTACTTGAATCGTTCGGTCGGCTAGCATGCTGTTGATTATTCGAGCGGTTAAGCTTTTTCTGAAACCCTGCCTCAATAAATGTGGTAAGTGAAAGAACCTGAGCTGCGCAGATTCTTTTCGGTCGGATACCTGCCCGATCAACCGGTGTTGATTCAAGTAGCTTTGGACTAATTCTGTTGTAGATCAGTCGTTCTAGTATATATGCGGTTTCTCAAACTCGTATAATTAATGTCTTTCATCGAAAGTGTGCCTGAACTTCTCTAGATATTGAGAGACGCATCTACGGTCTTCTTCATACAGTTAGTAGTTATTCTATATGTTTCGTTTAATGCAGTGGTGACTTGTTGGGAGTGCCTAGGTCTACTTCATATGGGATAGGCATATTCTCCCGCTGTTAACTACAATATACAATAATGTACTCAGACTAGCATATTTCCCAATCACACGGAAATTTGCACAACTAATTATAATTCACAAACCGGGAAAACCTCCAGATAAAACATCATCCTATGGACTATTAAGCCTGTCACCTACAATGTCTAAAACTTGATAGATTAAAGAAGGATGTTAACCTAAATGCAGAAATACCTACGGACCAGTTCGGTTTTTTTTGAGACATTCTACAACACCATTAACTCATGGAATAACAAAAATTTTCACTGCCATTGATGACAAAAATATTTCACAGCTGGAATCATATACAAACTTAAAACCTTCACCTTCCAACCTTTCCAACTTCCTACTACCTCATTATAAATTCTATATAGAAAATTGTTACTTCCAAGTAAAATATAATACAGCGACTTCCACATTCTTTCTCACTAAATCAGCGGTGCAACAAGGTAGTGCGCTAGGTCCTCTTCTTTACCAGATATTTACTGCAGATATCCCAACTACAAATATTACAGAAATCTCTACATTTGCCGATAACACCACTGTAATCACTATTAATGGGGACACTATCACGGCATCCACACATTTACAAAACCACCTTCACCAGCTAAAAATATGGCTCAACATATAGAAAGTGAAAGTAAATGAAAACAATCGACTAGTCACTTTCACAAATCGAAGACATGACTGTCAGATACCAGTCAGCACTCAAGTTAAATATTTAGGATTAACTCTCGACAAGAGATTAACATGGAAACCTCACATTCAAACCAAGAACACAAAGGTTAACATTAGAATAAGACAAACTGAAAACATGTGACGCTAGGAATCAAAATTTAACTTTATCTTTTAAGTAAGGGCTAAATAATAATAATTCCATGGTGGTTATTCATTTCAGCAAGCAAAAACATATTGGATTCAGTTGTTTTGGAACCCGAAACAATTTATATTGTTGTTCAGTTCTGACATTGTGATCATTATAAAATGCCATAGTAAAATATTTAAAAACTGTGTTTTACCATTAGTCCAATC
Organism: Diabrotica balteata; assembly: GCA_918026665.1. Classification (NCBI taxonomy): domain Eukaryota; kingdom Metazoa; phylum Arthropoda; class Insecta; order Coleoptera; family Chrysomelidae; genus Diabrotica; species Diabrotica balteata. Next base: position 6,189,841 of record OU898283.1, on the reverse strand, counting down.
CATTACAACTTTCTCCCAAGTCAGCGCCATTTCTTCAGTAGTATTATAAGGATCCAATGAACCATGTAGTAGGACTGTTAGTTGTTGAACGACCATAGTAAGCCGACCGTGCAGTAAAAGCCTCATTTTATCCCAAAATGATAATGGTGGTGAAGGATCTCTGGATGGTGCAGATATTTGGTTAAAATCTACGAACAAAAATAACATTATATAGAGAAGTTGTATATCTCCCAGCAGTTTGTTTTGAGAATACCTATTTTCTTCTCAATTTGGAACTAAAATAAAATTTTTAAATATTCTCTTGTCTCGTTGCCACTTTCTGATTATCGTTGAAAATATAATTCAGCTGCAGCCATAACATTCTTTGGCATTCAATATATGTGAAATGCATATCGTATTTTTCAAAATTTAAGTTGTCAATATGTCGTTTTAGATAATAAAAATAGAAGATAATAATGTTGTAGCGAATAAAAAATTATAAATGACATAAGCAGTTAAGTATTTACTTTACTTTCAAGTCAGGTAGGTACTGATTTTATTTTTGCTATATACAGGGTGAGTCATAACTATTGGGACATAGACTAAGGACAGGTTAGTTGGACCAAAATATGGCTATTGGGCCAAATATGCCTTAATAAAATGTTGCTGAGAAAAAAGATACAGAGTGTTAAAGTTAATTTTTGTTTTTCGTTTTTTGCTAATAGTTTCCCTGTATATTTATAAATTGCTATCAAAATTGGCAAAGAGGCATAATCTTAGACAAGAAATAGTATTTTATTTACAATTTTACGTTTTCTGCATAGAGGGCGCCACGTGGATCATTCCTAATGATCAAATTGAGTCCAAACTTTTTTTGATGAAACTTTTTAGTAATTTTTATTAGAAAATATGACGTAAACATCATTTTTACGTGAAATTGGTACTCTTGTTTAAACATGATAATTTCAACCGTTTTCGATAAAAACGCAGTCGAACTGCTTAGAGTCTTAAAAAAGGATTTCAAATATTATTTCATTTATTAAAAGTATGCTTTGGACTGTCAGATAATTGTTGTTGGTAAATGTCATTTGTTCAGAGTAAATTATTTTTGATGTGAGAGTGTAGTGTCATGTTACATTTTTTAAAAAGTTACTTTTTTTGATTGAAATGCCTCGTCACAATCATTTTACTAATGAAGAAATGCGAGATATAATTTGCGTATAAGCACAAGAAAATTTTTGCGGTCGCTCGGTAGCCAGAATGTATGAAATGTTATACGCAAACAGAAGGCACCCAAATCACAAAACTTTTGCAAGATTATATCGTAGTTTAGGTGAAACTGGGTCATTTCACACTAAAAATCGGGGTGGTCGACCGAAACAAATCACACCTAATCAAGAAGTTGAACTATTGGTTCAAGTAGATGAAAATCCTGAAATAAGTTCACGACATCTATCAGCAGCAATAGGAGTAAGTCAGTCGTCTATTGTTAGAATGCTAAACAAAGAGAACATCCATCCTTATAACTTCACTCCTGTTTAAAATTTACTTCCGACAGATCTTCCACGACGGTTACAGTTTTGCCAACGTATTCTGAATAAACATCGCAATGACAGACACTTTATTAAGAGTATTATGTTCACCGACGAAGCAACTTTTACCAGACGAGGGGTTTTTAATTGGCGAAATAGTCATTATTGGGAAGAAGGAAACCCGCATGCTATTAAAGCTAGACATTTTCAGCATGAGTTTAAATTGAATATTTGGTGTGGCATTATAGGCAACCAACTACTAGGACCTTATGTTCTTTCTCCGAATATAAATGGAGATTCTTATTTATTCTTTTTGGAAAATACTCTTAGTGATATTTTAGATGATCTGTCACTGGATGTAAGAAGAAAAATGTGGTTTATGCAGGATGGAGCGCCACCTCATTTTTCATTAGCTGTTAGAAATCATCTTAATGACGTATTTCCTCAACGATGGATTGGCAGAGGCAGTGATTTTCAATGGCCACCAAGAAGTCCTGAGTACAACCCGCTAGATTTTTATTTTTGGGGACATATGAAGTCCTCAGTTTATGCCAATGAAATTAATACACCAGACGAACTTTGAAGATACATTCAAAATGCAGCTAATCTTATAAGGAGACAGAATATTTTTTTAACGTCCGAAAATCCTTTATAAAAAGAATTGGAAAAGGCATAGAAATCGAAGGAGACCATGTAGAACATTTTGGTTTGAGTTTTTGTGAGTTCTTTTAAGTTAAAGTGTGTTTAGTTTTGATTTATCGTCAAAACGGAAACCTTACGTTAGTTGCAAATTTGTTTATAAGTTTGGTATTTGATAGTGGAATTGTAAATAAAATACTATTTCTTGTCTAAGATTATGCCTCTGTGCCAATTTTGATAGCAAATTGATTTTGGAAAGCTGACACTATTTTAGGCAATACTTTAGGAACTCTCCTGTTTCATACTTTATTATGCACAGTATTTACTTCTAAAAGGTATATCCTCAATTAAAAGTCCAAACAAGTTATTCAGCGTATTTTTTATACGAACTTTAACGGTATTTAGAGCCTTGACAGTCGAAAAAATAACAAAGATACTCTTCGGAGTAACAGGAACTATGCATACTCACGTTTTATATTTATAGACAATTAAACAACGCTTTAAAAGGAGTCCTCATTTTTAACTATGAAGAATGGTCATCGTTACAATTTACCATTCATTAATTTTTTAAGTGTGCACAAAACTAATTATACACTGAAATTAATAATAATATATTTTATTATTATTATTATTATAACTATTATAAGGCGCACGGTATACATTTATTATAAACGCAACATACAAAGCTTAATGGTTATAAATAAAACAAATGAAAATTATATTCCAAGACTGTACGTTTTTCACAAAGATCGCAATTCTCTGAGTTTTTTTAAAACGCCACTGTGAATGAATGAATAATTAACAAATATGATATAGGTATTAGCAGAAAGTTCGAGAAATTACCTATTTGCATCCAGATTATATAAACAGCGATATTCTGAATGGTGGAAGCCAAACTTAAAGAGCTTTTGAATCAAAATAATTGAAATCAAAAAAATCAGAGAACCAAAACTGTTAAAATAATTACATAACATACAATTAATAACAGTTGAATGAATCCCAATTAGACTTATTGCAATGCATTCTATTCGTAAGAGTGACATGAAATTTTGTGAAGAAAAATGATTATGTGGAAATGAAATTTCCATTATTGAATAAGGAGAATGGTTTGTTTATTTCTAGTGCATCTTGACTGTGATTTTAGTATAGGTACATTTTGGCGTCGCTAACACTAATATCATATCGGTGATGATGTGTGATTATCCTATAAAATAACAAAATGACTTACTTAAATTACACTGAGCGATAACAGGCTCCCAACATGGACCAAAGGCGTAACTAAATGACTCAATTTCGCAATTGAAATCGTGGTAATATTTTAAAGGAAGCATCCCTCTTTCTATGATATATGGTTCGAATGGTTCTCCCAATTGAACAACCACCGTTCGAATAGCTGAAACAAAAAAGGAATATTGAGTTTTTATATATATTAAAATCTTTAAGTTTGTTTAGGACATGACTAAACTTAGTAAAACAATTTTCAAGCTTGAAAAAAGTCTTTATGTGTATTTGTGAAATTTTTTACTCGTTTGAAACACCTCTGGATACCATTATATACGATTCAGATTCTAAATAGTTCCAAAATTACAGTTGACAGTCCTGTTGTTTAGAGAAAAAAATTATGAGTCAATCCGATTGCGCTCCTGGGTCAGTTGAGTTTTGTAGGTAGACGTCACAACACAAAATTCGCTAAGCTCAGTAGCGCACCTAGGATATTTTCCAGTGGGGGGGGGGGGGGGCTGGTTGATTAGGCACCGAAATTTTTTTATGCTATTTTTCATGCTATCTCGATTTTGAGGTCTTAAAATTTGTGAGTAACAGTGTCGGAATAGTGCCCTTGGGGTGTCCCCCAAACCCCCTGGGTGCGCCACTGGCTAAGCTGTGGTTTGTGAAAGACGGATAGTACGAATAGAATAGTACGAATAGCACGATGTCACCAAATTGACAAAGAAGTATTGGCAGCCCAAGAAAAATATGGTGCGACAATTTAAACAATTTAGGAGGCTAATATTGAAGAAGAAACATGCTTTAAAGCTTACATACAAAAATAAAGAAGAAGAAGAAGATCCCTTGTTTGTGTAATTTCACACCTCTAACAATAACATCGCTCTGAGTTGAATATTAAAGAGTCGCTTAGATACCTTGTTAGACTATACATGCTGGAAAATATAATTACATTCAGTTTACTTTGTCCTACTGTTTTTCTTAACAGTCTTCATACTTCTCCAGCGTTATCATCCTGTTAAACAACTTTTATATATAGTTAATTTTTATATACCTTGTTGGAGAGAGGGGGGTGTCTAAATCTATTTATCGTTCTGATTCCTGACTCTGGTGAAAATGTTGATCTTCTTTCGATTTGAACTTCATGGATTCTTCAGATAGAGCTAGGTGGTGATTTTGTCAATTATGTTGTTTTGGAGTTCTGTGTTTTCACCTATGGAATACATAATACCCTATTAATTCTCGCAGGATCTGGTTTGGGTGATTTCAAGCGAATTTTTTCCTCGTCACTTGGCTGAAATATTTCAAGATGTTCAACAAATCTATCCATGTTGGTGGATTTGGCAGAATCGGTATTTTTGCAGAATCGATTTCAGAAGATCTCTCGAGTGAATATTTTGTTTCAAATAACAACTAAATTAGGTACGCAGTGTTAAATTTAATTTTAATATATTTATCTTCTGGGTGGCATTATTCAACTTAATTTTATCTATTAAAGTTTTAATTTGATGTTAGATTCTGAGATATCTAGTAGATAAGATCAGATATTTCTCCGCGATAATTATTACTTTTAATTTTAGTTAATATTCGTTATTATACAAATAGTATAATATCTGGTCGAACGACATTTGATTTTACTACATTTACGATCACAACAGTACATGTGAACCCCTTAGAATAAAATATTTTATTGAAAAAATAAACAATATCGTTCATAGTATTTCAGATCATAAATTCTATGTCCGCTGTTCCAATAGATGATTATATCATTAAAATGAAAAAACATTTCCTCCTAATTGATGTATAATCATGTGAACAAATGACACGCGTAGTATAAAATATAACAATAAGCGCTAACAAAAGAATCGAAAATGGTTTATAGGCAATTTAGACAAAAAAGGACATCAGATATAATAATCTAAATTACCAGGACCGGCAAAAGCAACCTCTTATAATTTATTTGTTGTTAGGGACAATATAGAATATATTAGAAAATAAAAAAAGTCTATTCAGTATTTCATCGATAGCTAATGAGGAAAACAAAATAATAAAAAGAACTAATTAAAATTTTATTTGAAAATAAGTTTGTTTTGACATTTTGATTTCCAGATCCGAAGTGAAAATCAAAACGTCAAAATAAACTTAGTTTCTACTTAAATTTTGTATGTATAGTTCTCACATTGGGATAAAAAAAACTGCATCACAGAAATACTATGTAAATTCGCAGTATCATTTTCAGCACGATTTAAGTTTGTTGAGAAAGGTCTAATTTGTTTTGAACAAGGGCTATGTCACCAGAATAGACAATTTCGACAAAGATTGCTAGTCCGGCCGGCCAATCACAGCGCAAACTTCGCTGTCTGGCCTCTCGGCGGAAGAGCGGTGCGAATTCTCAAACACGATGTGTATAAAAGAGCAGCGAACCTTCCGATCTGGACTTCAGTAGTCAGACTTCAAGCCCTACTAGACCTTGTTGGCCTGGTATTGCTTCCTAGTAAAACTGTTGTTTCATTATTAATCCAAATATCCAAATCGCCCTTCGCCCCAAATCGATCATTTTCAACCCAGACGTCGAAGATACAAGAAGGCATCATTCGCTTTCTGCTTATATACCACAGTGCACGAGAACCAAGTATCGGCTGTAGAATTGCTTCTTATCAGCAAGACGAGCTTTTTGAAATAGAAAGACAGTGGTCTTAAGACTATTAAAAATTGTGTCGAACTGATACCGGCGATTTATCGGACAACGACGGTGAATACGAAGAGAAGTCTGGACGGAGACTTATAATCGATTTCACTGATCAGAGTCGAGCCACAACGACGCTTCGTCACTCTAAACCTTATACATTTTTAGTAATCACCGAAAATACTGATAGTGCGAAAGGTGGTGTACAAAGCAACGGGCTATTGCAGAGCCGACACAACCGGCATTCTTGTGCCTCTTTCTAGGAGACAGAACGCGGCGATTCATAACGAGAAGGAGACCGACATCTCTGTACTTTTGAGGCATATACCACGCATCAGAATTCTTACAATTATTGTCATAGTAAGAAATATTATCGTTGTAAGAAAGGTCGAACTATTAGAGAATTCTGTTTGCTGGTGTCACCTCACTTGTTACAGATGCTCGGTAGAGCTTCTTATACGAATAAGCCGCTATCTGAATAAACTCCTATACGAAGATGGATCATCGTAATACGAGATCATCTTCGAGAGCGGTGGTCGCTGAGAGTCCAGGCACTCCAGATATTGAAGAGGACCGTACGACAGCTAGGGACTTTATACCGCCAAAACTAGTTACTACTGTTAAGGGAAAATTGAGACTCTATTAGCAACTCTACTTATCTTCCTTAGATATTGTTTAGCTATTTTAATTTATAATAGAACATTCTTCTCTGAACCATTCTATTCCTGAAATGCGGTATTTAGAAATATTGCTGCATTTCATGAAGAGCCTGGTAGTGTAAGTTGATTTTGTATATTAGTAAGCAGAATTAGTAAACAAAACATTCAGTAAATTCAAGAAAATTATATTTAACAACACAAAAATGCTCATTAAATTTCAATTTTTTTAACATCGGATAAAAAGAGTAAAATTTCAACACAAAGAAAAAATGTAACGTTACAATTTTACTCTAGAGCAAAAATTATAACGTTAACATTTTACTTTAAAGTTAAAATTTAAGGAAGTAAAAATATAACGTTAAACCGAAAAAGTAAATCCACTTCTTAGCTTCTGGTGGAACAAGGATAGATCAAGAAGAGACAAAGCAAGCAAGGAAGAAGAACAACGCAGGCTCAGTAATCATGAAACTATAAAACTCAATCCAGGCACAAACACATTATATGTACTGTATTTATAAAAGATATTTCAGAGCATAGTGTAGAAGGGTTTACGAAAACACACAATCCTTTTATCCATAATCTGCATGTAGACTGACCAAGTGCTTTCTCTTTTTCATTACGAGAATTTCCCATTCTAAACTTTCCTTAACTTATACAACGATAGGATCCAAGATAAATATATTATTACAGAATAATCACGTTAAACAAGTCAAAAAGCATGTATGTATATATAATAAGCAGTGGAGAAACTTAGGCAATTAGACGAGATTTTACAGATTGTCCTTCTAAAAATAATAATTGCTTGAGTACGCAAGAAAAAGACAATATGTATTAGTCCCAACCAAAATTATCATTATCATCGTCCAGATTCCTTATCAATCTTAATAAAATATATAGAAGTAGATGTCCAGGCGCCCAGCAGCAATAGAATCAGGTAACCTAAGATGATACGATCCCATTCAGAAGTCGGTGCAGAATATGAACTATTGCCCAAGACACTCAGTAGACAATAATTATATTATTTAATTGATATGAGGTTGAATGCTCGAATAAATGAACTTTGAAAAATAAGGCTATTATCGAGCACAAGTTTAATTAAATCTTGCCCAAGTACTTTCGCTTAAAATAGAGACCTAACTGCAGCGAGACCGAAAGTCTCTGGTATGAAACTGATTGCGGAGATACCACACAATAAGCATGGGAGCGCGGTATTTGTGAGAACTCAAACCATAGTCTCATCTGTGGAAACAACAAATGTACACGGTATAGAGATAATAACCACTGAGATCGGAAAATGCACAATAACCTCGGTATACAAGCCCCCAAACCAGCCTTTTATATTTTCACCCCCAACTAATTTTCAATCACAAGCCAATCAGCTTGTACTGGGAGACTTTAACAGTCACAGTTTACTCTGGGGCTATGCAAATTCGGACGCAAATGGAGACGCAGTAGAAGCATGGGCCGAAACGAGTGGCCTCACGTTAATCCATGATCCTAAACTTCCACCATCTTTTCGTAGCAAAGTTTGGAAAAGAGGATATAACCCGGATATCTGTTTTTCAAGCAACAACCTCGAAGACCGATGTACCAAAGTAGTATATGGCCCCATACCAAAAACTCAGCATAGACCAATTGGTATAAATATCTTCCCAATTGTCAGACCACAAGCTATTCCATTCAGAAGGAGATTTAACTTCAAAAAGGCAAACTGGCAAAAGTATGCAGACATGCTAGATTTTGAACTACTACGCCTTGAACCAAAAGTAGAGAACTACGAAAAATTCGTAGAGGTACTCAAAAATGTGTCTAGAAAAACTATCCCTAGAGGATGTAGACAACAATACGTTCCCGGGATGTCCAGCGAGTCGAAAGAACTAATGAGAACATACGAAACCCTCTATTCCACTGACCCTTTTAGCCAAGAAACGGTTGACTGCGGAGCAGTACTACTCCAACAGCTAAGTCAAGCCAGACAGGAAAAGTGGATTGAGACCCTGGAAAAAATGGACATGACACATAGTAGCAAAATAGCATGGAACCTTGTAAAAAAACTCAGCGGTGATCCAAAAGAACATAAACCACCTTGCAAGGTTACAGCAAACCAAGTCGCTACTCAACTCCTTACGAATGGAAGAACTACGAACCGATATAAGGACCCAAACACTAGGAGAAGATTGGATTCGGAGACAAACCACCTAGGAACTCCTTTTACACTAAAAGAACTTCACGACGGTCTGAACAGGTTAAAAAACAGGAAAGCTGCAGGTGTGGATGATATATGCAGTGAACAAATAAAGCATTTAGGCCAAGGAGCAAAAAACTGGATCTTGCAATTTTATAACACGTGCTGCAAAACCTGCAAAATTCCAAAATCATGGAGGAAATCTAAAGTAATAGCCTTGTTAAAACCAGGAAAGGATCCAGAAGACCCCAGTAGCTACAGACCTATTTCGCTATTGTGTCACTTTTTTAAACTATACGAGAGACTCATACTCGCCAGAATAGAAAAAAATGTCGACAAGCACCTCATCCCACAACAAGGAGGATTCAGACCTGGCAAATCTTGCACCGGTCAAGTCCTCGCATTAACAGAACACATTGAAGAGGGTTTTGAAGAAAAACTTATAACAGGGGCTGCTTTTGTAGATCTGACAGCAGCCTATGACACAGTAAGGCACAAAACATTGCTCCGCAAATTATACGATACTCTCAATGACCACCATCTGGGAAAGGTCGTATATTCCTTACTGCAAAATAGACGTTTTTTCGTTATGCTGGAGGGTAAAGTAAGTAGGTGGAGAGTTCAAAAAATCTGCCTCCCACAGGGAAGTGTTTTAGCACCAATGCTCTTCAATATATACACAAACGATCAACCTACTCCGACCGAAACCAAACACTTCCTCTATGCTGACGATCTTGCGATATGTGCTCAAGGAAATAGTTTTAAAGAAGTTGAGGAGAAACTCGAAACTGTCTTAAAAACAATGACAGCGTACTACCTGCAGAATTCTCTGAGACCCAATCCCTCTAAAACCCAAGTCTGCGCTTTCCACCTTCGCACAAAGGAAGCCAAGCGAAAACTCCAAATTGTGTGGAATGGTAATACATTAGAACACACAAACCAACCTATATATCTTGGAGTAACTCTGGACCGGTCCCTCACCTTCAGACAACATTGCATAAAAACAAGAGGGAAAGTAACAACTAGGAACAGCATACTCAGAAAGCTAACGGGAAGTAAATGGGGCGCACGTCCTGGCGTTTTAAGAACAACGGCACAGGCACTGTCTTTCTCAACTGCTGAATATGCATGCCCCGTTTGGAGCAGATCTGTCCACACCAAACAAGTTGATACTGCGCTAAATGAGACATGCAGGATAGTAACAGGGTGCATGAAACCAACGCCACTTTCAAATCTATATAGAGCAGCGGGTTTTGCAGAACCCTCAACACGCAGAGGCGCTGCAGAACACATAGAGAAAATTAAACAGATCGCGGACGATCGGCATGCCCTGTACAAAACTCGAACACCACGAAAGCGACTAAAATCTAGGAAAAGCTTCCTTGGAACAGTGAAGGATGAACCGCCTGAGTATTTTCCACTTCCCCAGGTTCAATGGGCCGGCCAGACCCTAGACTTTAAAACGTGGAAAACCTTAAATAGGATAAGAACGGGGGTTGCTACAGTAAAATCAAACATGGCAAAATGGGGAAAAATAAACCAAGATGATGTGAACTGTGACTGTGGAGAAACACAGAATATGGAACATCTTCTTACATGCAGAAACTGTCCTCATCGATATACCCTTGAAGATTTGTGGCTCGCCAACAAAGATGGAACCGACGTAGCCCGATACTGGGCCGAAATTTTATGAATGACATGTCCGGACACGATAAAGTAAGTAAGAAAGTAAGCTTAAAATAGCATCTTCAGGGGTATTTCGTCAAATATGAGCTATCCAGCAAGCGTAGAATGTGAGAAACATGTATGAAAACAGAAATGTACAAAACACTACACTAAAAGAAGGACAAACAGTTTAAAATTACTTACAAAGAATCTACGCACTACATTCTTTGTCAGTATCAGGAGAGAGAATGCTCTCTCTCCTGATCCAACGAAGTGATCCAACCCGCTGAGTTATCATCGATCAACCAACTGCTGTTTCATATGAATCTGGGGATGTGATTGTATCATCATTCATCAATAGCATAACATACGAATATCAAATTTACTGAAGCATAAGCTCAATATACTCTCATTATAAACGGGGACGATATTAATGCTAGCAAAACTGACATTATAATATGAGATATAGAAAATATATTAACCTATCAAAAATAGAGTGAACGAAATCAAAACAAAAATACCTACCTACTGAAATGAAGAGGTAACTAAATGAATGAAGATAATAAAATCATAATGTTAACTGGTTCATTTAATAATTATAAAAACGCTACGGGACGGTTCTGTACAATGCTACCCCAACTTTTTTTATATGTGGACCACACAGAGTTCCCAGAAGGTCATCGGAAAATAAATACTACGATGCATCTCTGTTGATGACCTATTGTTTCAGTATAAATCATTAGCTCTTGTCGCAGCAGAACTACTTATCTTTTCTTCACACCGTCGTCTAACACACGTAAGAAGGAACGATGCAGTTAACAAGATTTGTTATTGTTTTGATTGTTTTGGTCGTTGACCTATGCATTTTGGTGGAATGCCAGCAAAAACAGGGCGCTGGAAACAAAAGGGTAAGTAGAGCATGCTGTATTATCTAACTTTTAACTATATATGACGGTTGATTCAGTTTTTTATCATTAACCAGATTTTCATGTGGTTTTAATGTGTTAAGTGCTAATTTTTGTGTTCACTTTTCGTCGATTCTTTTTGAATAAAATCAATATAATACTTATTTTTTCCTGTATAGCATAGCTTGATCGATTTTCGTGAGATAGAGTCAGTAAAGTTACAATTTGACTGCATCGATAATTTGCTAAACTATCACAACGACGACGTCTTAAACGGACATTACAAAAAGATAATGTTTATTATAGAGTTATATGTTTTAAGGCACACTACTGACTATTATTTCAATATTATATTCTTGTTATTTAGCAATATCTTCCTAATTTTGTTCTGAAGCTATTTTCTTGTGCAATTTACTATGTGTATTGGGAATAAGCCACAATTTTACATTAAAATTAAGTTTACTTGACGTTTCGATTTCCACTTCGGAAATTGTTCTCAAAATACAAAACATTAAATATACATCGGTTTAGAACGTCTTTCGATGTTGTCCGATACCTAAACACCATCTCTTCCTATCTTCGCAGTCGTTTGTTGTTAAATTTCTTTCGCTCATGGACTTGTTTACGCCGTGTTGCCATTCTAATCTGGGTCTTCCTCTTTTCCGTCGACCTATCGGTTGCCATTCTACTACTTTTTTGGGAAGTCTTGTTGCTGGCATCCGTTGAACATGCCCATACCACCTTAATCGTTTCTTCTCTATATCTTGAGTTATATTTCCTTCTATTCCCATACGTTGTTCTATTACATCATTTCTGATTCGGTCTCGTCTGGAAATACCTAAAGATCTTCTCATTGCATCCATCTCTACTGCTTCTATTCGCTTTTTGTTCTTTTCACAAATTCTCCATGTTTCAGCGCCATAAAGAAGAGTAGTTTTAATCATGGTCTCATATATATTAAATTTTTTTCCTTTCGTTATCTCTTTACTCCACAGTATACCATTGAGACATCCTAAGACTTTCTTTGCTTGAGTGATTCGTTTTTCTATTTCCCGTGTATCAGTTCCTTATTGTTAAAGGCAACACCCAAGTAGTCATAGCTCTGACAGCAGGAAATATGCTGTCCGTTTTCGAGGTCTATGTTATCTGACTCGTTTCCAATACAAAGATATTTGGTTTTTGTTGTATTGACATTCATTCCCCAGTCGTTATATTCTTCTATCAGTTTTCTAAGCATGTACTGCATGTCTTCCCTGTCGGTCGCTAATACTACCTGGTCATCAGCAAACTGAAGTGTATATACACATTCATTGCTAAGTTCTATACCCATCCTATGCACCTTTCTTTTCCATTTTTCCAATGCTGCTGTAACATATATCTTGAATAAGGTTGGTGAGATACAGCATCCCTGTCGCAAGCCTTTTGTAACCAGGAATTCTTCTGTTAGATATTTTCCTGTTTTTATCTGTGCCTTTGAGTCTCTATATAGTTCTTGTACAGCATTTTTCAATGTGTGGTTGATGTTAGATCTTTGCAACGTTGTCCACAATTTTGTTAAAGGGATGTTGTCATATGCTTTTTGCAGGTTTACAAAAGTAATATGAGTTTCTAGATTCTTAGCTGATCTTTTTTCTATTATTTGTTTAAGACAAAATACGTTATCGGTGCACGATCTTCCTGCACGGAACCCGCTTTGTTCTTCCTTCGTCCATACAGTCTGCTCAGGGTGCTGGTTACCGATATGCCTCTATAATTATTACAATTCCTTTTGTCCCCCTTTTTGTGTATTGAGGACATGTATGCCGTTCTCCACTGTTCTGGTACTGGGTGTCCATTTAGACACTGATTGATCACATAAGTTAAGTTTTCAAATAGTTCACTCAGGTCCAGCGGATTTACCATTCTTTAGGGTCATTACAGCCTTCCTTACTGTTTCGATGTCTACCCTCGCTTCCTCTCCTTGTATATGTACTGACTGTGTTGGGGAATTCGCTAGGTATTCTTGTCTTGTCTCTATCAGCAAGCTTTCATAGTGATCTTTCCCTTGTCTTGGTTTTATGGTGTGTATTTGTGCTTTGTCTTTTCCTGTATTTTTTACTGATTGTATAAAATTCCATACCTCTGTAGATTGCTTCCCTCCGATGTATGTATTGATTTCTTGACATTTCTGATCCCATGTTTTATTATTTTCTTGTTTTATAATTTTTCGTAGTTGTCTATCGGTTTCTTTGTAAGCTTGGTGGTCTTCACTATTTTTTGTATTTTTTTTGTTTTGTATAAAACATTAAATAAATAAAATAAAATAAAAAAAATTCAATTAAATAAATTTTGTTTGTGTTAATTTGATAAAAAATTCTTCTAATAATTTAATTTTTTCTGACTTATTAATATTAACAATTCAGACTCTCATAAAGAATATTATATTATGAAGAATACACAACATTTTTAAATAAATTGTCTAATATTATACTCCAGTCAGAGAACAAGCTGAATTTTGCTGAGCATGTTAATTTTGAGACCCCAAAAAATATGTAAAACAGTTTACAACAGGTTGTTTCCCATTCTTCATTATTTTATTGTGTTATTTGTTTTTTCACTCCTCAATATTTTTCTCTATATTCTTTATAAACTTCATCCTTGTTTGTAGTTAGCCATTTCTGTATAGTTCCTTTTTTTCTTCAATTATTCTTTTTGTTGGTTTATTTATTTCATAATCATCACCACGTAGTGCTACAACCCTGGGTGGGGCTTGGCTGATTGTATAACTTTTTTCCAATTTGTTCGGTCTTCCACCAACATCGGGTTAAATGGAATGTTCATTTTCCAAAGATTTGCTTGGATGTTATCTCTCCATCGCATTCTGGGACGTCCGCGTGGTCTTTTGCCTATGGGAATCTGCTCCCACTGCTCCCATGTGGCCTGCCTATCTTACTCGCTGTGATTTCTTGGACAATATTGGCGTCATTGTAGAGTGCTTTTAATTCGATATTGATTCTGATCTTATACTGGTTAGTGGTGATGTCATGGTGAAGTCCGAAAATTTTTCTAAGTATTTTTCGTTCAAAGCGTCTGAGCTTTTCTTCGTTTGGCTTTGGTCATGGTCCATCCGTATGTTATTACAGGTCTGACGATGGATTATCCAGTGCGAATAGACAGCGGTTTGCAGATTGGATTCTGTCTTTTATTTCTCTAGTAACATCGTTGTCAGCTGTGATTACGGCCCCCAGATACTTAAAACGTTGTACTCTTTCACAATTGAAGGTGTTGGCCGTCACATTTTGTCCTATTCTGTGTCTTCGTGTAGTTCTATTTACACATATATATTTCGTCTTCTCTTCATTAATCTTTAGCCCTACTTCACTTGTTGCTCCTTCCACCTTGTTGAAGATGTTTTTCGTGGATAGGATGGAGTCTCTAACGAGATCTATGCCATCTGCATATGCGAGTAACAGCTTGGGACCTTGAAACGATAGCAATTCTGTTTTTATTTTGACCGACCTCATGGCTTTCTCTAATACAAGGTTAAAAAGTAGTGGAGATAACGCATCACCCTGTTTGAGTCCACTGTTGATTTCAAAGCTGCCAGACAGTTTATTATTTACATGTACTTTAGATATTTCACCCTCCATTCAGACTTTGGTCATCCGAATCAGTTTCTTTGGTATTGAGAACTCCGCCATGGCTTCTTTCTACGCTATTATATGCCTGTCGAAAGTCTATGAAAAGATTGTGTATGAATTACTATTTAACTGGGAATAAGCCACAATTAAAGATAAAAATACGTTTATTGACGTTTCAATTTCCACTTCGGAAATCGTTCTCAAAATACAAACAGTAAATCAAACAAATTTTGTTTTTTGTTACATAGTGAAAAATTCTACTAATAATTTAATTTTATCTGACTCATTTATATTGACAATTTAGACATACATTATGTGTTTTAAAGTAGACGACTTTAAAATGATATTGCCAATATTGTTGAGTTGCGCTCCTGGGACGACTTTACTTATAAGATAGTTCATTCGATTACATGAAATCAACTTTAGCTTGAGAATATCCGTCAGAAAAAAAAAATCATAGCATGTAATTCGTCTTTAAAAAGACAAACACATGACATGATGACAGTAAGATTCTCCTGTTAGTGATTCCATAGTAAATTATGAGGAAAAAACCAGGAAAAAATCCTCATAATACTATCCCGACATGGTAAGTATTTGTTCGTGCACTTAGTTTACCTTCAATAAACACCAAAATTCTAATTTTATATGTTTCGTTATTGAAAAAAAAACATAAATGATGTATCCTTTATAGGTTACTGACTTACTAATACTGGTATTTTCTTATTAATGACTTCCTCTTTCAATATTGGTAACCAGATCCTACTACATTCTGCCGAGGAATTTGCGAATTGGCCTCATTCAGCATAATTAGAGCCGCTTCTTTGATTTTTCTTTTTTTACCATCCGTTTCTTTTAGGACTACATTTGAATTATTCCACTGAACACTATGTTCATTATCATACCCTATGAATCACTAACAGCAGAATTTTACTGTCATCATTTCATGTGTTTGTCGTTTTAAAGACGAATTACATGCTATGATTTTTTTTCTGACGGATATTCTCAAGCTAAAGTTGATTTCATGTAATCGAATGAACTATCTTATAAGGAAAGTCGTCCCAGGAGCGCAACTCAACAATATTGGCAATATCATTTTAAAGTCGTCTACTTTAAAATGCATAATGTATGTCTGAATTGTCAATATAAATAAGTCAGATAAAATTAAATTATTAGAAGAATTTTTCACTATGTAGCAAAAAACAAAACTTGTTTAATTTACTGTTTGTATTTTGAGAACGATTTCCGAAGTGGAAATTGAAACGTCAATAAACGTATTTTTATCTTTAATTGTGGCTTATTCCCAGTTAAATAGTAATTAATTTAAAATGCCACAAGAAAATAGCTTCAGAACAAGATTTTGTATGGGTCTGTTATACTCCCATCCCTTTTCTAGAATTTGTCTCAGCGTGAATAGTTGATCTATAGTTGATCTGTTTGTCCTAAAACCGGCTTGATATTCGCCTAGGACATTTTCAGCATAAGGGATTAGTCTACTAAAAATGATGTTAGAGAGGGTTTTATATGCCGTGTTTAGGAGTGAAATTCCTCTATAATTCGCGTATTTTGTTTTGTCCCTTTTTTGTGGATGGGCACTATTATTTTTCCTTCCGTCGTGCTGGTATCCTTTCTTCTAACCAAATGTGCGTTATTAGCTGGTGGATTTGGCGATGTAGTGCGTCTCCCCCATATTTCAAAAGTTCTGCTTGTATCTCGACCGTACCCGGCGCTTTGTAATTTTTCAGCTTATTTAAGGCCTTTTTGGTTTCTTCAAAGGAAGGATTTTTGACGGGCATGTCCGAGGTGATATAGATCTTTTATTTGTGCTGTTCTTCCTGTATGATGTTTAGAAGGTCCCTGAAATACCCTTTCCATTCTTCAGTTACTTCTTTACCGTCGATTATCATACGGCCTTGATTGTCTCTTAGTGTATGGATGGAATTAGTTCTATGTCCTCTTTTCTCCGAGGAAATCGCTTTATAGAATTCTCTGGAGCCTGGTTTGGGCCGGTCTCTCTCCAAAGCCTCATATTTTTGTTGTTCATAGTTTCTTTTCTTTGTGCGTATTAAATTTCTTGTTTCTTTTCGGCAGTCGTCATATTCCTTTTTACTTTGGTCTGTTTGCAGTTGTATCCAGGTCTTCCTTACTGTTTGTCTTTTTTCTAGCTGTTTCCGTCAGTCATACCATGTTTTTGCTCTCTTCTGCCTACTCCTTCCAAAGATCTTGTCCGCTGTCTTGGTTATTATTTGTTTGTTCAAGTTGTTCTCTATAGTTTTGTTGCTTCTCTGTATTGTACATTTCGTCCATGTTCAATTGTGGGTTTATTGTATTTGTGTTTGACTTTTGTTCTGACTACGTAAAGATCTGTGTCTCCATCTATTCCTCTCAGGCTTCTTACGTCTATAATATTGTTCTAATGACGGGCATCTAAAATGATGTGATCAATTTGGTTGCGAGTAGTATCGTAAATATCTAAACATTATTTGTATATATTTTTTTTGAAAAATTAAGGCAAATATCGAGCACAAGTTAAATCAAATCTTGCCCAAGTACTTTCGCTCTCTACAGCATCATCAGGGGCATTTCGTCAAATTTTGGCTATCCAGCAAGCGCAGAATGTAATTGCTGGATAGCCAAAATTTGACGAAATCCCCCTGATGATGCTGTAGATAGCGAAAGTACTTGGGCAAGATTTGATTAAACTTGTGCTCGATATTTGGCTTAATTTTTCAAAGTTCATTTATTCGAGCATTCAACCTTATATCAATTATTATTTGTATAGTTCTCTTATTGATTGTTCTTACACTAGTTTGAGGAGTATATTGTATTGTTTTTCTCTTATAGTGTTCAACGGTTCTTCTGTCTTGTTATGTTCCAATCAATGCACATTTTTGCTGTCAGTAGTTAATGGTTATGGTTCCACATTATGCTCCTCTTCTGACTCTCACATCTTTTATCTCCATTGTAGTATCTTGTTTGACTATTACGTAGTCTATAATCGGTTTCACCTTTCGTGTTGCGATTTTGCAGTAAGAGTAATACATTAAAACATTTTTAACCAGTCATATCTTATCTTCTTCTTAACGTGTCCTATCAAGTCCCCATGACGTTGGCGATTAACATGGCGAAACTGTCTCTGTCGCGAGCTATTCTAAATAGTTGCTCAGCTTTCTTTATTCCTGTCCACTCCCTGATATTCTTCAACCAAGAGGCCTGCTTTCTACCAATTCCTCTGCGTCCTTCGAGTTTACCCATCATAATAAGTTGAAGAATATTATATCGGTCTCCCCTTACTACGTGTCCAAAATAGGCCATCTTTCTACATTTGATGTTATCAAGCAGCTCGCGAGCAGCATTTGCTCTTTCAAGGACTGCCACATTTGTCAGCATAGCCGTCCATGGAATTTTTAGTATACGTCTGTGCAGCCACATCTCAAAGGCCTCCAGACGATTAATCGTGGATATTTTTAATGTCCATGCTTCGACACCGTATAAGAGGACTGACCAAATGTAGCATTTAACCATGCGCTTTCGAAGTTGAAGTTGCAAGTTATTATTACAGAAGAATGACATCATTTTTAAAAATGTCGTGCGGGCTATCTCGATTCTACATTTTATCTCTTGATCTGGATCTACTTGTTCAGTAATATGGCAACCAAGATATTTAAAACTGGACACTCTTTGAATTATGTGACCATCAACATAGAATCGTTCACCTTGATGTGCTAAACGGCTAAACACCATGTGTTTTGTTTTTGAACAGTTTATGTTTAGGCCAAACTCTCTTCCCACTTCATCAATGGCATTTAAACGGCATTGTAATCCATTCATGTCATCACTTAAAATAACTGTATCGTCTGCATATCTGATTGTATTTATCAGAATTCCATTAACTTTCACGCCCCATTCCAAATTATGCAGCGCTTCTTTAAATATTCGATCTGAATAAAAATTAAATAACAGTGGGGATAGTTTACAACCCTGTCTGACACCTCTTTGTATTTTACATATTTCTATCTTAAATATTACTGTACTCGATCAAAGGCCTTTTCATAGTCAATAAATATAGCAAAGACGTATTTCCTTTGATCTCGACATTTCTGCAGTAATACATTTAGTGCAAAGAGGGCGTCCCGAGTTCCCAGTCCATTTTTGAAGCCAAATTGTGTTTCATCCTGATCTTCTTCACATTTATCTCTGATTCTACTGTGGATGATGCGTAGAAATATTTTCAAAGTGTGGCTCATAAGGTTTATCATTCTATAATCGCTACAGTTTTTCGGACGTTGTTTTTTTGGTAGTGTTATGAATTCGGACTTTAACCAATCTTCAGGGATATCACCAGTCGAAAAAACATCATTGAAAAGTTTGACCAGTATTCCAATGTTCTCCTCATTTATAAGCTTTAACATCTCTGTTGGTATGTTATCAGGGCCAACGGCTTGCTTGTTCTTTGCTAACTTTATAGCATGCAGTATTTCTGGTCCTTCACCTTCAACTAAAGTCTCCGGTTCTTCGGGTCTATCATCATTATACAGTTCACTTATATAATTACACCAGGTTGTTCGAATTTCATGTTCTTATAGAATAATATATATCTTATAGAAAATTTAATTATCGCTGTTTTATTATGCTTTAATCTAAAATGAATCGTTTTAAAGTTATAAGCACGAAAAGTAGAAAAAAAAAACGATGTTTTTAGTCCCTTAAATATTTTAATTTTTTTCAAATAAAAGTCAAGTCAAAGTCAAAAATCAGAATGCCACCTCTCACATTCAAATGTAGTCGTTTTTTATAGACCACTTGGTCCATAAATAAAGAAGAAAACTTGAGAGAAACATCTGTAAAAATTTAATTTAAGAAAAGTTCACACCACAAAAAGCCGAGTTTTTATAGATATTTTGCTATCAATTAATAACTTCATCGAAATATGTTGATAACTATGATGATAATGTCATAACAAATTGCGGAAATTATCCTGTGAACCGTGTATACCCGAAACATATTACAAATATGAATTTTCTATCATAAAATCTACTTCCTTTAACAAATTACTCACGTGACAACCATATTTAATAGAAAACCATTATTCAGATTGTTTCTATTTATAATAAATGATACCTTAAAAGAATGAAAACAATAGCAATCACAGTGACTCACCACTACTAACAATTTCATTTGTAAATAATATCAATTAACAGTTAAAGATTAAAATGTTATTACTTTGTGTTGGGTAAGTACTAACTCCTTGTATCGATCCTATTAATACTTAATATTTTATAAGCGTTCCATGTATATCAAATTTATTATCAACCTTGTACTTTACTGTTTTAGACATTCTCGGAATTTTATCCATCGCAATACCAATACAGACCGCAATATCACAACAACAATCCGTATCAATGGTCGCAAGGATGGGGATCCAATGGGCCACAAAATCAATGGCAATTCCCGCAAAACCAATGGAAACCGTGGGGTTCTAACTGGGGATCGGGATCAGGATGGGGATCGGGAGCAGGATGGGGATCGGGATCAGGATGGGGACCAAGTCAAAGCTGGGGACCGAGTGCGAGTTGGGGACCTGGCGGTGGTTGGGGATCAAACCAGCTTCCGCATATCCCACAACTTTCACCTCAGTTCGGAAGTTTCCCAAAACCGTCTTTAGGTCACGTTCTAGATTCTACTTTGGATATTATTAAAAAAACGCAACAAGCGCTACAGTTTATTCCAAGAAAAGATCAATAAGATTATCGTTGTAAAAGTCTGAATGGAGAGTTAATGTAAATTTAAGATTAGATAATTTACTGCAATATCGTGTTTGGATACTGTAAAGATTTCTTTATTTTTATATGCAATTCTTCTTCTTCTTAACATGCCATACACCAAAGTGCGTAGGCGACTATCTCATTACTAGAATTATGTTCTTGGCGGCGTGACACAGCTCGCCTGTATTATGTATTCCTGTCCATTCTTTAATATTCCTTAACCAGGATAATTGTTTGCGGCCGGCTCCTCTCCTACCTTCGATCTTCCCTTTATGTAGGATTAGTCCCAGTAGGATTAACTGTGGTATTTCATATTTTGCTCCTCTCAATATGTGCCCAAGGTAATCAATCTTGCGTTTTTTAATTAATTCAAAGAGTTCTCTTTCCACTCCAGCTCTCTTAAGGACGTCATCGTTTCGAACTCTATCCACCCAAGGTATGCGTATCATTCTTCCCAATGCGCATGCAATATATTATATTTGCATTATATGCAATCTATTTGTTAATCATCGATCTAATTCTATAAAATAGTCTTCCATATACAGAGTGGCCCAAAAGTCTGGAAACGACCAATTATCTCGTAAATTGCTGTCATGATTTTACAAAATTTGAAGTCCACCTATTTTGGGATACGGAGATTCCATATTTGATATTTGCAATGTTGCCAGATTTGCCGTTTCTCTTATATTATTAGTAACTTTGGTTTTTCAAATGCATCACCTTGTATATTCAGTCATTATTGGAATCTCCTATTCAATAAGGGTTTAACCATCTGTAACACTTATGCTTTTATGTAGTCTGGAAGGTCTTAAATACATAAAACAGTGCAAAATATGTAGATTTTAATAAATTTAAATATTTAAATGTAGAATGCTGTGATTTTGACATTTGTTCACCATTTACATTATTAACTAAAACTCACAGTATTTGTGTTTAGACAAGTTATGTAAGATAAATTGCTTCTCTAAAATGGCTCTTAACGAAAAATAACGAATTACTATTCTAATGATGAGAGGGTACGGTGACAGAAAAATTTTTTATTGTGAAGTAGCCAACCTGTTCAATGATATTTTCGCAAACCGTTCTTCTATTCATAAGGCGACGGTATAAAGAACTGTAAGATATGAATGAATTGAGTTATGAATGACAACAAAACTTTAGATAAAATGCAAAGTTTTGTTGAAGATACACGTACATCCTCACGTAGAGTTGCACAGGTACGTGATGTAGGTCGTTCTTGTCTTATGTGTATTACGTAAGAATAAATTTAAACCATACAAAATTAACTTATTGCAAGAATTAAGTGAAGATGACTTCGATCGTTGATTAGTTTACTGAGGTAATGATTGATAAAATTAAAAATATTGAAAATTTCGTTAACAGAATATGTTTTTCCGATTAAGCAACCTTTACATAGCGTGAAAGTGTAAAATCCACACTGGATGCGTGAAAACCATACTCAATAACCACAAAAATTAAATGTATGGTCAGGTATAGTAGGCACTCAGTTAATTGGGCTATATTTTATCGAAGGAAATTTAACGTCAGATAGTTACGACATGTTTCTTAGAAATGAAATTGTACCTACACTAAGAAACTTGTTTGGGGTTAATTTTAATCAGATATAGTTTCAGCAAGATGGAGTTCCAGCTCATTTTGGTGTAAAAGTTCGGCGTTATTTAGATGAGATATTTCCCGAACGATAGATTGGTAGACGAGGTCGAATTGAATGGACTCCACGTACACCTGATTTCAATCCTAAAGATTATTTTTATTGGGGATACTTGAAAAATTCAGTTTACAAAACTAAACTAGCAAGTCTTGCAGAGCTAATTATCTACAAATTATCGATTAATCTCGAATAATTTCCAGACAATCATGGAGAAATGTGGTAGACGCATTCTACCATCGATTAGGGTACTGTCAACTCACAAATGGAGCACATTTTGAACACTTGATAGAGTAACCATTATGTTAAAAAATGTTGTAATCTATTAATTGTTACGTTTTAATGTAGTTGAAAATAGTTAGTATTAAAACATTTATTTGGTTATTATTCTATTTATTAGTTACATATGGTTATATGAGATTCCAATAATGACTGAATATACAGGGTGATGAATTTGAAAAACCAAAGTTAGTAATAATATAAGAGAAACAGTTAATCTGGCAACATTGCAAATATCAAATATGGAATCTCCATATCCCAAAATAGGTGTAGCTCAATTTTTGTACAATTGTGACTAGCAATTTACGAGATAATTCGCCGTTTCCAGACTTTTGAGCCACTCTGTATAGAAAAATGACCACAATTTACAAATTTATAATGTACCTCTTTTATTTTCTTATTTATCCTGCTTCGCAATGTTTCATTATTTTCATATTGTTATTGTTACTGTAGTAAAATGTACAATATTTAGAGAATCCTTTATGTACCCTTAAAGGGTACCGAGAATTGTTTTGTGGGTTTTCTATCTATTAAGAGGAGACGATTGTAGTTGTTTTGTTAATGAGTTACATTTCCTGTCTATGTATTTAATAGTAACAAGATGAAAAAAAAAACGAACACAGCATGAAGGTACAAGATTTTCGTCAAAAAAATCTCTTATACATGGATTATTCACAGCAAAGAAGCCAATATCCTTTATACATAGATTCTTCACAGCAAAGAAGACAATTTAGCAGTTCGCTTGTAACCATTGTGTTCATGACCGTGTTGGTAATGATCTTGGCCACTCTAACATTCGAAGCAACTGTCTTAAAGAGTTATTTTAAGCTGCAACCACACCATTACCTCATTCTTATTCTCAGTTTCTTAGGTAACTTATTTTTAAGCTAAAACATTCGTTTTCTTTCCCAAACTTCTTCTTTTGTCTTGGATTATGGCTGCAAAATGTTATTTTTCTCGAAACATTATATATTTGACATATTGCAGGGTTCTTTCTTTTATTATCATTTAAACTTATTTTTCTTTCTTCATTCTTTTTTTAATAAGATCATCCTACAGAAATATTGAACATCACATGTTCAGTTCTTTTGCCATTTATCATTATCTATTGTATTTTTTAATTGTCTATCAACATGGCTTATGATATATTTTTCCGAAAGCCTTGCTTTTTATTCCAAAATGCAAGATTACGCCAAACAGAAATCAATGGAAGACATTATCTACACATATTAGGTGGCAGCTTAAGTCTTGCACTTAACATTTTACTGAAGCAAAACATTCTAGAGTGACAATCTAGAACAGCTATTGTTGTAAACCTCCCTTAGATGTGTCTATTCATTTCGGTTTGTTGTTTTTGCATCCTATCGTGACCAGCCATTCGCTTCATGTGATCAGTCCATCTGGTTTGAGGTCAGCCTCTATTTCTGTTGTTTGCTCTTGGTCGTTATTCAATAATTCGCTTCGTTTAACGGTTGTACCCCATTCTTCCTATGTGCCATGTCCTGTACTATTTTAACATGGCGATCTTTTGGATTACATCTTAACTAATGTAACGTAACTTTTGTTCGTATTTTTATTTTTTCATTGGACTTGCGATCGCTGAGTTTAATGTTGAGCATTCAGCATTCGATATCTATCTGAGTCACTTGGAATTTGTGGATCTGTTGTTGTTAAAAACTCATGTTTCAGTTCCATATGTCAGTACCATTGCTGGTCGAAGGTTTTTGCTTTGTATTTGAGTATTTGGTACATGCCATGCTGTAAAAATAAAGTGTAATTCACCAAGCATGGGCATGGGGTAATGACTATATTAGGTATTATATCCAGCAAATATAAGGACTTCAAGATGTCATCCAATAAAAATAATAGAAGTTGTATCTGCCATTAGCGCAAGGGAATAGTAATAACCATTGAATGGCAATGTAGATTGGATTGAGGAAAATCTCAGAAGGAAGAAATGGAAGGTTGAAAAACTCCGTAATGAGTTAGAATAAAGTCTTCAAAGTTATCAATTGTATCAACGGTATTCAACGATTGTAATTCCTTAATTAATTTGATTTTTGTGTTTCCAAGCACTTTTACCCAATAATTTGCAACATCGTTTGCTTTATTTTATTACTTTCTAATTTTTTTACTATTTTCTACCCTATTGGGGAAAATGGTCATATAAATAATTAGTTTTAGTACGTAGATATGAATATTTTTATTATAAGTGTGTTCATTTATAATATGCAGTATGGTTAAAAAAAATTATAGACTTATTAAAAAAGAAACTGCCATAATACTGCCATGTTCAAATCGAGTTAACTTTAGATATATTACTTTTTGTTTTTCTTAAAGAGAACATATTTTTAAAAGGAACATAAAGAGTGTACCTTAATTTTGTTGTGTAAGCAAATTTTGTAAAAAAGTAAAAAGTTCCTTTTAAACACAGGTAATCAAAATATTTACCAGGTATAGGGTTGATATTAGGGTTGTTTTATATAAATAATAGTTAAAAATAAAGTGTTATCCACCAAAATGACTTTTTTTCCTGTATAATAAACTTATAAGATAAATTTTTGAGAACTTTTTAAGTTTCAGCTTTTATACAGACTGGACCATTTAGTTTTGTTCCTAATAGAATTCCTGTAGAATTATTCCTAAAGATAATTCATAAGAGAATCTACATGCTGTGTGAAAGTCAAATTTCCCCTCACCAATTAGGGTTCACAAATGCTGTCGCTACTAGAGGCAACTGCGACGTATGCGCATGTCTGTTGATTACGAAAAAGCATTTGATCGAGCACAGCACGCCAAGATGATGCAAACACTAAAAGAAGCAGGAATTAACAACCAAAATCTGCAAATAATTAGAAATCTTGACTAGAATCAGACAGCAAATCCCAGAGTTGAAGGTGAACACACTGACTATGTGAAAATCACGCGTGGAGTGAGGCAAGGCTGTATTTTGTCTCCTCTAATCTTCAAATCTGAAAATAATTAGAAATTTTTACTGGAATCACGGCTATATCTTTCAAATGTGCAAGATTGGCCAGAGATACCAAGAGGAGGCAGCTTCAAAGTGTTCAAGAAAAAAGAAAACTCAGTTTAAAAGCATTATCCATCGAAGACCTATTAAAAATCATCCAGAGCTAAGACAAGGAAACCCCTAATGGAGCACAAAAAGAGTTTTTTCACCTTTGCTCATTTGAACTTGCTTGGAGAGGCAATGGGGCCGTGAACTACAAGATTCACTTTTTCCAGAAGGTATTTGATGTTATTTGAGAATTTAAGGACCTAATTGAATACAACAGCATTTTTTCCAAAACAAATCAAGGCGGTTCGAAAAGTTTGGCAAGCAGCAAATGGCTGGTAAAAAATTTATCAAACGAAAATTTATGCCCAGTTAGATTATTTTTGAAATTAATAGAAAAATGGAGACCAAAGATTCTATCAGACAGACTTTTTCTTACCTTTCACCCCAACTGGAAGGATGTATCTTGGTTCAAAAATTTTCCACTTGGAATCAACACCGTATCTAAGAGGACAGAAAAAATTGAAATAGACACAAAAAAACATAAAATAACAAACCACTCTCATCGACCTTCGGCTTTGTTCTAGCAAGGTGTTTCTGAACAGGAGTTAATTAAATTAACGGGTCACTCAAATGTAAGCTCTCCAAAACCATATCTGCAGCTGGATTCCAGTCACCATAGAAGTTGATCGAAAATCTCAGAACAACAAATGAAGCTGGACCTTCGAGTTCCCAAATGCTACAGGTCAATAATACACAAAATCATTTACTTACTTACTCCATGGCGTTACAACCCTTCGTGGGTTTTAGCCGACTCGACAACATGCCTCCACTGTTTTCTGTCTTGAGCAACTTCCATCCAATTCTCCACGTCCATAGTGCTTAGGTCTCCTACTATATTATCTCGCCACCAGAGACGAGGGCGTCCGCGTGGTCTCGTCCCAGTTGGGATTCCCTCCCACACCAGTCTTACTGTTCGTTCGTCAGAATGTCTTCTGAGGTGTCCTACCCATTGGAGTCTTTTGGACTTTATTTCTTTTATGATGTTGGCGTCTGGGTAAAGTTTTTCGAGCTCTTTGTTAGTTCTTATCATATATTGTCCTGATGCTTCATCCAGCAAAGGATCAAAAATCTTCCTTAGGATTCCTCTTTCCTAAACACATAGTTTCTCTTCGTTTACCTTTGTTATCGTCCACGTTTCGCTTCCATACATCACAACGGGTCGTATGATTGTTCTATAGACCTGTATCTTCGTACGTCGTGTTAGTTGTTTCGATTTTATAAGGTTTTGGAGGGCAAAAAAGACATCTGTTGCCGGCATGAATCCTGTTGTTTATTTCTTGTGATCCGTTATTATCTTCAGTTATTGTTGTTCCAAGATACTTGAATTCTCTAACGCGCTCAAAGTTAAAGTCATCGATGGTGATGTTCTGACCGATTCTGTCTCTGCTTTGGTTATTGCGGCTTATATACATATATTTCGTCTTGTTTTCGTTGATTTGGAGCCCCATCTTCTCTGCTTCCTTCTCGAACCTCACGAAAGTTTCCTTCATCCTTAATCGTGTGTTTCCTATTAGATCGATATCGTCTACAAATGCCAGTAGTAAGTTTGTTCCTTCTCGATGAAATACTGTATTAGGTTTTTCGATTCTTCCACTTCTGATTATGAGCTCCAGAGCTAAGTTGAAGAGTTGTGGTGAAAGTGTATCTCCCTGTTTTAGTCCATTGTTTATTTCAAATGTCTCCGAGTATTGTTGTCCAACTCTCACCTTACATTGTAACCGTTCCATACACATCCATATCAACTTGACTAGTTTTTTTGGAAAGCCAAGTTCCTGCATCGCTGTCCAGAGTCTGTCCCTACATACTCTATCAAATGCTTGTTTAAAATCTATGAACATCTGATGAAGCTCACGATCAAACTCCCAGCATTTTTCCATTATCTGTTTTATTGTGAATATCTGGTCAATAGTAGAGCGGCCCGGTCTAAATCCACATTGATAATCTCCAACGATTTCTTCTGTGTATGTTTTGGTTCTTTCGAGCAGGATGTTTGCAAGGATTTTGTAGGTGGTGTTTAGGAGTGTTATTCCCCTGTAGTTAATACATTGCTTTTTGTTTCCATTTTTGTGTATTGGTACAATAACCCCTTCTTTGCATTCATCTGGCATTGTTTCTTCTTGCCAAATGTCTTGAATTGGCTTGTATATAGAACTGTACAACGCTTCTCCTCCATGTTTTAAGCACTCTGCGGGTATACCATCGCTACCTGGTATCTTATTATTTTTAAGTTTTTTAATTGCCTGTATTAGTTCTTCGTATATCGGGTAATGGTCTTCTATTTTAGCTGTATGTACCTCTATGTTTGATGTATTTCTGCTAGATTATTCATTCAATAGTTGATAGAAGTATTCCTTCCCGGTATTTAGGATTTCTTTGTCATCCGTGATAAGCTGTCCACTGTCGTTTTGAAGGAAGTTTCCTGTTCTTGCTTGGTACCCGGTCTTGATATCTGAAACTCCTTTGAAGAACTGTCTCGCTTGTTTGTTCTGTCTTTTTTCTTCTATATCTCTGATTATTTTTCCTGATACTCTCTCTTCTTCCTTTTCATTAGTTTTCTTGTCTCTGTTCTTCTTTGTCATTACATTTCATTGTTATTGTAGCATGTTCCTTCTAGCCATATTTCTTGGTGTTATGGAGTTCAGGCAACCATCATCGAGCCATTTTTTTGTTATTTTCTTTTTGTGTCCTAGTATTTCATCTGATACGCTTGTCAGAGCTAATTTGATATTTTTCCAAGCTGAGTCTATGTTGTTATAGTCTTCTGTCTGTGTTAGAGCGATTTTTATAGCCTTTTGAAATTTCTGTTCTGTCTCCTTATTACGTAGAACTTCGGTATTCCATAATTGTGTTGGTGTATTCTTGTATGTTTTTTGGACACTATTCTTGTCCTTATCTACGCTTTTACCAGAAAATGATCCGTGTCTCCATCAGCTCCTCTTAGGCTTCTTACGTCTAAACAGTTACTACCCCTCCTGGCATCTATTAAAACATGGTCGATCTGATTTCTTGTGACGCCGTCGTTGGAGATCCATGTTTGTTTGTGTATTTTCTTGTGTTCGAACATTGTCGATTTTATTGCAAAATATAACACAATATAACACAAAACCATGCTATGGTAGAAAATAATGAGCAAAGTACTTCTTCTTCTTCTACTTTTTGTAGATCTTTCGATCTGTTTAATTCTGAAGCTGCCTCTGGTTAATTTCTTGGGAGGTAGATTGCCAACTATCCCTCCATCTTTTAGGTGGTCTTCCGGGGGGTCTTGAACCGGGCGGATTGTTTTCTAGGGCAATTTTTGGGAGTCTATTCTCATCCATTCGTCTTACATGGTTGTACCACATCCTCTTGCGCTGCCTTCCCCATCTTACAATATCTTGAATTTTGCACTGCTCTCTAATGTTTGTATTTCTCACTCTGTCTCTTCTTGCTTTCCCCATTATTGGTCTTAGGGTTTTCATTTCGGCAACCCTTAGAATCTGTTTCGTTTTGTTGGTATCTTCGCGCACTTCTATGCCATATGTCATGATCGGTCGTATGCAAGTCTTATAGATTCTAATTTTACTATCTGTGCGCATATACGGATTTGACCAGACTATCTCCCGCAGACATCCTGACAGTGCAGATGCTTTGTTGATCTGACTCCTCAGGTCCTTTACTGGGTCGTGGGTGCTTGATATATCTATGCCCAGATATCTGAATTGCATTACCTGTTCTATGGGGTTGTCCTCAACCACTAACTTACATCTGAGCGGATCTTTTGCTATTGTCATACATTTAGTTTTGTTGGTAGAGATGTTCATATTTAGTAGTCGGCTTGTTTGAAAGAACTGAAAGAGCTGCCTTTGGAGATCATCTTCTGAATCGGCAATAATTGCTGCATCGTCTGCGTAACACACCATACCAATTCTTTTGTTGCCCATTCTATATCCGAGATTAAGAGATGTTACTTTGTTGATAATTTTGCTCATGAGAAGATTAAACAAGAAGGGGCTTAAACTGTCGCCTTGTCTAATTCCTCCCGGTGTTGGAATATTTTCAGTGAATTCGTCTCCTGCTCTAACTTTGGTTACGTTGTTGTTATTTAGGTTATGGAGTATCTTTGTTATACTGGTCGGTGTTCCATTTTCTATTAATATATTTAGAATGTCTCCCAGGCGAACTCTGTCAAATGCCTTCGTCAAATCAATGAAGCAAATATACGCTGGCATGCCGAACTCTATAGCTTTTTCTTTTATTTGTTTTATTATTAATACTGCGTCTGTTATAGACCGCCCTTTTGTAAAACCTTGTTGTTCTTCAGCATTAGTGATTTGCTTTTCCAATTTGTCCTTGAGAATACCCGTGAAAAGTTTCATTGTTGTATTTAAGAGGGTTATTCCTCTATAGTTTTGTGGGGAGGTTTTTTGTCCTTTTTTAAATATGGGGATTGTGATACTATTATGCCATTCCTCTGGTGTTTCTGTTTTGTTTAATATTTTGTTAAATAGTTGTGCCAGTTTACTTGCAAGTTCCGGGCCTCCATATTTTAAAAGTTCATTGGGTATACCATCCGTTCCCGGTGATTTTCTGTTTTTTAGCTTTTTGATCTTTGCTTCTACTTCTTCGTCATTTATTGTAGCACTCACATCTGTTTCGCCTTCGTTTATATTCAGCGTTTCTTCAGGATCATATAGCTCTTTAAAATGCTGTTGCCATGTCTCTATAGGTACTCCTTTGGTCTGCACGAACTCGTTAACTGGTTTTTTTCTGTTGCGGAGCATTTTCCATACTTTTTTTTGCAATGTTCTCTTTTGATTGATTTTATTCTGGCGTTTACTTCGTTTCTTATTTGGACATATTCTGCATGAGCTTCTTCCGATTGCGTGCTTTTATATCTCAGGTAGCATTTGCGTTTTAATTCAGAGAGTTTTTTTACCTCTTGGCAAAACCACGGTTTGGTGTGGTTTGTCGCTCTCGTGTTAATTTTCCGCTTTCCAATCGCTTCTTCTGCTGCTTCGTTGATGCATTTCTTAATTTTTTGCCAAGTATCTTCTACTCCCCATTCGGGTTTTAGCAAAGTACTATAGCTTATAATAATTGTACATTTAATATTGTTAACAAATAAATAAAGATTATGTTTCGTTGATATGGTCCACGTAAAATAGTCTTATCGAATATCATTCGAGAGAAAATTATTTACAGGCAAAATTTTCTTCTGGTTTTATTCAAGTTTGTTGCCTTTTGGCAATTTTCGCTTATGAAATTTTGACATCACTCGACTGACGTCTTGTGATTTAACTGTCAAAATTTAATTCGCGACAATTGCCAAGCAACAAACTTTCATACCAGTACAAGTATTGCCCGTACCTCCCGCACTAATACAGTAAATAATTGGTAGCTCTTTATTAAGTTGTAACATACGAAGTTGTCTCAATAGATTTCACTACTGCTCTTCAGGATCACTTAAAATCCGTTATCAATCTCACAATATTTGTTTCATTCTAAATACCTATTTAAAAGAAGCTTTGTGCTGTTTGGTTAATATTATTTTTTAATTTTAGGATATTGAACAAGAAATAATCGCCTTACATCTGGCAAATAACGAATCCGATCATAATATGAATCAGACACTAAATACAATTTTGGACGCAGTAGGATTCGTTAATGACCTTATGGAAACAATTCCTCTCTTAACTTCTGGATAACGATGTACATCTAGATATTATGAAAACATGTACTTTCCTAAAGAGCTTTTGAAATATGTTTTGGGTCAATAAATGTTACAACTTTATAAATCTATTAAGCATTTTCTTTTTAACTTCAAATTAAACCTTCTTTTTAATAACGAGATCGATTACTTATTATTTATATAGTCCGTCTAGAAAGTATCCGGAATTTTATATTTTTCCTAATTTTAATTAGTCCAGGCTGTGAGGCCGCTCCCGTTGGGAAAATGTTTCTGATTCGGTTCCTTCGCGGATTCCGGTTCAAAAATGTCCCCTTTAAACAAATTTGAAGGGTGCCGGGCGAAATTTTTGGGCAGAAATTGTTTAAACAATTTTTTTTAAACAAATTCCAAAAATATTTTTTTTAATCTGGAAAACGTTTTTTTTTTTAGGTTTTTTGGGTCACTTTAAACAAAAAAGGTCTCTTGTCATTTTTCTCTAAAGTTGATAGTTTTCGAGTTATAAGCGATTTAAAGTCTGAAAAACGCGAAAATACGCATTTTTGAGGCTTGAAAACACATATGTAAATTATTATTTTTGAGGTTACCAAGTGTCTAAATTGAAGTTTAAACATTCAACTTCAAGATTGTGAAGAGTAATCGGGGATTATTTTAACTTAGACCGTTGTTTTTTAATTGTTAAATATGCGCGTACACTCGATTTTTCAGCCGCCGCGACGCCGCGCGCTACCGTGCGCTTCTATCGTACTTATGCATAGTTTACATATACAGTTACGCAAAAAAACCCGAACAAATCCTTGAAGTTTATTAACATAGTTTTTTCCATAATTTATTTATGTAGGTATTAATTATTGTCATTGGGCTAATTAAATAAATCAATCATCGCAATGTAATAACCGTATATAGTTTTTTTTTCTTCCAAATTTGAACAATATAATTATTATTTATTGAGTATATATTTATTTATATCAATTGTAAATAATATTTTTAAATTATTATTTAAATAATACAATGCAGTAAATATTAATATTAGTAAACTTAATTTTAAATTGCGCGGTGTTTAAAAACAATATACTATCGCAAAAATGCAAGTTTTTACCTGTTTAACAATCGAGCGCTCATACTTGATTTGTTATTACTTAAACGATCATTAGGAAGACTATTGTTTAATGCCCATTAAAAGGGTATTATATTATTAATGTGTTATTAAAAAAATTGTGAATGGATTTAAAATGTCTTTTTCCGTACCTCTTCTTAAATGAAAACTTACCGAAGAAAATTTAGTTTTTATTTTTTGTAATAACATCAACAATATTAAGTTAGTGCAAAAACCTAAAGTAGATTTTTACATAACAATACAAAATGCTGCTCTTCGAAGAAAAGACTGTGTGACTGAAAAATTTAATTTAATCTAGCCAATATACCTTGTACCTCTGACGCACTTTACCAACACTTGTTAAGAGCTTTCGCTAAAACATATATTTGGCGAAATGCCATATATTCCCGCTATCAAACTCTCGATTTTACACAATATGGATATTATACAATGTCTGATAGTGGTGGGTTGGGAAACCGTGCAAATGCAAAAAGACTTGCAAAACTAATGCTTGCAACTGCAAGAAAAATCATCAATGGTCAACTGTGTACCATTATGTGGATGTGATTTAGATTTTTGTGAAAACAAAGATACTTTTACTAAGTGATATTAGTGTGTTATTTAACAATCTTTTGTACAATTACTTTATGTAACTATTATTAGACTTTAGACGAAATTTATATTATAACTCAATTGATATAAATAAATATATACTCAATAAATAATAATTATTTGTAAGTATATGTAAACTATGCATAAGTACGATAGAGGCGCACGGTAGCGCGCGGCGTCGCGGCGGCTGAAAAATCGAGTGTACGCGCATATTTAACAATTAAAAAACAACGGTCTTAATTAAAATAAGCCCCGATTACTCTTCACAATCTTGAAGTTAAATGTTTAAACTTCAATTTAGACACTTAGTAACCTCAAAAATAATAATTTACATATGTTTTTCAAGCCTCAAAAATGCGTATTTTCGCGTTTTTCAGACTGTAAATCGCTTATAACTCGAAAACTATCAACTTTAGAGAAAAATGACAAGAGACCTTTTTTGTTTAAAATGACCCAAAAACCTAAAAAAAACGTTTTCCAGATTAAAAAAAATATTTTTGGAATTTGTTTAAAAAAATTGTTTAAACAATTTCTGCCCAAAAATTTCGCCCGGCACCCTTCAGACTTGTTTAAAGGGGACATTTTTGAACCGGAATCCGCGAAGAAACCGAATCAGAAATATTTTCCCAACGGGAGCGGCCTCACAGCCTGGACTAAATAGATTTCCTTTTTGTACCGTTTTAAGACAAAATTATTTCATCAATTAGGTTGTGCCGCTAGTAGGTTATGGACAAAATTGCATGACAACACCATTTGTCAAATATTGTTGTTTGTAAACAGTATTAAGATTTGTGAAATAATGTCGCAATTAGAAAAAAGAAAAGTGGTGGAATATTTGTATAGAAAGGGTGTCTGAAATGTTAAAAAATTAGTGCAATTAGGCTACATATCAAGGAATCCAAAAAAATTCCTACAATGACAATTCTGCAAAGGCACCGAAAAATAAATTTTTGTCAAAGTTTTCGAGAAGATAATTTTAATAATGTCTTTATATCTGATGAAGTTGTTTCCAGCTTGCTGCAAATCATCTAAAAGTTCTTTCAAGAGAAAATGTTACCGTTCAAATTTCCAAATTTCCCACTAAAATAATGGTTCGGGGAGCAATATCTCAGCGAGGTGCTACACCTCTCTGTATAGTTAATGGTACTGTTGATAGTGCGAAATATTGTGACATACTAAATGGTTTTCTTTTTGAAACAGCTCATGTTTTATATCCAGAGGGGTGGCGTTCTCAGCAAGATAATGCAAGATGTCATACTTCTGCTTATACTCAAGCTTGGATGCAAGAATACGAATTGGAAACAATTCCGTGGCCAGCAGCATCTGTAGATCTTAGCCCCATTGAAAAACTATGGGGACTGATGAAGATTGAAGTGGAACGAGCAGCGCCACGAGATAAAGAAGGTTTGATTCGGTCAGTTTTACAGGCCTGGAACACCATTACCGAAAATTATGGCCTTGATCGGGTTTCGCGTTTATCTGGACATTAACTAAGGATCCAACGAAGCCGTTGGAAAACAGAACATATAGAACTTTATTCAAGTTTAACAACTTATCAAAGAAGATTAATTTCACCTCATTACAGCTAGACACCTGATTTTTATGGGGTTCCGAAACTTAATACAGTTCATAGAATACACCACTTAGACCTACCTGTACTACCATGAATATTCCTTGTCGTGAACTGTCAAATTTTTTATTAAATATTATATAATTATTTGCAAATGTAAATGACACATTTATAAATAATACACATTTTTTAACTACAGGGTGAGTCATGAGGAACTTTACATACTTCTACCATATGTAGAGTCCCTCAGGGAGCATATCATGTGGCCACTAAAAAATGTCAACTCCTCTTCTTTATTAATTAACAGGGTGATTTGTGTAATTGACCATTTATTTCATTTTACTGTAGTGTTTATACGGCTCATTTGATTTTTTTAATTTTTGCATGATATCGTACACTACTATTAAGCATTCGACTGGTATTAGCTAAACTAAAAAATTCCAGGACTGGCTTTGGAAAAATTAATTTAGGGATTCGTATTAAATATTACACCCTGTATATATATATATATATATATATATATATATATATTTAAATGCAATAAGTGATAAACTACATAATTAGCCAATGAAAACGACATATGCGACAATGTTGTCGCACTTTTATTAAACTTTTAGTGAACGATCAAATCTTCCCAAAAATAGAACAACCATAATGAAGTATCAAATTATAAGGTAATTAATTTAAACAAATGTTATAAATTTCAAACATTTTAATTGAAATGATAAACTGAGTCACTGCACAACAAAAAACAGTAACTACTAACAATAACGAAGAACAATTAAAAAAAAACTAAAAATATGTACATAGTTATGATAAACCCATAAATTAGAACTGGAAAAGATACAATAATGGTAACAAAATAAAAATAATTCAAAATAGATTTTCGAAATGGAACCCTGCAGCCTGTACACATTTTTGTTGCCGAATTGTTAATTGACGTATTGAATTACAGATACTCTGGGGATGGTTTCTAATAGTATTACAACAATGTATATTTCTATCAATTAATTGTTGTCGGTTATTAATATTCACTGCGTAAGCTAGTTGCTTCAATCGTCCCCAAATATGGTAATCAACGGGATTGAAATCAGGGGATCTTGAAGGCCACGAAATAGGACCTGCACGTCTGCCCACACATGTGAATTTCGTGAATTATTTATCCCGTCTCTGGTAAATTGAGCTTCATCTGTAAATAGTGTCCTGTATAGCGTTGGTCGATTATTATTAATCCATCTTCAAAATTCCAACCTATCGATCTCATCTCCAGCATGTAGTCGCTGAACCATTTGAATGTGATATGGGTATAGATTATTTTTTTGTAAGACTCTACTTACTTTTGATTGAGTAACATTGAGTTCTCGACTTACTTGTCTAGTGCTTATTGTAGGGTTCATAGTAACGGCGTCCATAATTTCATCTTCCTGCGCTTCATCTACATGTCGCTCTATTGTTCCACTAGGAAAAGTGCCATTTTCTCGCAAATAATTAAAAACTGACCCAAATGTTGGATGACTAGGAGTTCGACGATTAGGAAATCTCCTGCGATATTCTCTACTAGCAGCCCTACCGTTCCCATTACAAAATCCATAAACAAATATTATGTCTGCATATTCTGTGGTCGAAAACTGATGTGGCATTTTGAACGAAAGTAACAAAAGCTCTACCAAAACTAACACAATGTACTTAACGTAGATATGACAGAAGAAATATGTATTCTTGTACACATAAATAACAATTGATAATGACAATGGGTATAAAATATCAAGAAACGTCAAACGGTCAACGCCAACCTTCATTTTAAACTTTTTTAGATTTATTTTTATTTAGTAGAGTTGATGCAATGTATTATTATTTGACATAAAATTTTAATCATTTACAATCAACAAAAACTAACACATACAAGAGGTTTGACTTTTTAATCAATTTAATTTATTATTTATCCAAAATAATGCCCCAATACGATCTATGAGTAAAAATTTAAAATTGAAAAACAATTGATTCTATAGTAGAGATAATACAAAGTGACAGTAAAGATTTTAATTTTCTACGTATTAGATTATGTTGTAGGAACTCATTTTAATTAAAATGTTTGAAATTTATAACATTTGTTTAAATTAATACCTTATAATTTGATACTTCATTATGGTTGTTCTATTTTTGGTAAGATTTGATCGTTCACTAAAAATTTAATAAAAGTGCGACAACATTGTCGCATATGTCGTTTTCATTGGCTATTTATGTAGTTTGAAAATCACTTATTGCATTTAAAAAATATATATACAGGATGTAATATTTAATACGAATCCCTAAATTAATTTTTCCAAAGCCAGTCCTGGAATTTTTTAGTTTTGCTAATACCAGTCGAATGCTTAATATTAGTGTACTATATCATGCAAAAATTAAAAAAATCAAATGAGCCGTATAAACACTACAGTAAAATGAAATAAATGGTCAATTACACAAATCACCCTGTTAATTAATAAAGAAGAGGAATTGGCATCTTTTAGTGGCCACATGATATGCTCCCTGAGGGACTCTACATATGGTAGAAGTATGTAAAGTTCCTCGTGACTCACCCTGTATATTATCGAATATTATCATAGCTGAATAGAATAATATTCCAATATTTAAAAGCTGTGACAAGTGATCACTATCTTGAGTTCCATTTTAACCATCCTCTAAGTCTCAAGATCGAATGTACGTTATGCTACTACTATACCAATTTATTTCGTTTCTTTTGGCCCCACTTGCTATAGTAATACGGCACAGATATTGACCCCACTTGCTATAGTAATATGGCACATCTATTGCAATTTATGTTAACTTTGTATTACGAAGGTGCACCGATGTAGAAATTTCCTATCTACAGAAACATCATACACACAAAGTTTGATGCTATAAGTACTTAAAATTCTTTGTCATAATAGACCAGGGAATCCGTTTCCTATTCCGGAACCCGGCAGCGGATCCGTCAAAAAGTCGGGCTCTCGCAAGAGAGTTCGTCGGGGTAACCCAAAAGGACCTGGAGACGCCGTCGGAAGATCCAGGAAGAGTTTTCTTTTCTGTATAAGCGTTCCGTGGAATCCTCTAGCAGGTAGATATGGCTTGGAACGCGAAGAGCACCACAGTTGCAGTGGTGTCCGGATCTTTCCCTCGGACCTTAAAAATCCAGGAGTAGGACCACGTGGAGACTCGCTATAGGGTTCGTACCCATATCCGCAGCAGGTCACCAAGGTGAAGAGCCTCTAGTCGATAGAATAATGTAGGTAAGGGAAGTCGGCAAATTGGATCAGTAACTTCGGGATACGGATTGGCTCTGAGGATCGGGGCGTGTTGGGCTAGGCGAGGAAGCGGATCACGGCTGACGTGCCGGGCCTGGGCGAGGTGAAGTGAGCCTAATTCTTACGAGTTGGGTTTTTATGGATCCGAGTTCGGTCCCGTGCCTTGGCCTCCCGCGGAACCGTCTTGCTGCGAGGCTCTAAGTTACTTTCGGGATACTTTTTGACACAGGTATCTAACAATTGCTTTTGATACATTTGGTGCTAACAAGACGTAATTTTACTGAAAACGTATATAAAAAAATGTACAAAAAACAGTAATTTTACGTAAAAATGGGAACAATATCACAAATATCTAGCTACAAAAATTTCAAGATGTTTCACTTAATAGTTATTGCAAAATTGAAATTGTTTATCCCAGAAATCTTGTATCTACAGCGTTATTATGAGTAAACTATTGAGTCCACATGAGTTCTGAAAACGCCAAATTGAAGAGAAGGGATTATATTATCAAATTAAATCATTTGACGATTCAAAAGTTTATGTTAAATATTATAAACTACGTTTACAAAAGTGCTGTGATTTTTTATTCGAAATATTGGCATTTTTACACGAATATAAAAAAATACAATATCTTCCCACCCTTAGAATCCGAATTAGCACTTTTCTTTCAAAGATTCAGATAATTTCAAAAACTTAATTCATATCTTTAAATTTATAAAAGTCGCAATATCTCCCAGTCTAATCCAAGAAAATTGATATTTTTTTAATTTGGGTACCTCGTTGTATAGACTATAAAAATGCAATTAGTTAATTTGTTAATAGTTTATTTAAATACTGACGAGTAGTATACTGACGAAAATATTGACCACATACTTGTAAAACGTTAATGTAATCTGCATATCTTAATTTATATGTGACGCCGTTCTTGTTTTGGGCGCATTAATAAAATCAGTTGCATTTTGACTGATATCAAGTAAGTGTTTTAACTAGTCATTTTAAAGAAATCCGTTGGTTAGGTTCTCTTTCCCTTTTTATTTGTTGTACCATATTTCTAATTGGTTTAGACGACTAATTAGAATTGGTAGGCTATGTTTTACTACTTCAAGTACCTAATTGAACTTTTATAATCGACTCTTCAAAATTTATATTTTTGTTTCCTAGCCAATCTACAATATCTGCCTTTCGAGATGCAGAAGTCGGTATTTTTTCCATACGACGGCTGTTATAATGTGCATTGTCCACTATAAGTACCAATCCAGGTTCTACAAGAGTCAGTTTAGAGGAAAACCACTTTTCACACACCTGAATTCATATCCTCATGATAATTGCCTGTTTTGATTATCGTAAACATATGTAAGCTACCTTGTAAGAAACATGAATCACTTCCTATATGCGTAATAATGAGACGTCTTTCTTTTCCCGAAGGTGCTTTTAAGCGGTTAAAAGTCTCTCATTAAAAACCTCTCGTGGACTTTTAATATTTAAGTCTTGCCATACTTTGCATTGCTTGTGGTATTTTGTTGTTTCCTTTCTTCAATATTGTGAAATTCCTTGTGTATAAATGACAAAGGGAGTTTTTGTCAAAACCCTTGCTAATTACTATTTAAATGGGATTAAGCAACAATTTTTTTCCGAAGTGGAAATTGAAACGTCAATAAACGTACTTTAACCTTAAATTGTGGCTCATTCTCATTTAAATAGTAATTAATTTAAAATGCCACAAGAAAATAGCTTCATAACAATATAAAATCTTTGCTAGTAGGATCTTTCTTTATGAAATGCATTTTCATTACAGCAGGTGTCTTGGGCTCTATCATATAATGATTTGATTTTTTGTAACAATAAAACACTGAAAACTTTGTTTTCAAACTTCCACAAAATTTATTTTAAATCTTATCACTACAGCTGTTTCGGCTGATTGCCTTTCTCAAGTGATCTATTTTTGGCTTGGGTTTACAAATTTATAGTCTCTAATGAAATAGGTTGAGGAGGGGAGAACTGTTTGTCTCAAGTTGGTTATTCAGAATTATATCTGTGTTTTTTAATTTGTTAATTTCCATAGATTCTAACAAAGATAGCTTAAGGCCTTTATTTTGAATGTGAAGAATTTTAAATTTGTCATTAAAAGAATGATTATGATCTAGAAGGTGAAGTGCGTATGTCGAATCTGTTTTTCTTTTTATGTTCTGCTATTCGTTTATCAAAGTTTCTACCAGTTTGACCGATGTAAGTTTTTGGGCAGTCGCCACATTGAAGTTTGTACACACCACTATTTAAGTGTTTTTTTTATTTTGGCTCTTGTTATTTTTAATATATTTGCCTAGGTTGTTATTTGTTCGGAAAGCTGGTGTTATTCCTTTCTTTTTTATGTGTTTGGCAATTTTTGTTGTTATTTTGCCTGTATATGTAATCGAGCAGAAGGTACTGGTTTTTTTCTCTGGTGGTGGAAATACTAATTTCAGGGCTTTCTTGTGTAGTTTTTGATTTAACATTTTATTAATTGTTTGTTCGTTGTATCCGTTGTTTACTGCTATTTGCTTAATTATATTTAATTTTGTCTCAAAGTTGTATATTGACATCGGAATTTCTGTTAATCAACATACTATGATAAGCTGCCAGTTTATGTTGTATTGGATGGGATGACGAATTGTGTATAGTCGTGTCAGTATGGGTAGGTTTATGAAATATGGAGAAGTTATGTTTGTTTTGAAGTCTGCTAATTTATAAATCTAAAAAATTAATGAATTGATTTTGTTCTGTTTCTATTATATTCTATTCTATTTTGAAGCAGACTTCAAAACAAACATGACTTCTCCACATTTTATAAACCTACCCATACTGACACGACTATACACAATTCGTCATCCCATCCAACACAACATAAACTGGCAGCTTATCATAGTATGTTACATAGATTAACAGAAATTCCGATGTCAAAATACAACTTTGAGACAGAATTAAATATAATTAAGCAAATAGCAGTAAACAACGGATACAACGAACAAACAATCAATAAAATGTTAAATCAAAAACTACACAAGAAAGCCCTGAAATTAGTATTTCCACCACCAGAGAAAAAACCCAGTACCTTCTGCTCGATTACATATACAGGCAAAATAACAACAAAAATTGCCAAACACATAAAAAAGAAAGGAATAACACCAGCTTTCCGAACAAATAACAACCTAGGCAAATAGATCAAAAACAACAAGAGCCAAATTAAAAAACATGTACACATTAGTGTGTACAAACTTCAATGTGGCGACTGCTCAAAAACTTACATCGGTCAAACTGGTAGAAACTTTGATAAACGAATAGCAGAACATAAAAAGAAAAACAGATTCGACATACGCACTTCACCTTCTAGATCATAATCATTCTTTTAATGACAAATTTAAAATTCTTCACATTCAAAATAGATGCCTTAAGCTATCTTTGTTAGAATCTATGGAAATCAAAAAATTAAAAAACACAGATATAATTCTGATTGACCAACTTGAGACAAACAGTTCTCCCCTCCCGAACCTATTTCATTAGAGACTGTAAATTTGTAAACCCAAGCCAAAAATAGATCACTTAAGAAAGGCAATCAGCCGAAACAGCTGTAGTGATAAGATTTAAAATAAATTTTGTGGAAGTTTGAAAACAAAGTTTTCAGTGTTTTATTGATACATATTCATTCAGAAAACAACACATTCAGAAAATAAAGTGAATTGTTGTTTTTGTTTTCCTTGGTGGATCTTATTGGTTCTCCTCTACTGTTGATGTCCATCAAAAATGTATTAAATGCTTTTGGTCCGTTTGCCCAAATGGAGAATACATCGTCTACATATCTACCCATACTATGGTTGCTGGTCCTGTTTGTGTACAATGTTTTGTTCGAAATCCTCCAGGAATATATCGGCTAATAATGTAGATAAGCATGAATCCATGGCTAATCCGAAATTTTGCTTGTAGAAGTCATTATCTAGTTGAAAATACGTGTTGACTGTGCAAAGTGTCAGTAGCTCTAAATAGTAGTTTGGTTCTAAATAAAATTTATTCATAAACATTCATATATAACATAGTTTCATTTTAGGGCCATGGCGTGAGGAAAAACACGCAACTATCAATGACGGATGAGATAATGAGCAGTTTCCTGGATTATGTTATGGATGCAGTAGGATTCTTTTCCGATCTGTTTGACAGCCTTTTTGGTGGAAATTAATACTACACATTAATTTATTACACTGCGCATGAGAAAAAACGAGCCGCAAACCATTTAAGATATCATATATCATTTATATATCTATTATATTTATATTGTGCATAATCAATATCAGTCGACCTTTTCATAAGCAACAAAAGGAATTTAATCAAAAACTTTAGAATTCATAAATATATTTAACTGTTACTTTCAAGTTAACCTTGCATGAATTGAACTGAATATCGAACATCACTTCAAATTGCTTTATGTCTTGTATAGCAGTCATACAACACTTTACAGGCTTTTTAAACTAGCTCAAATTCTCAATGCGATTAGGATTTGTGCCTTAAGCAGACCAGTATATTGTTACAATATCATTCTCCTTAAGGTGTATCAAAAGAAATCATTAGTCAGTCAACCTAACATGTAACCGACTGAGTAGAGACAGCATTAAATTATCTAGATATTCTGTAAAACTTATTGTTTTCATCCGTAAACCACGGTCTAATCAATGTGATCTTGGACAAAAACCAGAATGTGACTTGCTGCAGGAAACAAGGATTGAACTTGCTGAACTGTAAGTTGTCACAATCTGTTGTCCTAATCTTCGTCGAATACTACAAACGTTTACTGAGTTTACGTTGAACTTTGCAAAAAGCACTTTGAAGTCTTCTAGTGGTTTTATTCGAACTCAGAATCCAGCAATAGTGAAAACGTGACCTGTACCTTGATGACAGTATGATGACAGTATATTACAAAACAAATCTCAACAACTCTTTACGAATCACTTCTACTTAACATTGATAATACATAAACAATGAGTTCTGAAAATGTAATGGTTTCTTAGGATCCGCAAATTTACTGATTATTTTTGTTTGTTCTTTCTCCTCTATACAAAAGTCACGATATCCTTAAGATATTAAAAAAAAACTGTTAAGATCTAATTTATTAATATGGTTCGTTTTCTCTGACGCCCAGTAAAGTTAAATATTGTTAAAATATACAAAGTTTAGAAATAAAGAAGTTATTTGCATGCATTTTTATTTTATATATAAATAGACAGCACAAATTTCATCTCTTTGTCGGACGCCTCTGGTAGTGGGAAATTCTGAAGTGTTTTCATAATTTTTTAGCTTAGCTTTTGCTCGTCTGTATATATTTACTAAAGTTTCTATGTACGGTTTGTCAATGCCTTGGTTGGTCAAAGCTTCTATTACTGCCTTGGGATATATAGAATCGAAAACCTTCTCGAAATCTATGAACGTTAATGCTAGCGTGATCCTTTAGCTCTACTCTTAGTTCCCGAAATGTATAAATATGATCCATGGTGCTGAATCCACTTCTGAATCCAGCTTGCTCTCTCGGCTGTGCAGCATCTAAAGCATCTTGATAATCTTTGTGAATATCTTGTATATGATTGGTATTAGATTTATAGGTCTGTAGTTTTTGATATCCTCTTTGCTACCTTTCTTATGAATGAGAATTATGTTTGTTGTATTCCAGTGGTGGGGTATGCATCTCGATCTTAGGCAGTTCGTGAATATGTATGCCTAATAAGATTTTCCAGTTTTTATTGCCAGCGTATTTAAGCAGTTCCACTGTTATACG
The DNA here is from genome assembly GCA_918026665.1 of Diabrotica balteata. Classification (NCBI taxonomy): domain Eukaryota; kingdom Metazoa; phylum Arthropoda; class Insecta; order Coleoptera; family Chrysomelidae; genus Diabrotica; species Diabrotica balteata. The sequence continues at coordinate 6,145,937 of OU898283.1, read as the reverse complement.
AAAATCGTTTCAGAGTAAAGATTAAAAAGGAGGGGTGACAGAACACAACCCTGTCGTACACCTTTTTCGATTGAGAAATATGATGTAGATTCCAGTCCTACTCTCACAGATGCCACTTCATCATCATCATTGGCTTTTACAACTCTTCGTGAGTTTTTGCCGCGTTTACTATTGCCTTCCATTGATTCCGATCCTGTGCTATTATTTCCCATGGCCTTATTTCCATCTTCTCCAGGTCTTCCCTGACTGCGTCTTTCCACCTTTTTCTAGGCCTTCCTGTCGATCTTTTACCATCTGGTCTTTCCCAAAACACATTGCTAATCAGTCTGTCGTCATCACTCCGTACCACGTGGCCTGCCCATCTTAATCTATTGGCTTTTATGTATCTTACGATGTTTCCTTTCCCGAAGAGAGTCTCTATTTCATTGTTGTATCTGCTCCTCCATTCATTTGTCACGCTGTCCCTGCAAGGACCATATATAATTCGCAGGATTTTGCGTTCCCATACTAATAGCTTATTGATTTCTTTCTTTCTCAATGTCACTTCCATATTTCACTGCTGGTCGTTTTATGGTTTTGTACATTTGGATTTTGGCACGCCTTTGAGCTTTGACCTCATTAGATGTTGAATGGCAAAGAATGATTTATTCCCCGCCAGTATTCGTATTTCAACCTCCCGTTCTCCTGTGTTTTCACTGGTAATTGTTGCTCCTAGATATTTAAATTCTTTGACCACCTCAAAATTATGATCGTTTATGGTAATGTTTTGTCTTATTCGCTGTCGTTCCTTTTTTGATACGACCATGTATTTAGTTTTTTCTTCGTTTATTTTCAGGCCTACGCTTAGTGTTGCTTCTTCAAAGTTCGATACTATATCCTTAACTTCCAGTGTTGTCTGTGCTACTGCATCTACATCTTCTGCAAATGCGAGAATAATCTTTGCTCCTCTGGCAATTATGTCTGGTTTGACTCTGGTATAGATTTTTCGCATTGCGTATTCCAATGCTAGGTTAAATATTAATGGGGACAGCGGGTCTCCCTGTCTGAGCTCGGTGCTTATGCCGAAAGCCTTTGAAGTTTTGCCTCCTATTCTAATTTGTACAAAGGAATTGTTGACACACATTCGCGCAATCATGGTCAGCTTTTTTGGTACGCCTAACTCCATCATTGCACTCCACAGTTTTAAACGATCTATGGAATCATATGCTTGTTTGAAATCTATGAAGATCTGGTGTACTTCTTTATTATAATCCCAATACTTTTCTAGCATTTGTCTGATAGTAAATATTTGGTCGATTGTTGATCTTCCAGGCCTAAAGCCGCATTGGTAATCGCCAATAATTTCCTCTGTATATGGCAGTAATCGTTTTAGTACAACTGAAGCTAATATCTTATATATAGTACCGATTAGTGAGATTCCCCTGTAGTTGCCACATGTATCCTTTCTGCCTTTTTTATGTATTGGCACGATAATACATCCACTCCATTCTTTTGGCATTATTTCTTGTTCCCAGGCTTCTTTATTTCTATTTATTTATTTTCCTTCACAATACTGTTAAAACTGCAAGGTTGTATATGACCTGTCACTTCTTTAACGAGTTTATGTATGTTAAAGTGCTCATGTTTTCTTCCAATTCCTCCATTTCTGCACACCTGTCGAGCAGGCACTGTTCTTTAGCTTTACGACACTCTTTTCGTATTTGTCAGTTAATCTGCTGATGTTTGGTTCGGTCTTTGTTTTTAAATGATCTGCGGTCGTCCATTTTTGATAATATTTCGTCAGTCATCCAATGCTTCTTTTTATACTTTTGAGAAGCGATCAGCGACTTGGTGGTGGTTACGATAGTTTTTTTAATACAATTCCATTTGCCTTCTATACTGGCTGGTTGATTGGATCTTGCCGTGATATCCGCTATTGCCTCATTTAATTTAATAAACGATAAAGATGTGTGAGATGTGTATAACTGCCAAGATTGTTGATAAGGTTATGGCATGTCAACAAAATTGAAGGCTGATTCACTTTTGCAAACGGTGTTATAAGCAACATCCACATTCGGTTGGAAAAATGTGGGGTGGATGTTTTGCGCCATTTTTCATTACGAATGACGAATTAGTATAGAAAAAAAAAATAATTTCTAAAATACAATTAATCAACCAAAAAAAAATTAGATAAGAATTTTCCACAAATACTACTGAGTACTGCGTTTTTCTTTGATTATATACAATAAAGGTTCTTTATTGTAGGAGGAAGACCGGTCAAGAAAATCAAAGGAATTATGTTTCCAACAAAAGACTGTTGTCATTCGACTCAATTTAAACAACACTCTAAATAGAATCTTGGATACGGTCGGGTTTTTTACTGACATTGTGGATTCACTTCCGTTTCCATCTTTTCCAAATGGAAAATAATGTCGTACCTGAAGTATAAATAAATTTTTTCTGTTATTTTTAAGGTATAAATAAAATATTGTTTTCTGTTATTTCGTTTTATATTATATAAAGGCGAAATATATTTTTATGGTTTAAATATAAATAGGTTTAGATATATTCTTGCTATTATACAGAGTGGCCCAAAAGTCTGGAAACGGCTAATTATCTCGTAAATTACTAGACATAATTATACAAAATTTGAGATACGCCTATTTTGGGATACGGAGATTCCATATTTGGTATTTGCAATGTTGCCAGATTTTCAGTTTCTCTTATATTATTAGTAACTTTGGTTTTTAAAATAAATCACCCTGTATATTCATCTATTATTGGAATCTCCTATTCAATACGAGTTCAACCATATGTAACACTTATGATTTATCCACGACCCCAGCTCTCCTACCAAAACCTGAGTGCCGTTCGCACAAGTAGCGATTATTTTGCTTGCCTTATCTCCACCCCTTTAGTTTCAGTCCCCAATTTTCTACCCCTTGTATTGGTACCCCGTGTGGTAGGCAAAATACTACCGTTAAAAACTTTTCACGGGCCACGCTACATCGCTTGCTGAGTGATATGGATTTTATGTTTATAAAACGTGGCAGAAATTCCAAAAATTCGTGGTAGGTTTCCAAATAATATTGACCATCGAACTATTTGGGTAGCAAATTCAGGAAAAAACATAAAGATTTTTTATTGTAGCATTATTTTGATACTTATTAAAAAATTAACTTGAATTCAACTATATTTAATTGTATTAATTTTAAAGCAAATAAAATTGTATTTTAATTTTTCTATAAAGACGTGATTTGTTAATAGTTAAACTCTCGTTCTTTTTAATTCTTTGAACGTGTTTTTATACATTATTACTACTTCCAATTTTTAAAATCTGAATAATTACCCGCGAGTAAAAATTCACGCACGCTTATGCTCATTGCGGAAGCATCACATTCTATCGAAGCTTCAAAACATTGTGTGTTAAAGATATCTTATTGCTGTGTCCATCTATGTTTATACGTCCATGACTGAGTAATAAATTTCCTACATGCAATTAAATTATTTATTAAGCTTACCTCTCTTTGGTGCGACCTGTTCAGCTCCCACCAACTGTCCCCAAATGTAACACTTTCTAACGTTCATCAACGGTTGGGGGAAGTCTCTAAGCAAAAATTTCCACTCGGCGCATCTAAAAGAGATGACCCGGCACCAAAGCGTTGAAAATTCCATATGTTCTTCGGGCCAAGGGGTGTCGTGGTCTATTTCTCTCATGGTTCGGATAACGTTTTCCCTGCCATGAATGGTTGGATCAGCAAGAATCTAAAATCAACAGACAAAAAGTAAGTGTATGCGTTAATTTGTATAGTGGTTCTATATATGACAAGTTAATTTATATTACAATGTTTTAATTTATATTTCTGTACAAAGAACTGTTTTAATTTAATTAGAAATCGAAATGTCTGCTTTGCCAGTTTTTTTTTGTCAGAAGAGACATTGTAGCAACACCCTTGTGTTAGAAGACTTCTACGAGCTTTAGCGCAAAAATTCAGTATAACCTATAAAACTACAGCGTAGTTCGATTAGTACAGTTATATTAAAAAAAAGGGTACAAGTATTAGAAAGAGAAGTTAACGTCATCCTATTTGTGTAAAACCGGCTGGGATTTTTGGAGGTTATCAAATGTCACAGGTTATTAAAAATATAAATCATTGGCGTTGAGCATTAATTAGACGAAACCATTATATAACCAATAATTTTAATGACTGTTACAAATAGAATTTAGTATTTGGTGAAAGAACCGTCTGCTTCTATAACTTTATTTAGTCTATTTGGCATACTTTGAATTATATTAGATATCATATTTGGATCAAGATCTTCCCAGCACTCTAAGATTGTATCCCACAATTGATCTGAATTTTGTGGCATAAAATTTCTTTTATATGTTATTTTAACAATTATGCCCCAAATTTTTTCAATTGGATTTATATCTGGACTGTGCGCAGGCCATGGCAATACTTCCAGGTTTTGCGTTTGAAACCAATTCCTTACGGCATGGGCAGTGTGGACTGAACAATTATCTTGTTGATATATAAAAGTATTATTAGGATACAATTGCTCAATAGAAGGGAGCATTACGTGTTCCAAAACGTTCATGTAATTGTCGGCAGTAAATCTTCTCTCTAATCGCCAACAAACACCAGGTCCATGTATACTAATCCAACCCCATACATACGTCCAGAAATGATTTGTAGTACCATGAATTCTCCTTGTAGTGAACTATCAAAATTTTTATTAAATATTTTAAAACCATTTACAAATAAAAATGACATATTCATAAAAAATACACAACATTTTTTAAATAAATTATCAAATATTGAATTTAATTCAAATCATACTTTGGTAAGTTTTGACATAAATAGTTTATTTACGAATGTGCCATTAAATAAGACTTTAAGTATAGTCAAGACAAAATTAGAGAGTGATGATTCATTGGCAATTAGAACAAGACTAAACATATCGGCTATAATGGAGTTATTATCGTCGACAGCCTGATAATAAGGACGACTGCCTGGAAGAAAATTGTATCACTCTGAGTTAAAATAAAGCTCTAAAAGATGCAGAAAAGCTGAATGTGTTTGTGCACTATAATTTTAATGACAATATGAAATGGCTCGTTTGCATAATACTTCAAAAACAATCAAAATTACAGACTTTTTGTACTAGATATTTCGTTGTTAGCTTACATGAAATAAATAAATATTTTTATTTAAATATTCAGTTCCTTTAGAATTTTACCGGTCGCTTAGCCGTCGTTATAACCGGATTTTATTGCATTCAATATTTATATTATTAAAAAGCTTACCAAAATTTCTACATTAGTCATATGCCAAGCAAACAACCTGGTTCTTTGAGGGGCGGCTTTGTACATTAATTTAGATCTTTGGACATATATATCTGCATTTTTCTTCTTTAACGTTGCATACAACTCTTCAACTTTACCCGCCATATGTAGATGTGTCTTCAATAAATCGGCAATCTAAAACAAAGACACCATAAAACAATTTCTTTTCTACGAAGAAATGAAGAAACGACGTACAAGAGAAAGAAAAATGTTAGAAATAATGTCGGTACGAAATAAACGGTACAGATGTAAGGAAAATAATTTTTAGAATAAAAAAATTATTGAAAAACCCTTTATAAAAGGTATATAATTAAAAGATCCTTTCAAACTAGATGACAGAAGGTTTTCGAACTAAGTCAATCATCACTGTAGGCGGTGTACATGAGTCAAACCCCTAAATATTTGGGTAAAAACCCTTAAAATGGTACAAAATTTGTTATCTGTTAAAAAGTTACCCTGCATGGCAACGTAAGACTCCCAATTGGGGGTTGCTGATCCTGACCGATGTCTCTGTATGCACCCTCTGTAATTCAGTCGCCATCTAGAGCCCATACAGAGACATCGCTAAGGGTCAGCAACTCCATTGGAAGTCTTCCGTTGCCATGCAGGGTATGTGTTAAAAACTTAAACATCATACTAGCTTTTTAACAAAGATGTAACAAATAACGAATTTTGTACATAAGGGTTTTTATTTATATATTTTATATATATTTTCTTATTTAGTGGATTGGCTCATGTACACCTGGTAAATGCACTGATGATATACTTGTTAGTCCAAAAACGTTATATGATGTAGCCCGAAAGGGTCTTTTAATTATATACCTTTTATAAAGGATTTTTAAATAAAACTTTTGTGATTTATATATACAGCCAACTACAGGAATTTACGTTTCCTTGTGAATAAAAAAAAATAATCTTTCTAGTCAAAGATCTCTGTAGACTTATTGTTGCATTAATAGAATGAACGAGGATTTGAAATAAAGTGTATGAATTTGTTATTTTATTGTTGATTAGATTACGTTAGGTTAGGTTAGGTCCAGAATACGCCAATGCAAGAAATATTTAAATAACAATCTACATACCTTATCTTTCAGCATCTTTTGTCGTTTCAAGCTCTCATTATATTCGTCTTCTAATAATTCAAAATTATCTCTCAATTTGACTTCAAATGGATCGTCACTCATTTCAAATAAAAATTCTTTAACCTAAAATAAATTGAAAATGCTGATACGATAATTAAATTCAATCTAGTTATTTACTTAATCCGTAAATCCTGCACGTACTTTTATATTCCACTGGTTAATACATAGTAGTGAAGAATAAGAGGATGTTAACCGAACACAAAAAATGATTTTTTATCATATTCGTTCTAGGACGAGTAGACAGAAGCACAGAATAATAAACAATCAAAATGTCCACACTTAGATGCCGCCTTTGAAGTTTTTCAGCACGCGCGCCATGTTTTAGAAGGAAACACATAAGACAGACATATGATTTGTGAGGTTATGTAATTGTTTATATTTATGTTTAATTATATTATATTTATGTTATTATATTTAACAATGTTAATATAATTGTATAGTATGTCTATGATTGCCGTAAGTCAATTAAACCGGGTTAATTTTTCTATGTACACCACATAAACAACACTGGTTCCCTCTAAAACATGGCGGAACGTCTGCGCGAAGGAGATGCGCGTACTTAATTTGCAGTGTTTTAAAAGTCTTACGAATGCGGCAAGTGAATTAGGACTTATAAACGAGGAAAAAACCAAATAAATGTTGGTTTCTAAAAACTACCGAAATATTCAAATGAGAATTCAAATTACTACCATACCTTTGAGCAAGTCAAAGAATTCACATATCTTAGATCGCTAGTAAACGCAACAAACACGACAAGCGACGAAATATAAAGACGCATAGCAATAGCAAACAGAACTGTTCATGGTCTCTAGAAACATTTAAAAAATAAAAATATAAAACGTGCAGTAAAGTTCAATATACAGTGATGAGTGCTTTACCACCCGGCTTTTTAACGTAAGAGATAGATAACACAGTTACCTCGTGAAATAAAAAGAGATGAAACTCGTAGAGGTGGGAAATAATCGATAGAAACCTATAATTTACATTACATTGCATTACCACCATCGATAGTCTCACACCTTTAGACGTTAGACGTGGCTATTTGACTTCAGTTCAGTCATAATTATACGGATAACCTCAAAAATATTTTATTTTAATAATTTCTGATGTTGGAATAAATACTTGAATAAATTAAGATATATTATAGTAAAAAACTATCATTCGTAGCGATTTTAAATTATAAATCTTTGTTTATTTAATAATAAAAATAATTCAACTGAAATATTTGACTAAAATAAAGGTAGGTATGTTCTGTCCGAAAACAATTAATGTATGTGGAATTGGTGTAGTAGTTAGGGACGTTGTCTATTGACGAGAAAATTGAGGTTCAATTCACACCAAGGATAAAATTTTTGTTTTATCAATCAAAAAAATAATCGAAAATATGATACATATTAGGTAACAAATTTTCGAAAAACTCATTATTTAGAATTTATTTTTATTCCAATGTTATAAAACGGAAACACAAAATAATTCAAATTCAATTCATACAATCTTCAGTTTTGAATGCAAAATAATCCGGTGAAGACTGTTTATATCAAATCCATCACTAAATTCTCAATGTTAATATCAATTTCTCTGTACAGGTAATGATTTTCAAAACAATTGACAATTGTAAATACGTTTATTTACAATATTTTTTATTTTTGTAGAATTTTTACTTATTTAAACATTCTTTAAACGTTCTTTTAATTTTGAGGAATTTTTACTTTATTTTCGAAAGTATGATGGACACTTTTTTCAATAAGATATTTATGTTTAACTTTAAACACTTCTAATACTAGTAACGACTGACATAAATGTTCAAAAGCCAAACGATCTCTGCATAATTTCAAATTATTAAAAAAAAACACATGTAGGTTTTGAACTCTAATCGTCTGCACCGCAGTGTCGAATTCTTACCACTAATTCACGATCGATTGATAATTATTTCGTGACAAGAGCAGAGAACTAACGACCACAGTTAGAAACTTGTGTTCGTAGTTCTCTGACAAGAGTATGAAACTCCTAAAATCGTAGTAGAAATTATTGTTGGTTAATAATTTAAAACTTTAGATTAAATTTAAATAAAAATTTAGATAAAATTAATTTAGATTATATAATCTAAAGGTGAGATTAACGTCTAAAGGTGTGAGACTATCGATAGTGGTAATAAAATGTAATGTAATTATAGATTTCTATCGATTATTTCCCACCTCTACGAGTTTCATCTCTTTTTATTTCACAAGGTAACTGTGTTTTCTATCTCTTACGTTAAAAAGCCGGGTGGTAAGACACTCAGCACAGTATACAAGACCTTAATAAGACCGGACCTTAATAAGACCGGACCTTATTTCAAAATCAAGAAAGACTTCTTGGTATTTTTAAGAGAAAACTTCTTAGAAAGATTTTTGGGCCCATAAATGAAAATGGGCTATGGCGTCGAAGATACAACTATGAATTATATCAGTTATACACCGACCCAGATATTGTGAAATTCGTTAAAGTACAGAGACTTGGATGGGCTGGACACATTGCTAGGATGTCAGATCACGAATACAAGAAGAATTAACATTTTTAAAACCAGAGGACACAAGAAGCAGAGGACGACCACGAAGGAGATTGATTGATGATGTGGAAAAAGACCTACATATACTAAGGGTCAGAAGATGGATGGAAGTTGCCAGGGATCGACAGGAGTGGCGATTTCTTTGTGAGCAGGCCAAGATCCACAACGGATTGTCGAGCCATTTATGATGATGACCAAATTCGTTCTGTATTATACCTAGAGGGTGAGCCAAAAGTCAGTTAACCGAGAATATTAATAAAAACAAACAGTGACGAGATTCAAAAACTTAGGGCCGGTTGTTCGAACGCCGTTCTAATGAAACTTGATTGTAATCAAATATTTAATTACAAGCAAATACGTCACAGCAGCTGTCAAAATTATTAAAAATTGCTTATTATTATTATTATTGATTTGTAAATAAAAACATGAAATTAACATCAGAAAGAGTTTAATTCAAACACATTAAGATAGCACGTCTGAGGTGGACAGGGTATGTAATGCGGATGAAGAAAACCGACTCAGCTAGAAAAACGCTCCTTGATAGACCTATTGGTCAAAGAAGAAGAGGAAGACCCAGAACAAGATTCCTAGATAACATAGACCAAGATATGAGAAATATGGAAATACGTGCTTAGCGGAGGAAGGCGATGGATAGGGACCACTGGAAGAGAATTATTGGGGAGGCTAGGACCCACACAGAGTTGTAAAGCCAAAATGATGATGAAGAGTTTCATCATCACCATCCAGCCTCAAGAGTCCATCGCTGAACATAGGCCTCTTCCTCATGTTTCCAACCCCATCTATCTTGCTCCGCTCTTATCCACTTTTTATTGAGTCTTCTTAAATCGTCAGTCCATTAAATTAAAACGCAAAATAATAAAATTGAATAAAATAAACCAGTCAACATAACCTCAAAATGTGACGTATTTGATTTTAATTAAATATTTAATTACAATACAGTTTTGATTAGCGTTCGAACAACCGGCCCTTAGTTTATTAGCAAAAACACTTAAATATATACTGCCATACAATTTTGACGAATTAATCGTCACAATTGTATGTAGTGATTGCCGAGATCTTGCCGCCAGCGATTTTTTCCTGTTTCCAACCGAAAAAAAAAATAACTCGGAGGACGCTGTTTCGCAACAAATGGAAGTCGTCGCTGAAACTTCGGCCTGAAGAGCTCGAGCAAAAGTACTATATAACATCGTCTTACTAAGTGTATCGAGCTAAAAGGGGACTGTGTTGAGAAGTAAATCGATTTAATTCCAAAAAAACTTGTTTTTCTATTAAAGGTACAACAACATAACACATTGATATTCATTATAACCGGCTTGTAGAAATATGTGGGTGATAATGACGTATAACCAGTAATCAAAGAAATGGACTGTTATATTAAGGAGTTTAGACTTTTACCATCACTGTTATAGTACAAACAATAAACAAAAACTTACATTTATTAGCAAATCGCTTGGAAGAGGACCTTCTACAGACCGATCCTTCTTCAAATTGTGTACAATTTTCAACCATTTAAAAACAGAAACGAATTGATTCTGATAAGCTTCCGCAAAGTTATGTTCATATGGAAAAACTGCCTTGAATAGATCGATTGAAACGCCCCACGTTTTGTTGAAAGGTACTGCAAAGGTTTCCACGTCTGATCTTTCGGCCTCTATAATAGGATGACATTTTATGGGATGGAAGTTGATGCCGTTTATTGTGAATATTTCGGCATCATCAATTGATATCACCAGTGATGTGTTCAGATATGTTTCGGGTGGTTTAGTAAGATCGTCTAGTTTTTTCGTAACTTTTAATTCATCTGAAAATAAGAAGAAACAATAGGAACAAAGACACAATATTTTTTATTTTTATGATTTTCTGGATTTTACTACCTGGTCTAGTCCATAGACATATGATATAAATATAATATAAGATAGACAGATTCTCGCATTTCGACCGCCATGGAATCTGGTCATGGACCGCCATGGAATCATGGAGTCCATTATGGGTAGATAGATTCTTTGTCTTCCGTTTTTCGATTACCTGCAGAACGAATATACCATCAGTGCACGATCTTCCTGCATCAAATCCATTTTGTTCTTCTATGTCTTCGTATTGTCATTCTATTCTTTTTTTTTATTATCCGACCGTACAACCTCCCACTGAGCTGATAACAGTTATTCCCTTATAATTAGAGCATTTGCGTTTATCCCCTTTCTTAAATATTGAGCTGATGTATCCAACATTTCAATAATCAGGGATATTTTCTCCTTTTAAACATGTGTTAAATAGTTGAACCAACATCTCATGTAATATTTTTGGTCCATACTTTACCAACTCAATTGTGATGTCTCCAGATAGTGCTGCTTTACCGTTTTTTGATCTTTTGAGGGCATCGCTTAACTCTCCGGTTGTTATCTCAATTATTTGTGTATGTTCGGATATTTCTTCCATTTCGATCTCTTGGAATTTACATTTATCCCTCCGTCCGGCTCACGGAGATAAGAATACGGCCGGGGCCAGAAGACCCCGCCTGTCGTAAGAGGCGTCTAATGGGCGGATATGAGAGGTGGAGAGCCGTCGTTTGAGGTGTCGAGCGTCGTGCGAGGTGGAATTCTTCCGTGAGTCCCCCGGGGGGGACTCACGGAAGCGTTCTGAAATCCTATACAACAGAATAAAACATCTGCTCATATGTCTATGGCTTGGCAATGAAAATATCAGAGCAACAGATTGGGGATGGTATTCCAAAGATGGTTTGTTATTACCCGTACGCATGAACAAACAACCTGCACCCGATGAACTTTTGTTGTTGTTGTTATAAATGTAAATATTTTCAACTATTTATGTAAATGTATAAGAATATATGGTGCCTTTTTATGTTGATAAATTTTCTTGTATTTAATTCTACTTTTTTCAATTTATATCTATTAAATTAGTTTATAAAAACTGCAATGTTATAAAGGGTGATATTCAAAAGTTGAAAAGTTGCAAAATTTTGGCAAAAAATTGTTTCCACCTATAGCACTCATAACAATTGATTTTTAAGGGTTGAAAATGTATGAAATTGTATTTTAAAGTATAAAAAAATCACTATTTAACTAATCCAAACCAAATTTCACTCATCTTAAGATTTGTAATGTTATTTTACAATTTTTGAAAATTAGGGGTAGTTTTCACCCCTAAGAACAATCAGGGTTCATCGGCATGACATAAACAATAAAGCAGAGAGTGAGTTGAGCTTAATTCCAAATTTTTATCCAAATCGTTCCAAGGCGAAATCATTTTCTTCGCATTACTACTTTACATTAATCTCTAACAAGGGTCGCTTTTTAAGGGTTGCAATATGATGGAACTTTATTCAAAAGAACGAAACTATTATTATTTAATTAATTTAAACCAAATTTTACCTATATTCAGGTTTAATATGTTATTTTATAATTTTTGACAACTAGGGGTAGTTTTCACCCCTAAGAACAATCAGGGTTTGTCAACATGACATAAACTATAAAGCAGTGGGTGAATTGAGCTTAAATCCAAATTTTTATCCAAATCGATCCAAAGCGAAATCATTTTTTAGAATTAGTAATTTTTTACATTAATCTCTAACAAGGGTTGCTTTTTAAGGGTTGAAATATGATGAAACTCTATTCAAAAGTATAAAGTAATCATTATTTAACTAATTCAAACCAAACCTTAGCCATATTCAGGTTTAATATGTTATTTTATAATTTTTATAATTAGAGGTAGTTTTCACCCCTAAAACCCTTCAGCGCACTTCGGCTCGATATAGATTTTGATCCTTGGGCTATCACCTACCTTCTGTTAAAATTTCAACTCAATGCATGCAGGACGAAAAAATTGCGAAGTTTTAACTTTTTTCGAGCTTCATTTCCTGAACTATTATCGCTTCCTTTACGCAAACAACATTGTAACATTGTTGCGAGACAGATAGTTGAACGATATTTTATACAATGTCTATACCCAGGTATGAATTTATTTTTGTCCGAGTTTTATATTGGTCCACTATTTCAAATGCAGTTCAAACAGACATATTAAATTGTATGATCCGTTTTAAATTCGTTCAATCTGTATGCTACTTACCTAAGGCAACTTTTGCACTATGTTCAGGGCTGATATCAATGTGGAATTCAAACTTTCCAAAAATATTTAAATTCTTCACGAATTTCTCCGTGGGTCCTTTATAAGATTCGATCTTCAACTCGTCTTTTATCCCAGTCCAAAATTTCATCATACTCCGAATCAACAGCAACGATTTCATGTGAAAATTTGTAGACCAATATGTTACAATCGTATCTAGAAGTGTAAGCGTAGTTTCTTTAATGTTATCTTTATTTTCACGGATCTCTAGACAAGTCGTTTTGATAAAAGCTTTATAGTTGGAAATGTCTTCTGTTCGGATACACGTGTAACAATCTCCGCTATTTTTTATGCTGAAAATTTTAAATTCTTCGAACTTAATACTGGTATTCTTCAGAGATTTATCCACACTGATGGTGTTCAATCGGGTTATGAAATATTCTGTAAAATAGAAAAAGATGTATTAGTAGACTTATAAAGAGAAAATTCACAGTTAACGGCTGTACCTATAGTATACCATAGTCACAAAAAACCTTACAATGAACTAAAAACTTCTAGTGAAACTGGTATATTTGTGAAACTAATAACATTTTGAAAATAACCAAAAGAATTACAATTTTCAAAACGTTTTCGGTCCTATTAGATCATCATCAGTGACACCGAAAAGTAAGTAATCCCATTTTAATTTAATGAATAAAGGAGGTAAAATTTTGACTGTTAATACAAGATCATATTCAGATTGAACGAAATAAATTCGGAACATACGAAATATTATGTATTTCGGCTCAATTTTGCTGTAGGTGGTTGGCCAACAAAAGGTTGTCAAATATTTATATTATAAAAATATAATATTTCATCGGGCTGCTGGATTCTGAAATCATAAAAATTGAAAGCTACACATAAATCTACGATTTTATTATGCTGTCAAACCAGTTGTCGCTTCTTTAGACAAGTCCTTCTGTGAGCGGTGTTGCCAACGTCATTCCTTTAAATGTTTCTCAAATAAGGTGTTATCCATAAAATATTTACAAGAAAAAAAGAAAATAACTACAAACCATTAAGTTTAGTTTTGTTATTAGTCTGTTGTAGTAGATTGGTAAATACAATGAAAAATATAGGCAAATATCCGATATATTTAAAGATACGAAGAAGATATAACTCTCAAAAAGATCCGCAAATCGGATTATTACATGGCGATTGGCAACATTGCTACGCAAACAACATTGTTGCGAAACAGATAGTTGAACGATATTTTATACAATGTCTAAACCCAGGTATGGATTTATTTTTGTCCAAGTTTTATATTGGTCCACTACTTCAAATGCAGTTCAAACAGACATATTTATATTAAATTGTATGATCCGTTTTAAATTCGTTCAATCTGTATGATTACTTACTTAATACAGAATACAGAAAGAATAGTTAACAGTGTGTAATGAAGATATATCTTCTTCTTGGTCGTTAACCTGATGCAGGTATCGTGATATCATGAAGCTGTTAGGTAATTTTTCCAATGTTCCTTCACGTTTTTCTATCTTCTGCCAATCTAGCACATTCTGACAATGGAGCGCCAATGGTAGCAACAATATGGTCCGTGTATCGTGTAGGAGATCTACCTCTACTTCTTTTGCCTTCTACTTTTCCCTGGATGGTAAGTTTTTCAAGACCATTTCTTCGAAGCACATGTCCAAAATAGCTTATTATCTGTTCTGTTATTTGTGTTCTTAGTCTTTTCTTTATGTTTAGCTGGACCAGTATGGATTCATTTGTTCTTCGGGCCACCCATGGTATTCTCAGCATTCGTCTCCAGCAGTACATCTCAAATACATCTATGTTCTTTTTGTCTTTCTCATTAAGGGTCCAGCATTCCGATGCATAAGTAAAAACTGGAAAAACTACTGGTCTCTTTTTTGTATCGGTAGTAATTTCATGGCTTTTCCAAATTTTTGTTAATTTTACCACAGCGCTTTTTGCGATTGCTGACCGCCGCTTTATTTCTTCAGTACAACCTCCTTTGTTGGTTATTAATGAGCCCAGATACACAAATTTATCTACAACAGCGATATTGTTTATCCTAACCAGATGATTTTGATTGTTGTTAGCTCTGTCAATTATCATGATTCTCGTTTTATCCCTGTTTATTTTAAGGCCCATCGTTAAGCTTACGTCTTCTATCCGTTGTAGCAGGTGAATCAATTCAGTTTCAGAACTAGCGAGGATAGTAATATCATCTGCATATCTCAAGTTGCAAATCTTCTTCCCGCCAATGGTGATGCCACCGTTCCAGTCCTCAGTAGCTTTCCGCATTATCCATTCACCATAGATGTTAAATAAAATTGGGCTTAGTATGCAGCCTTGTCTCACTCCCTTTGTGACCCTGAAACTGTCAGTTAGTTCCCCATTTATTCTAACTCTGGCATAATTGTTATTGTACAGGCTTTTAATTAGCAGTATCAGATGATTAGGGACTCCCATTTCAGACAAAACCTGCCACATTTTACTCCAGTTGACCAAATCGAAAGCTTTACTATAATCTATGAAGCACAAATATGTTGTGATGTTGAATTCTCTGGATTTTTCTACAATCTGCCGTATGTTTAAAATTTGTTCTCTAGTACCACGTCCTGGGACGAAACCTGCTTGTTCCTCCGCAATGTTAGGTAGTAAAAAGGGCTTTATAATCTCGAGAATTATGTGTAAGAGTATCTTACTGCAATGCGCAATTAGAGCAATTGTGCGATAGTTGCTACATAAATCTTTCGCTCCCTTTTTATGTATGGGAATATATAGTGATTGTGTCCAGTCCTCAGGCCATTTACCTGTCTCCCACACTCTTTGACAAATTTGATGTATTATATCCACTCCAACGTCATCTAGGGCCCAAATCATTTCAATAGGTATGTTATCTGGACCGGCAGCTTTTTGACTTTTTTGCCTCATAATTGCTGCTTCAACTTCACTTTTGAGTACGTCAGGTTCCGTCGCAAAACTGGCATCTTCTTGTTGTGATTGGGCGTCTGTGCTTTCCTCCATCATCAGTCGTCCACAGTATTCTTTCCATCTGTGTAAAATATCTTTTTTAGAAGTGAGTAGAGTTCCGTTATCATCTTTGATAGCAGGGTAGTTTGGTGTAAAGGAACGTGTTATCTGCTTTATTTTTTTAAACATGTCTCTGGTCTCAGTTTTGGTTTTATGCCCTTCTATTTCCATGCAGATTTTGTTCAAGTGTGTGTTCTTGGCCTTTTTGCAGAGTCGTTTTATTTGACCGTTCAGCGCTTTATAGGCCTCTTTATCACTTTCACTGTTCAGTCCTGTGGCTTTTAAGCACTTCCTCTCCTGTATTTTAGTCCACGTGGAGTCCGTTATCCATTGTTTCCTTCTTTCTTCTCTATCACTCTTAATATTTTTCGCAGCATTATGCAATATGGATTTTGTTTTTGTCCATATGCTGTTTGAGGACTCGTCTGGATTTAATGATTGTTTGAGGTCACATAGCTTTTGCATTGCGGCTTTTTTGTACGGATCGTTATATCTTAGATGCCATTTAGTTGTTGTATTTCCTGTTTTTGGACTGCTTCTTAACTTCATGCGGAATTCAGCTGATAAAAATTGATGGTCGCTATTACAATCTTTTCCTGGATAGGTCTTAACATCCTTAACAGCGCTCCTCCAACGGGTTTTTACCAGTATAAAATCTATCTGATTTCTGTATCTATTTCCTGGTGATATCCAAGTGTATAGTCGTCTTGGGTGATGTTGAAAGCCTGTATTAGTAACAAACAGGTTGTTGTCTATACAAAAGTGTAGCAAGCGTTCTCCTCTGTCATTTCTTTGGCCAAGTCCATATAATCCGACGGTCTCTCGCAAGTAATGATCTTCTGTAGTTACACCAATTTTAGCGTTGATAAATGATAAAATGATAAATGAAGATATATAAACTGTGGCAATAAATGTGGAAAAATTCCCTGTCATATGTCGCTAAAGTTTTTTCGTTACTATCACTACTTAATGAACTCCTTATTTTAAACTTTTACCTTTATTTTGCGACTGTAGAAAGAAGTTGAAGTGAGTTACTACAAGATGTAAAGATAACTTGTGTCCATCTTGACATTTCCCGTCTTTTGAAGGAGATGGCGATTTTACTGATATTTGTCCATATTGCTTTAAACTCCTAAAATGTTAAAACCAATTATATTACAGTTATACTCCAATTTATAAAAAGTTATATTTTTAAATTTGTCTTTCCAATATTATACAACTCATTTATAACAAAACTGAAGTGAAATCACCTGGGGGCTTAGGAGACTGAGATCTCGGAAGCTTTGATGAATACTTCAGAGAGGTAATTTTAGGATTAATTTATAATATAATATATAATATATATATATATATATATATATATATATATATATATATATATATATATATATTTTATTTGTATGGACTCTAGAAGCTCTCTCTTCTTCCTGTTGGATATATTTTTTTTATTTGTATGGACTCTTCTAGAGTCCATACAAATAAAATTGGACGCAATAAACGATAAAAAAGATGTCAAAAATTTCAACAGAATATATTTTAACTTAATTTAAAAACACATAAAAAGACAATCTCAGAACGCCTATGATATTAAAATAACTGATTGTTTAAACGATAAACTAACATGTTTATCGTTTACTTAGTGGGTATGTCCTATGTTTTTAATATTATTTTAATTATCCCTTCAGATACTGACAAAGAATGTAGCGTAGAATCTTTTAGGTAATTTTAAACTGTTTGTCCTCGTTTTAGTGTAGTGTTTTGTACAATTTTATGTCATTATTAATGTTTTCACATTCTACGCTTGCCGGATAGTTTATATTTGACGAAATGCCCCTGAAGATGCTATTTTAAGCGAAAGTACTTGGGCTAGATTTAATTAACTTGTGCTCGATAATAGCCTTATTTATCAAAATTCATTTATTCTAGCATTCAACCTCATTTCAATCAAATATATATATATATATATATATATATATATATATATATATATATATATATATATATATATATATTGTTATGATATGTAAAATCAAGAAAATATCGGTTTGTTTAAAAATATTTCAAAGTTCAAAAACATTAAAATAATTCAGATAAGTCAAACAATAAACTACAAACATTTTGAAGAATGAAAGTCTTTTAATTTCGGATTACCTGTATTTAACAAAATGTAAGATATGCATAAATTATTTTCTTTGTTAAAATATATTTGTATGACGTGAATAAGCTTAAGTGAAATAAAAGACAATTGAACCGGGTTTTCCAAATACATTAGTGCAGTTGATTAGGACAATAGAATAGATTTTAGAAAGATAGGTTTTTGTTAGTTTTTAAGAATTGTACGAAAATATTATTTGTAAATAAGTTTTAGGAAATTTTATAATTATAGGTAAAAATTTGTTTGTTATCGAAATGAAGAAATGGGGATGGATGACGCGTTTTGATTGGATGAAATTGAAAAAGGTGGGATGATTGGTTTGAGAATGAGACTTTAGTTAGTTTTAGAAACAAAAAAGATAGTCAGTTGGTTTCCAAGGGTAGAAGGAGAACGGCCGTTGTTCTCGGGTAGTTTCCCAGAGGTAAGAAGCAGTAGCAGTGAAAGTTTGTGAGTTTTCGCGTAGTTAGTGTATCTGACAGAAGCTGATCCAGTAAAAGATTGTAAGTTATATTTTCTACTTATATTCCAAGAGTCACTGTTCAAGCCAACGAGAGATTCGGTTTATCGTAAAGAAAAGATATTCCAAGAGTCATTTTTCACTCAGGCCAACGAGAGATTCAGTTTATTGAGAGAAGAAGAAGCTAGCATAATTTGAACGATTCGTGCATTTAAAGGAGATCATTAAGGACAATAAACTTGCAATAATTTGTTGTAAGATTGCTGATTACCTAGGGAGCGCCTGAGAGTAGATAATATAGTCTACAAGGAACAAGGATTTGGACCACTCATCATCAGAGAGAGAAAAATATCATCAGATATTTTTGTTTTCTGCAGTTTTTCTTTTATTGATAACACAATTTTTACACTTAATTTAGAAAGGATATAAATATTTTGATTAGGAGAGTTAGAATAATTTGGGATTTTGAGATTTTAATTAATATTGTTTGTACCATTAATTTTGAAGGTTTTACGTACGTAGAACAAAATTTTGAGAATCATTATATGAGATTTTGTTTATTGAAAACATTTGAGTGTGAATTATTTCATTATTTTTATTTCAATATATAGTGTTATATCATATGTGTTTTTATTATTCCGGTATTCTTTGGACCTTACCTTTCACATGTAATAGCATAGATATTGAAGCACGAATTTAACCCTGAGATAAGAGAATTAAAAAGTATGATAGAGTCATAATCATATCATTTAAATAATTTTAATTATTTAATTAATTAATTAGCTAATTAATTGCTTGGCGCACCAAGACTTGAAATATCACAATAATATATATATATATATATATATATATATATATATATATATATATATATATATAACTGTTTATAAAAAATAAATATTACATAAAAATATATCTCACCTTAGTGCCATCAGTACATGATCTGCTAGTTCCAAAGACCATTCCAACTGTACAATATCCAATAAAGATTCCATTTTTATCTCCTGATTTTGGGAAGTCGTAAATTTAACTATTCCCATACCTAGATATAACGGAGTGCCCCATATGTGCATCACTTTTGACGGATTCGTCATCGGACCCCATTCCTTGAACGACCACCATAAAGATTCAACCAAAATTTCGACTGTCCAGTGTCGGTCCCTCAGTACAAGATTTGGAAGATATGATTTGAAGAATGTACCTAATAGATAAAAAGTATGTATGCACTCACACATTTTTTTACTCTGCAAACATATTAGCTTCAATGTATAATGTATGCCACTATTTACAAGAAAACTCAGATATTTTGAACTGAACTAAAATGGCAAGTACCACTATTAAGTTAGATGAAGTCCCATTGTTGGGTTCGATCACGGTAAATCCTTTCCATGAAAAATTTCCTCCACATTTTAGGAAAATATTAATACTGGATGAATTTCATTATCATCATCATTGGTGGTACAGCCCTATAAAAGAGCCTCGACCTTCCCAAATCTATTACGCCAGTCTGTTCTATCCATTGCCAACTGTTCCCAGTTTGCTGCGCCTATTTTTCTAACATCCTCATCTACACCATCAATCTATCTGAGTTTTGGCCTACCCCTACTTCTACTTCCCACATGTTGTGACATAAGGATTCTTCTAGGAGTGTAGTTCTGCTGTGATCTTGCCAGATGTCCTGTCCATCGTAGTCTTCCTATTTTGATAAGAGATACTACGTCTTTACCACCAAATATATGTTTATATCTCGTAGTTGTACCTTTTTCTCCAAACACCATTTTCACAGATACCACCGAATATTCTTCTCAGGGTCTGTCGTTCAAATATAAGCAGGAAGTTTTCATCTGCATTGGAAATGGTCCATGTCGCCGATCCATATGTCAACACTGGTTGTATAAGGGTTTTGTATATGGTTATTTTTGTTTTTTTGCTTAAGTTTCTGCTTCTCATATGTCTACTCAGTCCAGAATAGCATTTGTTTGCTAGGATTATTCTTCGCTTGATTTCTTCCGTCATGACGTTCTCCTTGGTGATCAGGGAGCCTAAGTATGTGAATTTGTCCACCACTTCAAAGGTAGAGTTATCAACCGTGAATTGGTGGCCGATGTTTCTGGCTCTATTGTTGGGTGTTGATGCCATTATCTTAGTTTTCTCCTCATTTACTTGTAGCCCCATATTTTTTGAGGCATTTGACAAGGCGGTATACATTTCTTCTAGCTTGGGAAAATTTGGGATGATTTATTAAAAATGTTTCCTCTGTTGTCTATTTGGGCATCCCTAACCGACTTTTCCAGAGCTATGTTGAAAAGGAGACACGCCAACGCATCTCCCTGTCTCAGCATAACATGCATTTCAAATGCCTATGACTGTTCGCACTGTATTTCAACTTTGCAAACAACTTTACGCATTGTACCCTTAACTAATCTTATTAGTTTATCGGGGATGTGGAATTCATCCATGGCTTCATATAATTTATTTCTTAGGACACTATCATAGGCCGATTTAAAATCTACGAAAATATGGTATGTGTCGATATTGAATTCATTGGGTTTTTCCAGTATTTTCCTTAGCACAAAGATCTGCTCTGTTGTTGATCGACCAGGCCTAAAACCACTTTGATATTCGCCAAGAAGCTCCTCTGAATATGCACTGAGGCAACTATATAAAATACTCGAAAATATTTTGTATGCTGTATTAAGGAGGGTTATTTCCCTATACTTGTTTGCTAAGCTGAAAGGTCCTAACTGACAAAATCGCAGTTTTGGTCCTAACGGTACTGGGTGGTAGCGAAAAGCATTCTGTATCTTCCTTTCAAAGCTGAGCTGTCCTATGTGTCATTAAATAGCTGTTTTGAAGTGATCCGTGTTGTCCTTAGTTCAAACTAAAAGCTGATTACTAAGCATTACGTCCTATCTGAGCTTTACAAACCTGAAGTGTCCCATTGTAACAGACAGGACAGTTAGTATTGCAATATGTAATGCTACCTTACAGATAGGACATATTCAGCATTGCACCTTAAAACAACATAACCTAAAAATCGAAAATATTTGTTTTCGGTAGTTTTTAGTCTTGAACATTCTTTATGTCATTTAGTCATGATATTCTTTACTTGAAGCTAAAAAGTATTTTCGACCTACCGTATCTCATTATCGTCGGGAGCATGCTCCAAATAGTCTATATATACCATCGGATATTTCAATTACAATGGTGTACAATGACTACAAAATAAAGAATCCCGATTGTCAGGGTAGTTATGAACTCTATTGTCAGGAAATTGCAAAACTCAACATATCGTTTGTACAACTTGGCTGTGAAGAGTGCTTCCAGTGTGCATCATATGATCTCCATAAGACCGAAACCAATCATATTAATCCAACACACAATTGTGTAGTGTGTGAAAACTATGTACCTCACAGAAATAAATATATTATTGCAGAAAAAGTATAAAAAAGATGCGGAATCGCAACTAAAATCATCAAATCTCATAGTTTCAGCAGCTCTTCAGAAAGTAAATGCTTTCAAGAGGAGATATATGTTTAAATAAATCATTTTTGCTAGGCGCATAATTGCTTTTAACGGACGTTTTGTTGCTGTCGGGAAAGGTAGGAACGTCCGTCCTTTAGGAATTCTGTGACACGAAGGAATATCAGGAAGAAGAAAAGAAGATATAGTGAAGAACATATATACTTTCTAAACATTCTTCCTCAAAAATAGGAATAAAAAACCAATAACAATTTGGCTGAATAAGAACAAGAACAAGAATTGGTGTTTGTTCAGCTTTTTAGTCTATATAGTAAATGCTACAGAAGTTAACTTAAAATAATTAACCATAAAAAATTTTGAGTGCTGACACACGTTTATGTCCGCGGACCATTTTCACCACCAGGTAGAAAAATCATTAAAAAGGATCAAAACTATTTGGGATTTTAATTACTATGTTCAATGTGTTCTAAATTCGACAAAACCGACCGATCTTGTAGCATTAGAGAATAGACATTTGTATGAGTCGGCAGATTTCAGTTCAAAATACAAATTAAAAGACTTATGCCACGCTTGTATCTCAATAATATTTGGCTTGCAATTTTTACGAGAGGCGAGAAAACATTAGAATATACAAACTCGTATTACACAGAAGATTTGACAGAACTGAACTTTTTAACTGCAGGTACATTTAAAACTGGTGTGACAATTCCACCTCCACAAACCTCCAACCGAAGAATTAGTCAAGAGAGAACGCAGAAGTTGCTGAATAACCTGCAAACTATAATTCCAGCTCCAGCCAACTGGAGACACTTTTGGGAAGAATTACCAGTAGGCTATGTAGCTGAATAGCACGAAAATGGAGTATTATCCATTATAAGTATTTTTAGAACATTAGAGGGCTATACTAATGTAATGTAAAAAATAAATGTCTCGTTATAGTGCAATAAAAGTTCGTTATAAAAAAATCTTGTCCTATCTGAGATTTTTAATAAAATCCTAAGCTGAACCGTCCTATCTATCAAAATTCATGTATCCTCTAAACTAATTACTTCCTTGGATTATCCCATAAATTCTATATACACAAATTAAGTTCATTCAAAATTACAGTTCGATATCAATTTTTCTCAAAATAGCACAATTGGTAGATAGGACCTTTCAGCTTAGCAGGGCAGTATAGTTTCTAGGGATGGTTGGAACAGGGATTTTTCAACAACTGTTACAACCTGTTTCAGTTCCAAAAATTACCTGTTTCAAGAAAACTGCTTCAGTTCCAAACTGTTCCAAGTCTAACACTGTGTTATGGGTTGTTTCAGTACCGGTTCGGTTTGTTCCAGAAAGGATGTGGCATTAACAATAGACCATTGTATTTGTGGTTGTATATTTTGAAAGTTTGAAGTTTTGTCGTGAGTCGACAATTCACAGTTTACAATCATGGTTTATGCGCATGCACATACTTTCCACTCCACTGGAACTGCAACAACCATATAAAAGAACAGCAATGCAACACCAGTCTCTGAAGTAATTGTAAATACAATGGTCTGTTGTATGATAAAAAACTGTTATATTGGAAACAGGAAAACTTATTGATCAATATCTGTTCCAACCTGTTCCAAATAAAAACCTGTTTCGAAAAGAACAGATCCTGTTCCAAAGTGGCATCTCTAATAGTTTCTACATTCCAATTGATCACCCTTTTTATGTAGCGGGCAAACGATCCCAATACACTACTTTTCCGGGATTTTTTCCTCATTCCAGGCTCTCAGTATGATTTTATATACAGGGTGGTGAATCGTTAAACGGGCCATAGAAAACTCAATGAGAAATTCTAAATTGTTGAATTCCTGCTTCCCTAATTATTTTACACCAAAAGTCATGGGAAACTATTTGTAGAGGACTCAAATATGTATCGAAAACAATTGTTAAAATTGTTCTACGACTTAAACGCATTCCAAAATTTTGCTAAAATATAATAAATTTTTCAGGCCACCCCTAAAAGTCAGGCCAGACGCCGTGAAAAGAATGTGTATTACGTGTTGCGTTTTGTCATATTGACGTTTCTAATATTTGACAATATTTAAATCAACTATATTATATTTATTATTCAAAAGTAAAATTATATTGATTAAAAAATGTACTCAGTTAAGGAGAAAAGAGCAATAATAAAAATGTTTTATTCATGTTTTATTATAACATTTGTTATAGTTTTATGTTTAGAAATTATCATATATTATTATTAGGAATAAAGATCACAGTAACAGTATATTGGAATTCATTGAATTGTTGTATAACTTAACATGGAATTAAATTTTAGTGAATTAGAATATCTTACGTTAAATAAAGATCCGGTAGTGACAGGAAAAGGTTCGCGCTATTGCCTGAATACAACATTATGCGATTTTTCGTCAACTGAGTACATTTCATTATATTGATCGATTTGTAAACAATATAATTTATTGTTCACAAAGTAATATTGTTCAGTAGTAGTAGTATTTAGTAAAATTCATTGTTTATAATTTAATCATAAAATAAAAAAAATTGACAATTCAAATTGTCAAACATCTGACATCGATATGATAAATGGATAGAACACACACTTTTTAATATAGTCTTGTATTACCGATGGCCTAACTATTAGGGGTGGTCTGAAAAATCTATTATATTTTTGCAAAATTTTGAAGTACATTTGATTCGTAGAACGGTTTTAACATTTGTTTTTAATTCAGAATTTAGTCCTCTACAAATAGTTTTTTATAACTTTTGATCTAAAATAATTAGGGAAGCAGCAATTCAACAATTTAAAATTTCCCATTGAGTTTCCTATGGCCCGTTTGGCGATTCACCACCCGGTATATGATTAGTCAGAGTAGCACCTACACATTTAATAAGTTCCGCGGGTATACCATCACTTCCTGGAGATTTATTCTATTTTAGGTGTTTTATTGCATCCCGTACTTCTTGAATTGATGGAGGGTCCAATGGTGTATTGTTGCTTGCTCCTGGGGGTGATTGATTTGGATCTTCTACTTCGATAATAAGTAGTTCTTTATAGTGTTCCACCCACCTTTTCAATACTTCTTCTTTTGTATTGAGTATATGTCGAAAAACTGAGGGTAACACAAAGGCGAATGGAGAGATCAATGCTGGGCCTGACCTTAAAAGATCGCGTGAGAAATGAGGAGATACGCCGTGCGAACTGGCGTAGACGATATTATACTGCGAATCAATAAACAAAAGTGGAGGTGGGTTGGACATGTTGCTAGAATAGAAGACGAAAGATGGACGAAGAGATTATTGAAGCGAAGTCGAGGCAGACCACCCACCCGATGGACCGACGACCTAAGGAGAATAGAAACAAACTGGATTGCAGCAGCTAGAGATAGAGAGAACTGGAGACGTTTGGAGGAGGCCTACATCCAAGAATGGATGTGAAAATGGGGCTGGATGATGATGATGATATGCCCCTCCTTATCCTTACATAGTCCGATCCTTTGTTTAAATTCTTTTCTTGCATTTACTGGATGAATTTAATTCTTCAGAATTTGTGGAAATTCTAATAGTTCAGGAAAAAATATGTACCTGACCCACTAAATGTAGGAGCACTACGGTGTAAGGCATACATATACAAACAAATTGTTTTATCACATAAATATTATCATGTTAAAAAAACCTTACCTCTAGTTTCTTGATATTGGTCCAACAATAGTCTAACTTTATTAAAACCAATGGAAGAATTCTGATTCTTTATCTTTACTACAGCTAAAACTTGACTGAACTCCGCACAAAAATGAATACATAGTTTCTCGATAATCTTCTCTAAAAATGTGCTTTTCTTTACTAAAATTCTCATGTCGTTTGACGGTTTCATAACGTTCTCGAAACGTTCCAATTTCATTGGTTGAAACTTGGGGTTGCTCTGTGGGAAGTTCGTTCGCACCCATTTATGTATTATGCTGTGATCGTAAGTGACTAGCAGATAGTTTTGTTGTAAGTATATGTTTAAAATAAAATTTTTCAGCTAAAAGAAAGGATGGATTTATTATATATGATTGAAAAAAACACGCAATTTGATGATATTAAATAAGTGTATTACCATTTATTAATACGTAAAGCATATGCATTGGAATGGATTCGAAATTATTTAACCCAGAAAATGAAGCATTTAAAAACCGAAAAATTACTATATAAAATAGTAATACGACTACACCCTACCAAAGGCTTTCCAACCAATTAGCCTA
This sequence comes from Diabrotica balteata, assembly GCA_918026665.1. NCBI lineage: Eukaryota > Metazoa > Arthropoda > Insecta > Coleoptera > Chrysomelidae > Diabrotica > Diabrotica balteata. The sequence goes on along the minus strand of OU898283.1, from coordinate 6,119,451 downwards.
ACATCATTTCTGTTGAAAACGATGGAAAGGCTATGCGAGAGGTACATAAGGGATGAAGTTATGGTCCATAACCCACTTCACCCAAATCAGCATGCATATACTTCGGGAAGATCTACCGATTCTGCACTGCATCAGGTAGTGGGAAGAATTGAAATATCGCTGGATAATAAAGAATCCATCCTAGGTATATTCATAGACATCGAGGGAGTGTTTGGTAAAACCACATTCCTAACCATTACTCAACAGCTCATGTCAGGAATGTTCCCCTGGCCATAAGCGAATGGATATTCAGTATGCTCTCCAATAGAGCAATAATCTAGAGGCATGGTTAGAGGCATGGTTACGAGGGGGTGTCCACAGGAAGTGGTGCTATCACCACTTCTCTGGAACATAGTTCTAGATACCCTGGTTAACCAACTCAGCAGCAACGGTTTCTACACAATCGCCTATGCAGACGATATTGCTGTCCCACAAAGCAGTATGTTTGAGAAAACACTATGTGAGAGATTACAAGTTGCTCTCCGACTAGCAAGGAACACTATCTATAAATCCTAAGAAAACAGAGATAGTCCTATTTACCAGGAAAAGAAGAATCACGGGCTTAATACCCCCAAGGATTCTAAACTACAGTCTAAATTTTTCTGACGAGGTGCAGAACCTTGCTATTACCCTTGACAGAAAGTTAACATGGAACTCACACTTAGATGGTAGAGCATATATTGCCTATGAGCAGTGTCGACGAACAATCGGACGCACCTGGGACAATGCTAACTTACGGAGGTATTGCTTGGGTACCAAAAGTACTACAGGCAACAGCGATTAACAAACTAAACCATATTCAGCGGATGGCTTGCATAAATATAACAGTTGCCATGAAAACAACACCAACTGCTGCAATGGAGTTGATCATTGACACCACGCCTCTAGATATATATGTTAAAGAGGTGGCGCTAGTGACAATAATGCGACTGCGCTCAGCTGATGCAAACCTTGATGTAGGAATGAGACAATTGAGAACTCGTTTCTGGCGGGAGAGCTACCACTGCTACAGGCATGCTGCGACTCAATTGAACCAAAAGTTTGCCTTTAACAAACCCTACAAAATCGAAACAAGACAGTATAGGGAGACAAACATGGCAAATGCCTATTGCATATACACCGATGGCTACAAAATGAAAGAAGGCTCAGGATGCAGGATATACTCCAGATCACTGAACCTAAGAATAAAGTGGGGCATGGGCAAAAATGCCAGCGTATTTCAGACAGAACTGGCTGGTATCTCCATAACCGCAAAAGAGATAACCCAAAAAGGTATAACAGGAAAAACTATAATGATCTGCACAGATAGCAGACAAGCGCTACTAAACTTGAATAGACATCGTGTCACATCAGGGTTAGTAATGGAGTGTCATGAGTGTACGCGTTCGGCGAGTCCTGGCCCACACCTGCACACATAAGGGAGTCTATGTATATAATGTCTCCTGGTGACTTGTCCACCTTCCTAGAAATGGCAGGATGGACAATGAGCTAAGGGCGACAGCTCCCTGGGAGGATGCACAATGGGTCAATTGTGGCCTAAGTGCTGTGAAACGTAATTCGCCTTCCCTACTCTACAGATACAGATACTATATAAAATATTTTTCAACTCGAATATCTGGGGGAAGTTAATAGAAAAAGCGTAGGATCTCGTGGATGTCGAGATTTTTACAGCCTCATCGTTTTTTTAGTAACATTTAAGCAAAAAAACGACTTTTATTAAGCGACTAAAAAAAAACCATAACGCAGTAAAAATTTCGATACCCACGAGATAAAACGCCTTTTCTATTGACTTCCCCTTAGATATTTCAGTTGAAAAGAAGCGCCCAGTAATTTTTGGATTTTTCAAGTGCTTTTTCGGCTTTATTTCCTGGCTTTGTAGAATATCATTTACGTAAAAGTAACCAATGATATGAATTCTCGATTTCCACTACATTCAGACTAAATATTCAGTGTCAATAGATCTTATTAGCAGTTTCACGTGACGATTCTGCCGACGCTGTGTCTCTGCCACCCCATAATGGACATAAAGTGAACCGCTGGATCGAAATGTCATGGCTCGATTAAATTCTTGCTTCTGGGTATTGTGCATACTTCTTTACCGCTGTAAACTTTTGTACTAAATAGAACAAATTGTTACTTCCTGCATATATCTCCCGTGTAAGATAGGCAATGATTTTAGTAAAGGTTCAGTAATAAGTTCTCAGTACAAACTCAAGCTTATAATTCTTTTTTTATTACCTAGTTCATTATTTTTTAGTTAGCGGACTTTCAATTTCAATATATTTAACAAATTTCGATATATGGACCAAATCTTTTGATTAAATACACAAACCTACAAAAATTACAACATCGTGTAACGATCGACAAAGACTAGCAAAAACAATGTCTAAATAAACAAAAACCAACTTACCTTAGCGTCAATGTTAAGATGTTTTAACTCCAAGAGTTTTTCCTTGCTATTAAGTAACAACAAGTCTGTTAAATAAAAATTAAAAAGCATTGAAGAAGAATCTCCAACTCCATTTTTATCATCCGGAAATACTGAACGATAATTAAGCGCTAATGACTTCAGCGAGGAATTATATTCTATATGTCCATTATCTTTGACACCAGTTAAGGAAGTATCATCAATGTATAATGAGCAATTCTAAAACAATAATTTATATTTGATAAGTTCATATAATTTTAATTTACCATTTTTATTGGGAATAAGCCACAATTTTACTTTAAAAGAAGTTTATTTTGAAGTTTCGATTTCTACTTCGAAAATCGTTCTAAAAATACAAAACATTACCGTTGTATTAATTGTTTACCGTTTTATAAAATATACTTACCTTTGGAATAATAGGCCTAAATCTTTGGAAAATATCGTCTTCTTTACAATAATGTTCATAAACAATTGAAGACTTCCTACTTATCTTATTGGGGTCATGAGCTATGTTATAAAATGCTCCATTAATAACGGCACTACTCTGTGACATTTTTATATGCAGTTTCTAAAAGATAAATATATAATGCAATACTGAATATAATTTCCATCAACATCTGTAGCAACAGTAGTTGCTACAGTTTGCTGAAGATTGGTTATATTCAAATTTACCGTAATTCTTCAATATTTGCTATCGGATATACAGACATATATAAACTTTCCAATACTAACAGAACAATATAAACAATATAACCGACAAATCTCAATACTTAAGGAGTAAATTGGCCAACCAGTGCATCCTTCCTACGTTGACATGTAGATGTCAAACTTGGACCATAACCAAGGTAAATATAAACAAACTAGCCTCAATAGAAAGGGCAATGGAAATGGCAATTTATGTATACTACTGTCAGATAAAAAAACAGAACCATTAACGAATGCTGGTATGCCATTCAAAACTCGATTTTAGAGAACGTACAAGAGTCTTTGAAAACACCTACCATGTGGCAAAAAATAAGTGGATGACACAAGAAATTCTAGATCTGATGAAAGTTCGACGGCAACACAAAAATAGAAATATTATCGAATATCGTGAAATTAATAAACGCATAAAAAGAAAAATTAAGCAAGCCAAAGAATCCTGGCTTGAGAATTTATGTAAAGAAATAGAAGACCTCCAAAAAAAGCATGACAGCTTCAACCTGCATAATAAACTTAAATATACTGCCGGAATTAGAAAACAGAAAAATGCTCACATTCTTAAAAGCGCGGACGGAAAAATTTGTGATCATGAACAACAGTGCAAAGAATGGGAGAGATACATCACTGACCTTTTTGACGATGCTTCTAGGGAAAATGCTCCAAATACTGCCTATGACAACCAGTTGGACAGAGATCCCAATATACTGAATTCGGAAGTCGAAAAGGCAATACAGCAAGTAAAAAACAATAAAGCACCTGGACCAGATCAAATCCCTGCCGAACTACTTAAACTTTTGGATGAGGAAAGCATTGCCTGCTTAACCACTTTCTTCGACAAAATTTACAACGAAGGAAAAATACCAGATGATTGGTTAGAGTCACTGTTTATAACATTACCAAAGAAAAGCAGGCCCACCAAATGCAGCGATTTTAGACTAATCAGTTTGATGAGTCACACACTGAAGATACTCTTACGAATTATACAAAACCGAGTATTCCTTCTATGCGAAAGTAAGATGGGTGATAAGCAATTTGGATTTAGAAACGGTCTAGGAACTAGAGAGGCACTATTCTGTAATCGCGTTCTATTAAAAAAAAGTTGTGAATTCCGAAAGAATGTTTATGTTTGTTTCATCGACTTCGAGAAGGCGTTCGACAGAGTCCAACACAATACACTTTTCGACTGCCTACGGGCAGCAGGACTTGACCACTATGATATAAGACTGCTGAAATACTTATATTACAATCAAGTAGCCTCTATCCAAATTGGAGACAGTCCCACTAAAAAAATACCCATCAAACGTGGAGTACGGCAGGGTTGTGTTTTGTCACCCACTCTTTTTAATCTGTACTCTGAAGAAATCTTTAGGGAGGCTTTGGATGACAGACAAGAGGGAGTAAGACTAGGTGGAGAAGTAATCAACAATATTAGATACGCTGACGATACAGCCATTCTTGCAGAAAGTTTACAAGATCTCCAAACATTACTAAATCTAGTCAGTGAAGCAAGTTATCGGAGAGGCCTAAAAATCAACATTTCAAAGACAAAGTGGATGGCAGTTGGAAAGATCCATATAGATCAAGGTCTGCTTTCTCTTAATGGAGAAGAGGTAGAAAGGGTAAATCATTTCAAATACCTTGGCAGCTGGTTAAATGTAAATTGTGACTCTGATGAAGAGATAATATCCAGGATCGAAATATCACGTAAGGCTTTTATGACCTGGAAACCAGTTTTATGCAACAGAAACCTGTCAATGAACATTCGTAAGAAGGTCCTGAAATGTTATGTGTGGTCGATCCTATTGTATGGTTGTGAGACATGGACGTTAAAAACCACAATGCTAAACAAGTTAGAAGCATTCGAAATGTGGTGCTATAGACGAATCCTAAAGATATCGTGGGTTTCGCACACTTCCAATGAAGATGTTCTTCAAATGATCAACTCAGAACGTCTGCTCATAAACATCATAAAGAGGAGAAAAACAGAATACTTCGGCCATATAATTAGAGGACCCAAATACCATTTACTTCGCCTTATAATACAAGGAAAAGTGGAAGGAAAGAGATGGATTGGTCGAAAGAAACTTTCATGGCTGCGTAATATTAGACAATGGTGTGGTTTCACAGTAGAAGAATTATTTCGCGCAGCAGCCGACAGAGAAAGGTTTCAGGAAATTGTAAGCATGATGACGGCCAACGTCTGAATACGGACACGGCACCCAAAGAAGAAGAAGTCAGATAAAAAGAGGAACGACTGGGTAAGATCAAAAACAAAAGTCGAGGATATCACAAGAAAAATTGCCAAACTCAAATGGAGCTTCGAAGGCCTTATTGCTAGACAAAAAGACCAACGTTGGAAGAAGACGAAGAAGAGGAAGAGGATATAGATGTTTACAGAATGTTCATGAAGCAAGGAGAAAGAGCGTATAGCTGTATGTTATGCCATGCTGTTAAAACCATTGTGTGTACACCTGCAAATTTCGAGCAAAGCAAAATTTGTGTATGTACATCCCTCACAAAAAGTGTATAATGGCATCTGCATAATGTTCTTAATTGATTGTAGATGTTTGTTGGTCCTTAACAAATAATGCAACTTATGTCTGAAAACCTACATTTTTCAATAAATCTACTTAAATTGATATTCATATAAGAGAGTTGAAAGTACTGTAGATTCATAGAATAACAAATAAGAATGTTAATATATCAAAGATTATAAAAGGAAGAATCGCATAATTTGCATATTAAAAAAATATAGGCTCCTTTGTTTGAAAAAAAAAAATGTTTGAAACATTTGCCAGACGATTTTAATAATAAAGCATTGTTAATGGAAAGTAAGGCAAATATAACAAATAGCAATTGCACGTGTAAGTTCATGGTCATTTTTATACTGTTTATTTTGGCGAATATTAAAAAAGTATTTCAGATTACAAAACTTGATTTTAACCTTAGTCAAAAATCAAAATTACCATACAAATATAAAGGAAATAGCTATAAATAATACAATCAAAGGAAGTAGATACGATAATATCTAATTTATAAACTGAAAAAATATTTAAAAGAAACATAATCTAAAAATCTGGTGGGGTCAACGTTGATCATAATATTATCAATGAAAATAGATACTCTATCCTAAAAAAATATTTAAAATAACAAGGGAAATAATAGTCAACAAAAAATTCAATAACATTTGACTTCTTTTTGCATAAATATGGTGCAAGATAAAGGAAGGGTCCAGAAAATCTGGGACTATTCAGTATCATTGCCAATTTTTTATGTACATTATATAAATATGAGGAAGAGGAAAGGCATATGTTTACTATGGTTCATAGAACAGAATACAATAACAAGCATTGATGATTAAACACAAAAAGTGCTGAGAGTATACAATAAAATTCATGGCAGATATAATCAGAATCCGGATGCGGAGATTCTACTTCAGAAATAACTATAACAATATCGTAAGCTGTATATTGGAACAGTCAGATTGGCCCCTCGTATAGTATGTGGTGTATAATCTGCCATTTTGCTCCATAGTATCAACAAAGCTCTGACATAACTGAAACTTATTCCCCACAAGTGAAGACTTACTCCGCACCTTATGTGATCCGTCCAGATTATTTTAAAGCAATGAGAGACGTCACATTGAGTGGAAGGAACACAGCTCGTATGTCACCACTAATCAATTCACTCGCATCTGGGTGGGATCGTGCGTTGTCCAACAACAACAAAGCTTTCCGAGGCAGAATTTTGTTTATTAGGTAGGCATCAATGACTGGCACAAAGTCATTAAAAAACCAGTCCTTAAAAGTGTTACAGTCCATCTATGCATTGCGTTGGTCGCTATAGATTGTAAGTAAGCAATTTATTTGGACGTTTTTTGAATGCTCTTGGATTTCTGGAATTTCCGATTAAAAGAGGTTTTAATTTTAATGAACCAGAAGCATTGTTGCAAATCATGATTGCGACTCTCTCTTAGCTTTTTTTGTAACCTGGTGCAGTTCCTTCATTTTTAGCCGCGCTAGTGTTTTCGTTGGAAGCATTTTAAAGTTAAGGCCTGTCTCATCACAGTTAAATATTTGGTCTGAAGTTAGTCCATCTTTAAGGATAATGTCTTGTAATTTTAAATAAAATGTTCCAATTTCAGTTGAGTCAGCAGAAAGTTTTTCGCCATGTGTCGGATGCCATATTTCTTTTTCCATAAGTCAATCCATCCTTCACTAGCACAAAAGTTTTCTCCTCCATCCATAAACTTCTTCTGGAATTCGATAGCTTTTGCTTGGAGTATTGGACCACTTATCGGACTGCCCAATCCTCTCATTTGTGAAAACCACAAGAACAATGCCTCAGAAGTTTGTTCATAGTCCCCTTTCTTCATAGTCCCCTTTCTTCATAGTCTTTCGGGCCAATCCACTACCACCACTCACACTTCGGTTAACCCACTGTTCGATTTTATTCCGCTTACGCTTCCAATCTCCAACAGTTACTTCTCCGACACCTAAATCTGAAGCAACCTTCTTTATTGATTCACCCTTGTCCAACCTCTTAATTGCATTCACTTTTGTTTCTAAAGATACAACTACTCTGTTCCGCTTTTCACTCATATTGCACAGAAAGATGCTCTCTTACACTCACAAAAATCAACTTATGAAAAATTAATTATGAAACTTAAACTTATAAACTCGAAAAAATACACAAAACAGTACATAAAAGCAAAAATTTCACCGTACAGTAATTTGACGATCTGAATGACAACAAACAAATCGGTAGTTCAATTCACAATGATTAACATAGAAAGTAACAGAAGTTGTAGACAAAACACGACACAGAAATTTCTGGAAATAAGGCGGTGTCAGCTTAACCTAAACACAATTCTCTTCTTATCAATAATCCACAATTTTCAATGGATTGCCCATATAACAGCTGCCGATATAACTTGTGACCACCGACCCTTTTTTTATTACTCAATATTGTGATTCAACAAGTACAGCTATAAAAGTAAACCACAGGCAAAATTTTGCCTCAGTTAACCGAGGGGCTCGGATAACCAAGCTTGGATAATCGAGAGTCTATTCTATTACCAATGTTTTTGTAGAATACTTTGGCTCTGTATTTCAAACATCAAATAGTCTCAATAGTACACTGAATCAGGGGAGTTGTTACTTTTCAAAAATAACAGTTGAGAATGTTCTCCAAAGCATTAAAAGACTAAAACCCAAAAAAGCCACAGATAATGACAATATACCAGCATACATTTTTAAAGGTTGTGCAGAGACTCTTTCTGTCTCTCTCACACTAGTTTTTAATTTGTCACTTAAACAACGTAAATTTCTAGATAGCTTAAGCATGCAGTTATAACACCTATATTTAAATCTGGTAATGCTGGAAACATTGAGAATTATAGGCCTATATCTGTCATCAATTCAATTGCTAAAATATTCGAGAATGTGCCTTATAACAATATTTTTAATTACTTTGGAGATTTTGTCCAGAACAACATGTTTTTTACCAGGGAAGTCCACTGTGTCAAATTTGTGTGTTTTTACAAGTTCTGCAGCAGGGGCCATAAATAATAAATCTCAGCTGGATGTCATTTTTACCGACCGTACCAAAGCTTTTGATAAGATTGATCACTCTATATTTATTGAAAAGCTAAGCAAATTTGATTTTGATTCAGAAGCATGTATGTTTATGAGGTCATATCTCTCTGATAGGTTAAATCAAGTTAAAGTGAGGAACAGATTATCTAAGCCATTTATGTTGACATCAGGTGTACCATAAGGTAGCAACTTGGGTTCTCTTCTGTTCGCTATATTTATTAACGATTTGCTTCACTGTGAAGTGAAGTTTTCAACAAGCCTGCTATTTGCAGATGATTTTAAGATTTTTTGAGAAATTTTAACTCTGCCGGACTCTGAGATGCTGCAATGGGATCTGAACTCAGTAAGTCAATGGTCAATATAACAAAATGTTTCTAAACATTTCTAAATGTCATGTTTTTACTATCACTTGAAAAAGCCAATACATGGAGAACCAATACAAAATTTATACCACTGTACTTGGAAGAAAGAACACTTGCAAAGATCTTGGAGTAACGTTTCAGCAAAATTTGAGATTTAATGAACATTTTCGGATCATCATTGGAAAGGCATACAGAACTCTTGGCTTCATAATTCGTAATTCAAATTTTTTTAAAAGATTTGAAACTCTAATATCATTATACAAAGGACTGGTAACACCTCACTTGGAGTATGCCTCTATTATATGGGCACCACAAGCTGAATTCAATGTTCATCTGATTGAAAAGGTCAGATTGTTTGGTATCTATCCATACATGATTTCCTATAATATGTTTACTTGTTGTAAAGTTCAGCTACTGGATAAGAGATGAAGTTTTCATTCAGCCCTTTTTATTTACTATGTTGTAAATAACATTAAATATAAAGATTGCTTCTCAGAATTACTTTTTTCTACATCTCAGAATTACTTTTTTCTAGGATACCCTTAATTTATTACTAGCATTTTTAGAATTGTTATTGTTTGCACTACAGGTATTATTGCTGTACCATTCAGATATGAGTAAAAATTGTGATTTTAAAATGTGTTAGTCTGAATATTACTGACTCTCAATTACTGCATTAAAGTTAATCATATTATATGGTAAAAATAAGAGTAAACAAAAGAAAAAATTAAGAATATAGAGATCTATTTTAGTAATTGCTGAGATAGATCCGATAGCTGAAATATCTAGATATAGAAATCTTAATTCTTAGTAAATTATAAGCATATAATAAAATAATAATAGGTAATTCGTACCTCCACAGATAATGGACCTTGTGCAACCAAAATGGTCTCTAATGATATGCCAAAGCTGAACTCTGCCAATCTCGCCTCTTTTACTTGATGCTCTGCATGTCTTAATACTTTAATTTCAGCATCCATCAAGTTAAGGGTTACCAATAAAGACTTGGCATTCTTTAAAATGCTTCCATCTAAATGTAATTCACTTGCTGTAGCATGTACAAGACAGCCTGGTGTTTCAGAGCGCAATAACATTGCTGATATGTTATAAACATGAACTGCCATAAACTAAAAAAAGATAAAACTCTAATATCCAGAAAAAAACAATAATATAAATCTATTACCTGTGCGAAGCTGTTAATAAAATGTGGTACTTTCTTTTCTCTAAAATCTATAATATTATTTGAAACAACTGATGTGTCTTCTGGTACTTTTGTACTTAAATCTTTGTTAATTCTTACATCTTTTACCATTAATGTGACTAGTTTGGTTAGATCAGAATTAAGGAAACTACTTTTAATTCCAATTTCATGTATATGCTAAAAGGGAAACACCTTACAATGAAAGTTTTAGTTTATAGTTTTATTTATATACTTACTATGTTAAAGCCATTCTTAGATAAATGTATATCACAGAGTTTCAAGTAAGGTAAGCCTATTCTGCCTATTTTTAAGGAAACTTCATACTTCTTTTCGAAATGCCAAGAAATTATCATAGGAAGGATCCTAAAATTAACGCAGTTAATTTATATTGTCATAAAGTTCTACACGAATACCTACCAAGAAAGCGTGAAAAATAAAACAAAAACTATGATAATAAATATAAGTAATCCTCCCATGTTTAAACTGTGTTATAAATGTATATTAATAATTGTTACATCTTAAAAATACTTATAAAATTCGAAGGTCTGATTTTTATTTTCTTGTTTTTGAATAATTTTGACAACCGTTATTGACATATGAAATGTCAACAGGAACAGATGTCGCTAACTAGTGTTAATTTAACCAACAGAGTCCATGGGCGTATCTTAAAAATTATTATTCCACGTTAGAGAAATCAGGATACTGCCTTGCTTCGAATCTCGGAAATCTTACAGTGACAAACAGTGAAAGTATTAGGTGAAGGATACAAATTGTGGTATGCGGTGAAAAGTAACACTAATAATGGAGTTGATTAATTGCTGATATAAAAATAACAGATACTGCCGTAGAAGTTAAAGGAACGAGTGATGGAATAATGTTAATGAAATTTATATTTGCTAAGGAAGTGTTGAATGTTGTGTGTATGCTTGTTAAATCTGGGTCTGGGCACAGAATAATAAACAATCAGAATGTCCACTCTCAGATGCCGCCTTTGAAGTTTTTCAGCACGTGCGCCATGTTTTAGAAGGAAACACAATAATACAGACATATGATTTTTGAGTTTATGTAATTGTTTATATGTATGTTTAATTACATTATAGTTATGTTATTATATTTAACAGAGTTAATATAATTGTATAGTATGTCTATGATTGCCGTAAGTCAATTAAACCGGGTTAATTTTTCTATGCACACCACATAAACAACACTAGTTCCCTCTAAAACATGGCGGAACGTCTGCGCGAAGGAGATGCGCGTACTTAATTTTCCGTGGAGAGTGGGTATTCTGATTGTTTATTATTCTGTGGTCTGGGTGAGACTGAAAGACAAGTTGATTAGCAGGTGTTTTAAGAAAATTTGGACAAAGGTCAGATGAATAGAGAAGCAGTGTATTAGTACAAGTTTACACAAATGTTTCGCTGTACATTCGCCAACTCATTGCTGAAAAACGTCGTGCGAGGAGAACCTGGCAAAGATCTAGAAACAACATAGATCAACATATGTACAATAGACTACATAGACGACTTGGTGTAGCCATGAAAGGTACAAGCAACGGAACCTTTGAACATTACATTAGAAACCTTACAGCATATGACCAGAGGTTGTTGATGACGACTAAAATGCTTAAGAAACCATACACAACTATCCCCCCATCCGTAAACGAAATGGCGAATGGGGTCCTTCCAACAAAGAAAAAGCGGAGGTCTTCGCTGAATATCTTACAAGCGAGTCAGCAGACCCTGATAGTGGAAGAAATAACTAGCGCAGTATCTCAAATGTCCCCTCCGATAAAAAGTTTTACTCCTACAGAACTCAATAAAGAAATAAACATTCAACTCACGCAAGGCTCCAGGTTATGATGTATTCTCGGCAAAGTACTAAAACAACTTCCTCGCAAGATCATTACTATGCTAACAGTTATATTTAACCGCATGCTAAGCTTATCATACTTTCTAAAATATATGGAAATTCGCTGAAATCATTATGATCCTTAAGCTAAAAAAATGTGCAATGAAGTAACATCTTATCGACCCATCAACGTACTCCCAACAGTTTTTAAAAGATTGCTGCTATTGGTGGAGAGGATAAATGTATTACCACACTTTCCACATTTTAGAGAGGCTTAGTTGAATACCTAATTGCTTCAAAATATTTATTAAGGACCACTGAAGCAATAAAACACTAAAGACGTATTTTTCCTTCGATTTATTCATAGTGAACTTCAGGGCTGATTCTATATTGATAATTATCGCAATTCTGATAATAATAAAAAGAGTTACAAAATATCATTAGCTTTGCAGTGCTAGGAGGCAGTAACAAAGATATAGAGTATTAAGAGAAACAAAACTGGTATATGGTTTAACACAAAACACCGGTTCTAACGTTAGCGCATCTATCACTCACACTGCACGCACTTTTCGGGATCGACAACACATCTCGTCTTTACTTGCCGAGAGGCAAATTCGCACTGTCCTAAGTTAGATAACGCGGGGTGGAGAGAGATTATGAGGAAGAGAAATAACTATATTATGATTACAATATTATAAATAGTATTATAAATAAAACAGCTATAAAGAATAAAAGCACATCATCAATTTCTAACATTAAAATCACTCCACTACCTAATGAGAAAAAGTTTTGAAGAAAATAAATACTCCAACGTTAGATTCCTAGATATCTCACATGAGCTTTTGGCACAGAGGTCTGCTCTACAAAGTAAAAATAGCACTATCCAGTAACTATGTAGAGTAACTGTTTGATACGTTTATTTGGTAAGTTCCCTATTCAGCGCATCGCCTCTCTAGTCGACGGCTGGTGAAGGCAATTAAATTTTATGACTTTTTTATCTGGGAATGTATCGTAATATTGTCGTTCCGTGGGTCTCCCCTCTATTTACAGTCACGTGACACGCTGTCAGATTTGTGAGGACGTTGACGTTTTAGTATTAAGTCTTATGGGATTATTTTGTTAAACTTAAATATTTTATTTTGTGGTGTTAACATCCGGATACAATTTTTAGAATTAATTAGTTATTTATTTATAGTGACATTTATAGTTCAACAAAAATATTTTTTGTCGTTAATAAAGATTTATTAACATAATCTGCGAAAGTGAGGTTATATTATACATGATCAACCAATGATCAACATCCATGGTACAATGAATATGTTCATTGTACCAGTACCATTCACAAAAGCGTCCTGATAAAATTTCAAACAATCGCCACCATGAGCAGGTCAGTCGATTTTGCTTTGACACTTTCTTAACCCTCGGAGCGAATTTGATTTATGTAGATATAGTCAGTCGAATTTGTACCTCCGAAACAAACTGAATTAAATAAAACTTTAAGTCACATGTGTCTATTTTAATACAAAAGTAATTTTTTGTAATAGAAATTTAATTTCGTATTTATTCGAACCAGGAGTCTCTTGCGAAAATTAACCGTAGGACATTCCTAACGTAATAAACTATTTCCCCCTACTCAAAACCTACACATCAAATATATATATATATATATATAATATATATATATATATATATATATATATATATATCTCGCTGTAAAATTCAATGACCAACAATCCTAACTCTGTCCTATTAACTTCGGAGTCCCCCACAGAAGTGTTCTCGGACCGCTGCTTTTCTCAACCTACACAGCCGATATACCAGAGACTAATAATCCTACAATCCCTTCCTTTGCTGACGACGTAGCAATACTAACTATAAATGAAGATCCCATACAAGCCTCACAAGACCTGCAATTTCATCTACACATACTCAGTGATTGGTACCTACATAAAATAGCAAACAGAAGTAAACAAAACAAAATCAATTAAAATAACATTTACCAATCGCCGTAACACATGCGCACCTATAAGAATGGACAATATAAGAATACCAACAGTTACAGACTCTAGATACCTTGTCCTCAATCTTGACCAACGTCTGGCTTGGAAGAAATATATTTAGACCAAAAAAGACAGCTCGACTTAAAATTTCGGCGTATTTATTGGTTCCTTGGACGTAAATCAAAACTTAACATCCAAAACAAAGTTCTTCTTTAAGTCCATACTTAAACCTATCTGATACTAGGGACTACACCTATGGGGCTGTGCAAAGCCAACATCGATCGATAGTGGATGCACCATGGCACGTAAGTAATCAAATACTTTACTACGACTTAGTAAGGGAATTGTTCAATAATGGTCCAGCCACAAGGAGAGTAGATAGAACCTGTCCCAAGACCTATTTCAAACCTAAACCAAAATAGAATAAGTTGAGACATCATTGGATGTCTCTCACCTTCAACGCCAGTAACACATTTACTTAATACTCAATAATGATATAGATTTTAAATAAACATCGGTATAAAAAAAAGTTGTATGAATTCTGACTAGACAACGTTATACACTTTTAATTTCTAAAAATGATACGAGAAGTTCAGCATGCTTCGGAGACCACGTAAAACACTCGCGCGTCGGTCCTCTCGGCTAGGGTGCATCGACACTTAAAACTACTTGAAACATTGTTAAAAATGCAATTGGCGCCGAAACTATCCAAAAGAATCTCCCCGGCAAAAAATTCAATACAATATTATCAACTATATACGATTATTATTATTATCAACTTGTTATACATTATTTAAAATGATTATTAATATTTAGGTTACAATTTTTTACTACATATTTGTAATAAATTATTAATTACATAAAATTGTTTTCATAAAAAAGTCTGAACAATTAAAAGTATGTCAATTACCCTTTAAAAATAATATGTGAACTACACTGGGTAAACTGTGTTGTGTTGGTCAAATTAATATTCGATTTTATATAGCACGTCAAGTGGCATCCATATAATACTAAATAATATTAATTTCAAAAGTTCGTATTGTGGTATTGATGGATAAAAATAGAACTAATTATATAGCTTTATCAGCCCAAAAAATAATTGTATCTACCTGCTTTTCTTAAATGAGTTTTTCATATACGTAATGGTAATCTAGGTCAATAGCCTAACTACACAATTCTACCTATTTATTTGATTTTTTTTTTAATTACCAACTCTTATTATTTTAAATATTAGTAATTTTAAATATGAAGTATAGATAATTCAACAGGAATTCCTCCACTGGTAAGTGCTGGGTTCAGCTCGAGTAGATCAGTACTACCGACCCAAGCGCGGATGAAGGAGGAGGCTTAGTCATATAGGTAATAACAATAACCCAATCCCATAAAAAATTCATCCTTATGAAATTCACAGTCAGAAAATCTGGACGAAATTTTCGACGACGACCAACGCAACGTTTTTCTATCTATCTTGATGCAGTTATTCACGTCTTTTTTAATGTTAATAAAATAGAAAATCTGTCACTAAATTTATATCTAAGGAAATCTCTCGTGAAAATTAACTAAACAACATTAAAATAAATGGGCAACAATGCGTCGATAGACTTCATCTATTAACTAAATAAACAATTTTGCATGACCATTTGGCAGTGGGAAATATGTGTAGGTGTTGGATTCCTTATAATTTTACTGGACTGCTGTACAGTACATAAGAAGGCACGTGTTACGTGTTGATTTGAGCTCTGTCAGAGTTAAACGGATTCAATGTAGACAGCTCAAATTTGACATTGAAACATCGTGATTGGTGATGAAATATCGATAAAATGCTATGAGTCAACAAAAGTAGTCTGCGTTTGCAAACTGCATGCTGAATGATATACAACTATTTGTTTGCCATAATTAAGTGATCGATAACACATGACTCCCATAATATTTTTATAACAACCGAGTATTTGAAGGCGAAAAACTGTGACCATTGGCCACTGGATTTGGTGGACTTTCCTGCATACAGTCCTGATCTGACACCGCGTGAATTTTTGCGTTACCGACAAGCGGTAAAGGGTAAACATTGTAAGACGCCAGATAAGGTGTGGTCGAAGCATACAAGAATATTGTTTCTGAGATACCCATTTCGAAGTGGCATAAATGCTTCGACGATTGGTTTGTTCCAACTCAAAAGTATATCAATATCAATGGCGCTACAACTTTTCATGAGTCTTTGCCGCGTTTACTATTGCCTTCCATGTTTGTCGATCCTGTGCCAGTAATTCCCATTGTCGCACTCTTATTTTCTCTAGATCTTCTTTGACTACATCTTTACCTGTTTTTAGGCCACCCTACAGCCCTTCTTCCATCTGGCCTTTCCCAGAACACATTGTTTATAAAGCGATTGTCGTTACTGTGTATCACATGTCCTACCCATCTGAGTCTATTGGCCTTTATATATCTGACTAGATTTTCTTTTCCGAATAGAGACTCTTGATCGTTATTGTATCTGCCCCTCCATTCGTTTGTAACGCTGTCTCTGCAAGGGCCATATATCATTCTCAAAAGTATATCGATCTTTCTTTATTAATTGCCGTATTGCCAGATTCCAGTAAGAGCCTAAGAAGGTATCCATTGGATGATTCTGACAGGCAACGGTGGGAGAAATCTTTTTTGGACATCTACGTCACGGAACAAGACACACCGTCCAGAGAGGTGGTCTTACCACTCAATAAACAACCAAACTAAAAACTAAAAATTTATAAATAACCATACCTGGGTAATTCCACCAATAATCGACACAAGACGGTGGGGTCACCCTCTCCGGTTTGGCTGAAATTTTACACACATGTTGTACTAGAGAAAAAAACATGATTGTCAAATTTTCAGACCTTAATATTCAAAATGGCGGCCGTGGTGCGCTATTGAAGTTTCACGCTTTTTATCAATTTTTTTTTTCGTGTTTCGCCGATTTTTTTAGTACAGCGAGCTAAATATGCTTAAACAAATATCCACTATATGTTTTCCAATGTAAAATTTCCCGCTGAACATGATTTCAGTATCAGAATTGTCATATGACGTCATGTAAAGCCACAAAATACGAAACAAAGCGCTTTTTTTGAAAAATTCATATCTCAAAAACACCCTCTTTAATTTTTTTCAAATTTTCACAAAAGACGCCTTAATACAAGTACTTTCGAATAAAAGTTGTCTCAGAAATCCTTTTTATATGTTTGAAGCCGCTGCACCCTATAAGAGTCCAAAAAAACGCGATTTTCACACCTTTTTTAGCGCTTTTTTCCTTCGTTTTTCAGCTTCCAAATAACTTTTAGAGGTTTTCCTGACAACGAATTCGAATTCTACGGAAAATTTTACACAAAAAATGACTATTTTGAATTTATTTACCACTGATTTTACCGTTTTATAGGGGGCGACACAGTGTTAAACGCAGAATTGCGCGCCGTAATCAATACATTTTTTGTTCTAGGATTTTATTATTATACATATTATAATATTTGTTTGTCCATATACACAAGGGTGTGTGTAATATACGTATATATAAAGTATGTATTACTTTATTAGAATACTTACAGTAATGTATATATTTGAAATTCTCTAATTACTATATTCACCACTAGGCGGCGTGTTTCCCACTGCTGGCTATATAAATAAAAATAAAAAGGTTTATTGCCCTAATTAATATTTCGGAGTCCTGGGTTTCTGTTTTTTTGTCTAATACAACATGTGTGTAAAATTTCAGCCAAATCGGAGAGGGTGACCCACTGACTTGTGTCGATTATTGCGGGAATTACCCACCTATCACCGTAAATCAGAAAATGTTTATATGTTAGGCCATAAACTAGTAAATAATATTAACTATAAATTTTTAGATCCCTGACTTAATTTCCTCCTCTGTCCTCCTGCTCCTTTTTCTTCATCACCCAAGAAATCAGACAGTGTACTTCTCTCCTCTCAACATTATGTTTACAATATTTCTTTCATCCAGCCCGAAACCTATTCGCCTCTCGAAATCTCCCATCTCATTTGCCCATCTCTGGCAATTAAAAATGTGGGCGGAAGCGTCCGGTACCCCACAAACAGTACAGTCTGTCAAGGCAGATTTGCCTATTCTATTTGTGAAGGTGCCAAAACTATCATGTCCGGTCAGAAACTGCATCAGGAAGTAGTCTAGTTTCCTGAACTTACATTCCCACCACGTTGTCAGATCGGGAATAAGCTCCTTCGTCCACCATGCCTTTCCACTATCATTCGCCCATGCTCTCTGCCACTCTACTCTCGTTCTTTCTCTCTCAATCTCATGTATATTTACATCCATCCTCGCTCGCTCTTTACACAACAAAACGATCGGCATCACCGCTCCAATGACATGTAGAACCTCATTCGAGACTGTCCTATATGCGCTAGATACCCTGAGGAACATTCGCCTTTGCGAAGTCTTCATCAGCTTAGCGTATTTCGCAATGTTTAGTATACTACACCACACAGGGGCAGCGTAGGTTACTACCGACTGGAAAATTTCATTTAGCACCTTTCTTTTGGTGCTTCCTGGGCCTCCAATGTTCGGCATCAACGCCTCAAGATTTCGGTTCAATGGCTTTTCGGCCTCAATGTTTAATTGATTTAACTGGTGCAACCTCCACAACTTCCACTATAAAGCGAAGAGAGGATTTTTCCCGGGTCCCTTTGAGAACTAACACCTCAGTTTTCTGAGGCGCTAGCTGTAGATCGTTCTCTCTGATCCACCTACTAATGCGACGCAGGACTGTATTAGCCATGTCCGTTTTGTCGAGATGATCGGCATTAGCCATGGAAAATACAATTACTTTGTAGTAATAGGTTCCATCGTTCCGGTGACAGACAGGTAATAGGTTCCGGTAACCTATTACTTTTGTCGCCTATTACCCAAGCTGCAAGCAGCTCCATTCCGCTTGGCTTGCTATTTATAGTTTCTTGTAGAATATCTTTTTCAATAAACGAATACTTCCTACTGTTTATACGTTTATAGTTTATTTTTGTTTCAACCGTGAGTGAATAAACTACTTAATATTATTAAAGTACAGGCACTCGAGAATTTATTTTTGCATTAACTACAAACAACTACACTAGAATAAGGACAAGCAAATCTACTAACATACTATAAAAAAATAAACATAGTCTCCGTCTTAATAATCGTACGTGCTTACTGTGGTATTCCCAGCTATTTAAGTGGCAAAAAATAAAGCTCCGTCATAAAGCTCATCATAAATTCGGTGACAATGACCATCCTATTCTATTATCTATACAGGTTGGGCAAACGATTCTCAATTCCCATCGTTCGATGTTGTCACGTCAACATATCGAATGCCGATTCGAATACCACTGCTTTTAACGTTATAGTTACACTGTGACAAAAGTAATATGCAGTTTGCTGTAACCTATTATTGAAAAAACGAATACTTATTGGTAATAGTGTTATTTATCCGAATACGTTGTATAACGCCCATCTTTAATCGGTATAAGCTACAAGAGTACATCCCCTTGGCATCTGTACATTCCCTCGACACCCCCCTCGTACAGGACATTTCACAGGATGGGACCTAGTACTAAACCCTGCTGAACACCCTGTGACAAACTGATGCTGGTATCTTTTTCTCTTATGGACCTGTCAGTAAAGTATCTGTCAATTACGTTGACCAGGCAATTCTCTAAGTCTGGACATGATTTTTTCCCATGATGCCGTATTAAAAGCATTCGTGACGTCGAACAGGATGAGAGCTACCCATCTCTTTCTATCCTGAGGTTACTTCTGTGACCGCATCTATGGTGGACCTTTTGAATATCGATCTTAAAGTGTAGCGTTTTTTTATTTAATGTGTATATAAAAGATTTCTGTAGTACGTTCCTGTTGTTTTTACCAAGAAAACAATCGAAAAAATATTTCAAGTTTTTTTTGACGAGATTTTTAAATGCGTATTAACGCTGGAAATATGTTTTATCTCTGTGTTGCAATGTTAGGTGAAACAACAAGTTTTTTGTCGCCAAAGAGGTATTATGTTACATGAAGTCCCCCTAATATTCCGGTTAGAATAATCAATAATGCGTATATTTCTACCGATTCAAAAGTAAATATAGATGTTTTTTGTCTGTGTTTAGATTCAAATATCGAACCTTTTGTTACAAAGTCAGGTAGAACTCCGGTTTAAAATACGTGCTATTTTGTTAATTTGTATTATGTATATCTATTTCGACGAAGTTTTTTTGTATATAAAGGGATTATAATTTATGATGCCTCCTGATAAAAAAAAGGTTTTATTTGTCTTTCATCGTTAGGAACGAATAACAAGGGGAAGATTGTTTGTTTTAAGTTTGTGGACGACAGGCTAGCTGTAAGACGGAAGGGAAATTTTTTGGCTTGGAATTTGTAAAATGTAACGCGGAAAAGGAGTCGACGATTAGATTTGAAGCAGAGCAGACGTGCTACAATGTGAGTCCAAGAACCTATTTGAAACGGTGGTAGACGCTTTTTGCGGATGTGAAATGTTGGGCCATTTTTAAATCAAAGAGGATTCAATTTCTTTTGAAATGTCTTAGGACCGGTCAATGATAATACTATCAGATTTGAATAAATATCGGAAGCTTCTAAGAAGTATGATATAGGATGTCCCCGTAGTCGGCTTGATTCTTCCACCAAGTTCCTGTTCCAATCGTTTTGCCCTGGAGTGTAGAACTAGTTCCTGATGGTTGCTGCCTTCCAGTTTTGAAAGTTTTGTCCGAGTAGCTTCCCCAGAGATGTAAAGTTTCAAAGTGTTTGTATAAAAAAAAAACATTAAGGTAACAATTCAATATATTAATTTTTCAAAGTAAAGACAGATATTTTTTGGCTAAAGTAATAATTGCTTTCATAACAAATTAAAAAATTGTAATATGTATGGTTATGCTGTTAATACTTTTGTTCTTTGTCATCAAAATTAAATGTGATATTCATATATAAGGTTAAATTTTATTATGTTTTCATTAACAAGGATCCTTAATTTTTGATAATCTAATTGGCCATAATATAACCTAGAAACCATTTGAATTTTTGTAACAATCTTTGATGTAAACTAAGACATGTAAGTTTTGTTTATTTTGTTTTATGATATAGTATGTTTGTTTTGTAACCCATAATTTTGATAACTGTTTGTTAGAGACAAAAATAAATGTTTAATTTGTTTCTCTGATCTATTTTGAGTTTTATTTGAAAAAGATATTTTTTTTCTATATTTTTGATGTTCTATAATTATTTCCCTAGTTACAACTAGTGGTTGTAATAGGTATGATTAGGCACCTCAAGTGGCGCCCTATATTAAATTTCTTGAGGTGTTTCCGTTTATTTTCATTCTGTTTGTCCCAAGAGATTTGTATAAGTACCCCTTTATATATTTTTTTTGTAGTTGCCCAATCCAACCCCCAATATCTTCAACTTATCCACGTCCCAGCTCTCCAACAACCAACTGAGTGCCGTATGCACTTGTTTCGATTATTTTGTTTGCCCAATCTTGTCCCCCCATATTCCTACCCTGTGGTAAGCAAAATAGTCGTTACAAAAGACGAATACTTTAAAGAGCAGTAAAGCTGACTTTCCCTTCAATTATTTGTGTAAAACGAACAAAATTATTTCAGATTTGGTGTCTTGGAGAGATGTATATTATATTAAAAATACTTCATGTTCTGGGATTTTTAGAAATAAAAGGAACAACAATATTAAATATCTTTATTTCCTAGAAAAATTACTAAAATATAGGCAATGGTTGCTTTTGTCCCTTGTACTTATCTTTGTACTTTAATCCTGTAACAATTGTAGAGCTCTTAGGGAATGCAGTTTTTCCTCCAAACATTGTATCGGTATCTGAAAAGATAATATTGTCAATTTTGATATAGTTTGATCAAAGATAAGCAAACAATTTATTTAATTTATAATTTTCTTATCGATAGAAATCCAAACACCCATTATAAAATATTTTATTTTAATAAAATTTGGTATAGAGGCTTATCTTGGCAAAAAATAAATGATTAGAATTTCAGCCATATCAGTTTTGGTTTCGTTTTTAGTTTATTTTGTTCTAAAATTCTTAACCACTAAAAATTGTAACTTTTAAGTTTGATACCGATCAAAATATACCCGTGTGCGTTCTTGGTTTTTATTTGTAAATTGTTTACAATGCCTAATGCCTAGAGTACGAAGAAGGGGAGATTTCCATCAACAGCGAGTTTGATTCGGGGCGGATAGTTGGCCTAAGAGAAGCCGGACTTTTGTTTCGGAAAATTGCGAATAGGGTTCACAGAACTTTAGATACTGTGTGAAGATGTTATCGGACATGGATTCAAGAAGGCCGATAACGAAGATCGAGGGCACATGGCGGCACCGAAGACCAAATTGGAATACCAATTGGCATACGAACAATTTATCGTCAAATTCGCAGTTTTGGCCTTTATTCATTTCGACCACCCTGAATATTGTCGTAATCGTCTTGAAGTCAGAGCTACCTCCAATCTTTGTCTTAGGGAACATACCTACCATAAATATTCTACCTTCAGACACTCCAAAATCAAATTTTTCAGCATGATTATGCAAGGCTACACATTGAGAGAGTCACCATGGACTTCTTTGAACAAGCTGGAGTTAATCTTTTGACCTGATAATCGAGATCCCCAGATTTATCTCCAATTAACAGGTGTGGGACATAATAGGTCGGAGACTTCGGAATTTGGATCATCCTCCTCGAACTATGAGAGAACTTCGGGAGGAGTAAATTAGGGCATGGAAGAAATCTCTCATTGGAGAATCAGATTTCTCTCTCCTGATGTCATCCAATATGTAGCTTCGTCGAATTATATAATAATTTTTAAACCGTTTGTCCTTTGTGTAGTGTTGTGTTAATGTGCTCGATATCTGCCTTTTATTTGATTAAAATTCATTTATTCGAGCATTCAACCTTATATCGCAAATTTTATTGTCTACTGTTTTAATTAAGGTCTTTGACTCCAAAGGCAACATACATGAAGCTCGTGCACTGTTGGACAGTGATTCGGAAAGTAATTTCATCACTCAACGCTTACTTAACACTTTGAAATTACCCACAACTGCAATTGATTTTTTGGTCTATAGCATAAATCAAACAAATTCTGTGGTTCATCTTAAAACTTCTCTTACCTTCAAATCAAATACAATCAACTTTACACGTACAATGTCTTGTTTAGTGATGCCTGAAATAACTGGTAGACTGCCTTTTATCACACTAAATAGAGAATCTCTAAACATTCCCTCTAATGTTACACTCGCCGATCCACACTTTAATGTTTCGTCTCCTATAGACATTTTAATCGGTAGACACATTTTGGAATCTTTTATGCTTTGGTCAAATTAAGCTTTCACGTGGTCAACTAACTGTACACAAAACTAAGCTTGGCTGGATTGTATCCGGTCCTATACCTTTTCTTTCTCGTAACAAAACAAATTGTTTCTAGCAACACAAATCTCGAAAATCAGTTACAGAAATTCTGGGAACTTAAAGAATTTCCAAAAACCAAGTTCTTTTCTGAAGAACTTCAATGTGAGAATCACTCTACAGAGACTACTTCCTTTGATTCTACAGGCAGATTTACTGTCTCTCTTCCTTTAAATTTACCTCTATCAAATCCTGGTAATTTGCAAAAACGATTTAACATGTGAGGAAATAGCTTGTTCTCCGATTTGTCTTATTCGCATTATGCAAAATCAATTTTCCTCTGATTATCCTCACACATCTCAAAAAACATGGCAAGGTCGATCATAAAAGCAACTTATCACCCTGAATCCATATCTTGATCAAGATGATATAATTCGAGTTGGTGGAAGAATTCGCAACGCTGACATCTCATATGAGAGAAAGCATCCCATCGTTAATCACAAAAACATCATTTTACAAACATACTTGTACGGCATGAACACATGAAATTACAACATGCTGGTCCACAGCTACTTTTATCTTCCTTGCGAGAGCAATATTGGCCTCTCAATGGACGCTATGTCGTTAGAAAGGTTATTAACGTTCCTTTAAAGGACCGTCTTACAAGAAACTACAAGACTATTAAGAGTTATATACCACTTTTTATTTGTCTGGCCACAAATTTTATTTGGATAAATGCACTTCTATTCTTTCCGATTACGGGAGCACCTTTAAGGGTGCCAACAATGAACTTTCCAACTTTTTCAAGACTAACAATTCTGACTTACATAACAACACTCTCTTCTGAGGATATCGATTGGAAATTCATTCCACCGCGTTCACCTCATATTGGTGGTGTCTGGAAAGCGGGGGTAAAATAGGTAAAATACCATCTTAAACGAATCATTAGTAATACGGTTCTCCGGTTTTGAGTCAAATTGAAGCAATTCTCAATTCCAGACCACTTTTTCCTATGTCTAATGACCCTCAGACCTACTTCCTCTCACACTTGCACATTTTCTGGTTGGATCACCTATCACATCAGTTCCTGACCGCAAACTGTTAGATGTAATGGAAAACAGATTGAGCAGATTTCAAAGGGTGCAGCAAATGGTGCAATGTTATTGGACACGATGGTCCAAAGAATACGTCTCTTCTATTCAGCAACGTGTCATGTCGAATAAACAAAGCAGTTGTCTTCTCAACATTGGTTCCTTAGTACTTTGTTAAAGAAGACGAACTGGAACCTCGTAGATGAGCCTTAGATAGAGTGACTGACATCCATTCCTGCAGTGACGGAATTGTGCGTAGTGTAACGCTAAAAACAAAATCTGGTGTATACAAACGTCCAGTTGTAAAGTTATGTGTGTTACTGAACAAAAATCAACTATAGTTTTTTTGTGTTTTGATAAACTTTATAATTTCAGCTCAATATTGACTTGTGAAGTTTATACATTTGAGTTTTTTAACCCCTTATGGCGTTCAAAGCGGGCGCTTATGTTAAAACTTAAATGACCTGACGACGCCCCTGTCGTCTTTTACATCTCGGCGAAGGTAAGCTTTTTGCGAAGGTAAGATAAGAGGTCCCGGCCACGGCTAATCTTGAAGACATCTGGCTGAAATCAACCCTCCGATCGGAAAAGACATGCTATTTAAAAACGTTTAACAAGCAAAATTTTTACATTTACATAGAAGTATTAAACACTTTCATTGTGGTCTTGAATTCTTTACTAAAACTACGAGAGGTCCTAATAACATTAATCAACAAGTAAATGGAAGAATTCAAGATTCCGTTTTCTACTGAACAGTTACCATCATTCCGATCAAGTTCATTCTGATTTGTGGCAGTTTTCGTTCAGCCATTGTAATATATCTGCCATGGTCTATAAAGTCAAAGTACATATGACCATCTCATCCACTTACCTCAGGTTGTTAATAATTCGACAGAATCATACAAGAAATTAAAACGGCAGTCAAATAAAAGCTGGACGGAAACAAATAAAAATCGCTTGTTATGCAAACGACGTAATTGTGATATCAGATAATGAAGATAACCTACAAACAGATGGAAGAAAAACATCACAGTATTATTTTTAAAATATCCAAAGACTTCAAGTTGACAGCAAATATTAAATGGAAGTATTGGAGAAAATTGGAGAAATATAATACTGATGTGCTAAAATCTGAAGACGCTAGGGATAATTACAGGAAAATTTTAAATGAAGAGCTGACTAGAATCGACGAAGATTTAAGTATAGAAGAACACTGGGCCAAATGCAAGGAAGCTATCCATGCAGCGGCTAAAGGCTTTTTAAAACCTAACCAAGCTAAAATAAACGAAGAATGTAGATCCATTAACCAACAGAAAAATGAAGCATATAAGAAACTTCAGCAGCGCAGAACGGGATCAAACCTGGAAGACTATGAAAATCTTAGACGAGAAGAAAAAAGGACGTTTAGAAGGAAAAAAAAAGAGCAATACAAAAACGCTCTAAACGAGATTGTTAACCACCACAATAAAAAAGACTCGCCAAAATTCTACCAGAAGATAAACAGCTGCAGAAAAGAATTCAAACCCAGAATAACAGCATGTAAAGACAGAGATGGTTCCATAATTAGTGACAAAGAACAGATACTAAACAGGTGGGCGAATCATTTTGAAGAACTACTTAGCGACAGCCGTGAAGAAGACCAAATTAGATATTACTTTGCCTGAAATGGATGAAAACGCTCAAGAGCCGCCCCCCACCAAAGAAGAAATTAGATAGAGAAGCCATTTCAAAACTGAAAAATAACAAAGCCCCTGGTTTGGACAATCTTCCTGCCGAACTCTTTAAAAATGTGGTGACAACCTTTTTAAACACATGCATAAATTAGTAACCGAAATCTGGCAACGGAATGAAACGCCCGCAGACTGGAAATTAGGTGTAATGCACCCTCTTCACAAAAAGGGAGATATGATGGTGTGTGATAATTATAGAGGCATCACCTTACTTAACGTGGCATATAAAGTATTGTCCAACGTATTGTACAGAAGATTGATCCCCTATGCTGAACAAATAGTTGGGAACTACCAATGCGGTTTCCGACCCAGTAAATCAATAACGCATCAAATCTTCACAGTCAGGCATATTCTTGAGAAAACGCTTGAGTTCGGAGTCGACACCCACCATATATTCGTGGATTTCAAAGCCGCCACTTAGTTCCACATTTTACTATGGAATCACTAACAGGAGAATTTTACTGTCATCATGTCATGTGTTTGTCTTTTTAAAGACGAATTACATGCTATGATTTTTTTCTGACGGATATTCTCAAGTTAAAGTTGATTTCATGTAATCGAATGAACTATCTTATAAGTAAAGTCGTCCCAGGAGCGCAACTCAACAATATTGGCAATATCATTTTGAAGTCGTCTACTTTAAAATGCATAATGTATGTCTGAATTGTCAATATAAATGAGTCAGATAAAATTAAATTATTAGAAGAATTTTTCACTATGTAACAAAAAACAAAATTTGTTTAATTTACTGTTTGTATTTTGAGAACGATTTCCGAAGTGGAAATTGAAACGTCAATAAACGTATTTTTATCTTTAATTGTGGCTTATTCCCAGTTTAATGGTAATTAATTTACAATGCCACAAGAAAATAGCTTCAGAACAATATTAATTGAAATTATTGTAAAACAAAAACTTACCAGCATTAAATCGGTTATATTCATACTGAACATTTAAATTTTCTGGTAAGTCCATGGATTTCATTCGTTCTAATGGTGTTCTAGTATCTACGGGCATGTTATAGAAAATTTGCACGTCCTTTAATGTTTTCATATGATGAAGTAACGAATTAGGAATACTATGGCCCAGTTTTTGTTCACATTGAGTGAATAAATTGAACTTTTGATTAAGATCTGTGAGTTCGGTAGATATATCTGTACTACCGACGACGGCCTGGAAAATTGCTTCTAACTTGGAATCAACATCTGCAGGTGGAAAATAATCTCGTTGTTGCCGCAAAAACCTAAAATAATCAATGTTGACATATAATAATCAATCAAAAGACTGATATTTTTTGTACCCACTGATGACAAGTCGAAAGAAAATGTAAAAAAGTATTTTTGAAGTGTGTATATTTTAGGCAATTCCTAGCTGAGCGCTTTCGGCTTTACAAAGCCATCATCAGAGCTATGCTACAATAAAATGTTCTTATAAGTACTAATTGGTAAAGATTATAATTTTTAACTTACGTCAATTTTTTAAATACCACTACAAAGGAGAGATCTCATTTCCTTATATTTCAAAATTATGATTTTTTTAGTTGTTGAAATTCTTAAAACATATAAAAAACATATAAAAAGCCGACACTGGACTTCACAAACACGTTAAAAAATTGAAAAAAAAAATTTTTTTGTCATGGTACGGGTGTAAGAACCCGACCATTGTTTGATCTGAGGAGGTAGACAGAATAGAACTAATGAAATCAAATGTCGGTCCTTTTAAACGATTTTTCAAAAGTGACAGTGACAAATGTCATATATAGGAAATAGAGATTGTTTTTTTAAATTCTTACAAAATTATTTAATAGTTTGGAATTACTAATAGTCATCAAAGACTTTCTAAAAATTAAGTTTTTAAATTAAATTTTATGTGTTCATCACATCATACAGAATGACATTAGTTTTTAAATTCACTCAAGTCATTGCTCAAGGTCAATTTATGTTCAATCTGACAGCCATCCTTAAGAAACAAGGGCTCAAATTGTTCAACAACAATATAAAGAAAAGACATGGTATTAATGTTACGTTATCTGATACTTAAGTGTATTGAGAATTGTATCTCTTGATGGAAATTTGTAAGAAATTTGCATAAAAAATTTTTTAAGAATGTATTTTCATGTTTCAATTAAGAATAACTGTCAAATGAATTACAAAATGTTGTAAATTTCTAATAAAGTTTAAAATTTGTTTAAAAATATAAAAGTATGAAAAAATATATAATAAGCTTGCATGAGATCACCCTTCTTCCTCTAAAGTCTCCCATAATAATTTAAAAAGAGGTTTATAATTGCAATTGAGGTTGATTTGTGTGTTTAAGCAACAATCAGGGTTTAGTTTCATTTCTTTGGATATCTTTTGGATTTCTTGGAAGATCTTGAGATATCCAAAGAAATGAAACTAAACCCTGATTGTTGCTTAAACACACAAATCAACCTCAATTGCAATTATAAACCTCTTTTTAAATTATTATGGGAGACTTTAGAGGAAGAAGGGTGACCTCATGCAATCTTATTATATTTTTTATAATTTTATATTTTTAAACAAAATTTTAAACTTTATTAGAAATTTACACATTTTGTAATTCATTTGACAGTTATTCTTAATTGAAACATGAAAATACATTCTTAAAAAATTTTTTATGCAAATTTCTTACAAATTTCCATCAAGAGATACAATTCTCAATACATTTAAGTATCAGATAACGTAACATTAATACCATGTTTTTTCTTTATATTGTTGTTGAACAATTTGAGCCCTTGTTTCTTAAGGATGGCTGTCACATTGAACATACATTGACCTTGAGCAATGACTTGAGTGAATTTAAAAACTAATGTCATTCTGTATGATGTGATGAACACATAAAATTTAATTTAAAAACTTAATTTTTAGAAAGTCTTTGATGACTATTAGTAATTCCAAACTATTAAATAATTTTGTAAGAATTTAAAAAAACAATCTCTATTTCTTATATATGACATTTTGTCACTTTTGAAAAATCGTTTAAAAGGACCGACATTTGATTTCATTAGTTCTATTCTGTCTACCTCCTCAGATCAAACAATGGTCGGGTTCTTACACCCGTACCATGACAAAAAATTTTTTTTTTCAATTTTTTAACGTGTTTGTGAAGTCCAGTGTCGGCTTTTTATATGTTTTTTTATATGTTTTAAGAATTTCAACAACTAAAAAAATCATAATTTTGAAATATAAGGAAATGAGATCTCTCCTTTGTAGTGGTATTTAAAAAATTGACGTAAGTTAAAAATTATAATCTTTACCAATTAGTACTTATAAGAACATTTTATTGTAGCATAGCTCTGATGATGGCTTTGTAAAGCCGAAAGCGCTCAGCTAGGAATTGCCTAAAATATACACACTTCAAAAATACTTTTTTACATTTTCTTTCGACATATAATAATCAGCAAGACGACCAAACAGTACGATAAGAAATTTATTTTATTAATAGTAGTCTTTGATAGATAGATCAGTTTTTTAATAGACCAGTCATGAAAATCTATCGGCCAATTTGGTTTCAAACATATTAGGTTTGAAACCAAATAATTATTATTTAATAACTATTTTAATAAATGCTTAATTGAAGGCCAAACTATTCCAGACGATTGGAATTTGGGCCACATTAGCCCCATTTATAAAAAGGGAGACAGGAAAGAGTGCGGAAATTATAGAGGCATTAGCCTAACTAGCTCGCTGGGAAGGTTATATGGTCGTATATTGAAAAGAAGAATAGGAGTATAAAGAAATTGAAGAACAAAGCGGCCTCAGAGCAGGAAGATCGTGCGTGGACAACACATTTACCCTTCAACAAGTAATTGAAAAACGAACAGCTCGAAACCTCCCTACGCATCTGGTATTTATAGATCTGGAGAAGGCTTATGCTACAGTTCCTTTAAAACTCTTATTTAGTGTCTTGACGAAAACGGACCTTAGTAAAACATATCTAAAAGCAATACTGAACCACATCAAATGTCTGAATCAGCCTCTGAAAATACTCCCAATGTTTTTGACAGTCCAACTATTGTTTTTGAGAATTCCACTTCTTCTTCTTCGCGTGCCATATCAGATTTATCCGACGTTGGCGATCATCATTGCAAAGGCTTCTCGATCTTCTGCAATATGGAATAATTGTCCTGCATTTGTTATATGAGTCCATTCACGAATGTTTTTTAACCAAGAAACTTATTTTCTTCCTATACCTCTACGGCCATCTATTTTGCCTTTAAGGATCAGTTGTAAAATTTTATATCGACTTCCCCTTACTATATGTCCCAGATAAGACATTTATCGATGTTTAACAGTCTTAAACAGTTCTCTGTCTTTGTTGACGCTCCTTAGTACTTCTTCATTAGTTTTTCTTGCTGTCCAAGTTATCTTCAGCATTCGTCTATGAACCCACATTTCCAATGCTTCAATTTTGTTCATGATCGATACTTTTAGCGTCCACACTTCTGCACTATACAAAAGTACAGACCAAACATAACACTTAACCATTCTTTGCCTTAGTTCTAAACTGAGATGGTTATTGCAAAGAAATGACTTCATTTTCATAAAAGTAGTTTTAGTCATTGCTATTCTACGTTATATATTCTATATTCTACGTTATTTCTATGTCTGGATCTAGTTGGTCCGTTATCACAGTTCCCAAATATGTCATTTTGTGAACTTTCTCAACTTGGACTCCGTTCAATTGAAACTTTGCATCGGGATGTGGGTCACGACTAAACACTAAAAATTTGGTTTTGTTTGAGTTTATTTTAATGCCCATTTCCTCTCCTACCTCGTAAATACGATCAAGCAGAATTTGAAGACCTTCAATATTATCTGATAGAATTACTGTATCGTCTGCATATCTAATCACATTAAGTAGTTCCCCGTTGATTTTTATTCCATGTGGTTGTCTCTCAAGTGCCTTTTTAAATAGCTGGTAACAATGTTGGCGACAAAATGCAACCTTGTCTGACACCTCGTTGTATGGTTATTTCATCGGTGCAGTTATCTCCCATTTTTACGATAGCAGTTTGATTCCAGTACACATTTTTAATGACACGAATATCCTTGTCATCTATTCCGATAATTTTCAGTATTTGCATTAATTTTACATGCTGTACTTTATCGAATGCCTTTTCGAAGTCCACGAAACATGATAATACATCTTTTCTTTGGTCACGGCATTTTTGTAATAGGATGTTTAGCGCAAAAAGTGCCTCCCTGGTTCCTATAGCATTTCTAAAACCAAATTGGGTATCTTCAAGATCTTCGCATTTGCGTCTAATTGTGTTGTGAAGTATTCTGAGGAAAATTTAAGAAAGTGACTCATTAGGCTAATTAATCGATATTCTGAGCATTTTCTCGCATTGTGTTTTTTAGGTATTGCGATAAAGGTGGATTTGGCCAATCTGCGGGAATCACTCCGGTGTTATATATTGAATTAAAAAGTCTTACTACTACTTTTATGTTATCATTCTCTATTAGTTTCAGCAACTCAGTTGGTGTATCATCTGGCCCACAAGCTTTTCTAATTTTAGCATTATTTATAGCATGTTCTACTTCGCATTTCATAATTTCTGGGCCGTCAGTACAGTTTTGGTAGAATTCGAAAATATTATTCATGTCATCTTCAAACAACTCTGATATATACAGCTGCCATTCTTTTCTTATTTCTTGCTCATTTACAATAATTTTGTTATAAGTGTCAACAAGTACAGAGGGAACTCGTTTTTTAAATATACAGGGTGATTGATTAGTGTGAGGAAGCTTAGTAGATCTGTTATAGTAAAAATTACTAAAAAAAAGTTATTAACAAAAATTTTAGGCAACTTTAAACTCCACATTTTAAAATTAGTTACAATCTTACAGGGTGTTCCATAAGATGGTGGCAGACCAAACTTATGTTTTTTTAAATGGAACACCCTGTATTTTATTTTAAATTTAAAATCGGCTTCACTTCCACATCACAACAATGTAAAGTTTTATTATGTTATACCGGGTATCTAAAAAGTTATAACCAATATTACCTGAAAATCGTATCAAGTTTAACTCCCTGTGCAATTAAAAAGGAGTATAGGAACATTGATCTATTGCAACCATAGTTTTTAAATAATTGTTAAAAATTATAAAACATATTCGTTTCCATAATATTCGTTAAATCAAATACAGGGTAAGTCAAAATGCAAATACATTATTTTCTTGGTAATTTTAAATAGAACACCCTGTATTTTATATCACTATCAATAAGTAATAATATCGTACTTCAAATTTTATAAAGTACTCTCTATACCTAAAGTTATCAGTTTTCTAGATATTATTGTTTTTCCATCAAAGTATTAATTTGGTAGATATTTTAACGTTTACCAACTCACAATATAATTATTGTGAGTTGGTTATGATTGATTTGTCAAAAACTGACAGTTTGACATTATTGTTTAATAATTTAGTAACGAAATAACGACACAGAAAAGAAAACAATTTATTTAAAATAAAATTTATAAAAAATTACCGACGGAAAATAAAAAAAATATATAACACATAGAAAAATTAAAAACAACAGTAAGTTTAACTTATCTTACTTAAGTAAGGTGTTCAAAATGACCTCCCAAAACATTTATGCATGCTTGAAAACGGTCATTGAAAGAGTTGGTTACATTACTAAGCATTTGTAAAGAAATATTTTGAAATGCAATTTGGATTCTATTTTTCATATCATCCCTTGTTGTTGGGGGTATTTTATATACTTCGTTCTTAACGTAACCCCAAAAAAATGAGTCCATTTTATTGAATTCTGGTGACCTTGGGGGCCACCTTACCGGTCCATCCCTTCCGATCCATCTTTCCCCAAACTGATTATTAAGTTCACCACGTACTAATTCGTTGTGGTGCGCAGGAGCACCGTCATGTAGAAACCACATTTTTTCACGTATATTAAGTGGAACCTCTTCTAATAATATCGGTAACTGATTTACGATCAAATCTAAATAAATCTCACCATTTAAATTATCTTCAAAAAAATATGGTCCTACTACATGGTTACCGACGATACCTCCCCACATATTTAGAGACCATCTTGTTTGACTATGTGGTACTATGTGGTATGGATTACTTGTTGAGTAGTAGTGAAAGTTATTCCTATTAAAAGAACCGTTTCGATGGAATGTAGCTTCATCACCAAATAGGACATAATCAAAAAAATCTCTCTGCTCATTAATTTTTTCTAAGGCCCATTCACAAAATATCATTCGTTTCTGAAAATCATCATTAATTAATTCTTGGTGCTTTTGAATATGATAAGGGTGCATCTTGTTTTTAGATAGAATGTTTTGAACAGAGTAGTAAATAAGTTCTTGTTCATAGGAAATAGTCCTTATGCTTGTGTGTGGGTTTTCTGTAACCGCCATCAACACACTCATTTCGTTTTCCTCTGTCACACTAGTTTTTGTTCGTTCATGTTTTTCATAATTCACTGAACCAGTGCGGTTAAATCGATCTTTCAATTTTTCAAATGTATCTTGTCTAGGTTGTCGCCTATCTGGAAACCGTTCTTGATAAATTCTAGCTGATAGTAATGAATTTTTATTGCATTCCACCAATATCCAGATCATATCTACCATTTCATCAGTAGTAAAATTCATTATGCTAATTTAAATTGAATCAATTACTGAATTACTAAATAATAATTGTTGCTAATTTACGGTGTACCCCAATACTGAATTAATAAATATTAATGTCAAACTGTCAGTTTCTGACAAATCAATCATGGCCAACTCACAATAATTATTGGTAAACGTTAAAATATCTACCAAATTAATACTTTGATGGAAAAATAAAAATATCTTTAAAACTAATAACTTTAGGTATAGGGAGTACTTCATAAAATATGAAGTACGATATTAGTTCTTTTCGATAGTGATATAAAATACAGGGTGTTATATTTAAAATTACCAAGAAAATAATGTACTTGCATTTTGACTTACCCTGTATTTGATTTAACGAATATTATGAAAATGAATATGTCTTATAGTTTTTAACAATTATTAAAAAACTATGGTTGCAATAGATCAATGTTCCTATACTCCTTTTTAATTGCACAGGGAGTTAAACTTGATACGATTTTCAGGTAATATTGGTTATAACTTTTTAAATACCCGGTATAACATAATAAAACTTTACACTGTTGTAATGTGGAAGTGAAGCAGATTTCAAATTTAAAATAAAATACATGGTGTAGGTGTAGGAAAATAAAATACAAACACCCTGTAGGATTCTAACTAATTTTAAAATATGGAGTTTAAAGCTGCCTACAATTTTTGTTAATAACTTTTTTTTGTAATTTTTACTATAACAGATCTACTGAGCTTCCTCACACTAATCAATCACCCTGTATTACTCATTTCTTTCAATTTTTTGTGCACATTAAATAAGTCGTGTTTAGATATTACATCCTCCATTTCGTCGCACCTTCCTCTCATCCATTTTTCAGAATTCCACTACTAAGAAAAATATTCATGTTAATGAAAGATGCCATAATCAGAGACATACCTACATCTGAACCCGATTGTACGAGAAGGATTTTACAGATCAAAAACAATATCCATCAACTTACAGATCTGGTTTTCGACACATCTGCAATGACTTTGGAAGAAAAAGTTGATATAGCTCCAGAAACAAAAACATTTGATTTATCAAACATCCTGGAACATCATCAAGTTATATTAAATTAACAACCATTTCTCCGTTACCTAAATCAATTGTGGTTAGATCCAGAAATCGCAGAAGCAAAAAGTCGGAAATTATCACCAGCTCTCCATATAAGGACCAACTAATTGAAGAAAATGAGAAAAAAAAGCCGCAATACAAATTCAACGCATCTACATCTCCACAATACATTTCATTATTTACTCAGAAGTTTATATCATTTTAGAAATCGACTACAGATCAAATCAATGTTGTAATCAATCAGTGTAGCATTTTTATTGTTCTAATAACAAAGTCATAACAAATGTAATAAAAACAGGTACATAAAATTCAGCGTTGCAAAAACATGAATTTGAAGAATGAAAATTGGAATACTCCCAATGGAAAATGATATCGAAATTATGATTGAATCTATTGTTGGCTATTCGCAAATCGTCTTGCATTTTTACCGTTAGTGTGATCGATATTATATCCGCGGCAATACACGTATCATAGTAGGCATGGAAAATCTCGATATATATTGTACATTTATGAACTTTGTGGCGGGTCGATTTCACCAGCATTCGGACAATAGACTGGCGTTTATCCACTGAGGTACATAACAACCGATATGCTATATGATACTACACATATACAAATAAAAGCTGATAAAGTGAGACGAGAAAGTCTTTCCCCCCTCAGAAATAAACAGTCTGCGTTTTGACAACGATACAGCCCAAGGAACACAAAAAGCATCCACACTCATCCATTGACCAGCTTGACGTTGTAAACTTATACTTGTATCTGGGATCAATGATAAATGCAGGAAGACTGCAGGAAGAGGTAAAACATAGATGTGATCTAGCAATAATCGCTGTAGGGAAGATGACCAAAATGTGCACTCAAATAACTACTTAATGTTCTCCACAAGGAGAAGTGGTAAGAGTGGCACAGTTGGCAATGGCAAATAAACTAAGAGTTGTTAGTACGTGTTTCCCTCATAAAAATATTCATAAAGGAACCTGGATGATACCTGGTACTAATAAATTTAATCAAATTGATCACATATTAATATCTAAGCGATATCTTCTTCAAGTGCCCTGTCCGTTGCGAACGTTGGCTATTAACATGGCAATTTTGATCTTGTTTGCGGCGCTTCTGAATAGTTCGACCGATGTGAGCCCGAACCACTTCCGCAGATTTTGGAGCCACGAGTGTCTTCTCCTGCCTGGCCCTCGCTTACTGTCTATTTTTCCCTGGACAATCAATTGTAGCAGACGGTACTTATCGTGTCTCAATATGTGGCCTAGATATTCAAGCTTTCTTTGTTTAATTGTATTCACGATTTCTTTCTCCTTTCCGATTCTTTGGAGTACCTCTATGTTGGTGAAATGTTCGGTCCAGGATATACGAAGAATGCGTCGGTACACCCACATTTCGAATGCTTCTAGTTTTCTCGTTAGCGTCTCCGTCAGCGTCCAGGCCTCCACGCCATACAGCAAGATCGGAAAAATGTAGCATTTAACTATACGTAGTTTTAGGCCTGCTTTATTGATTTCGAAAAGGCCTTTGACAAAGTACAACATGAACCACTAAGACAAGTTCTAATAAAGAAAAATATAGACAGCCGAGATATTCGAATTATATGCAATCTATATTGGAATCAAACAGCAAATGTCAAGGTTGAGGGCAGACTAACAGAAGAAATTCAAATCCGTCGAGGAGTCCGGCAGGGATGTATCTTATCGCCACTTTTATTTAATCTGTATAGTGAAGCTATCTGTGAACAAGCACTCGAGGAAGAAGATCTTGATCTGATAATAAATGGTGAGACGATCAACAATATAAGGTATGCTGACGATACAGTTCTCCTAACGGGAACGCTGGTAGAACTACAATATCTCGTTCAAAGTCTCAATATATACTGTCACAGTAACGGCTTTAAAATTAATTTGAAAAAAAAAACTAAATTTATGGTAATCACGAAATCAAAGAACATTAGAGCTAATCTTGTAATAGACAATACAACGATTGAGCGTGTGCCCTGTTATAAATATCTAGGTGCTTGGATCACAGACGATACTGATCAAACAAAAGAGATTAGATGTAGAATAGAAATCGCTAGATCAGTCTTTAATATAATGCGCAAACTCTTTTGCAATCGTGATATCAATATAAAGTTACGAATACGAATGCTGCGGTGTTATGTCTTTTCTACCCTGTTATATGGAGTTGAGGCTTGGACACTAAAACAGTTGACCATAAAAAAACATCGAAGCTTTCGAGATGTGGTGCTATAGGCGCATTCTCAGAATTTCATGGATGGACCGCGTCACTAACACGCAAGTACTCCAAACTTTAGACAAAAGATGCGAAATTCTAGATGAGATAAAAACTAGAAAGATAGAATACTTGGGGCACATTGTGAGAGGTGAAAAGTACGAACTTTTAAGAAACATCATGCAGGGCAAAATTAAGGGCAAAAGAAATGTGGGAAGAAGAAAAATATCGTGGCTTCGTAATCTACGTGAATGGTTCGGGTGTAGTTCGATTGAACTTTTTAGGCGCGCTGCTAACAAAGTCGCAGTGGCCATGATGATTTCCAATCTCCGCTAGGAGTGGCACGAGAAGAAGAAGAAGTTTTAGGGGAAGAGATAAATCGTTGCTTATGAGGAGCTTTTTCATATTGCTAAATGCTGCTCTAGCTCGTTCTATTCTCGCCTTAATTTCCATGGTCTGTTCCCATTTTGCATTTACGTTGGTGCCTAGAACTTATAGAACTTGTTTAGAACTTATAGAGGCGCAAATTGCGATTCGGACCATTTCTTGGTGATATCGAAGATAAGACCAAGAATATCAATGGTAAGAAAAGAGAAATACGCCAAACAAAGAAAATGGAACACGTTTAAAAACCATAAAAAGAAGAATGAGTACTAACAGAAAATAAAAGTAATATTAAATGAAGGAGGAGAACAAAACAATATTGAAGAAGAATGGAATGTCTTCCAAACGACAATTACAAATATGGCAAATGAAACATTAGGTGAAACCTCAAGTAAAAGGAACGAGATTGCCAACAAATAATAAATAGCAAAAATATAGCTAGACAGAAACGTCTACAAAGGGATTCCCGATTGAACAGAAGGGCATATGAAAAACTCTTAAAAGATGCAAAGAAAATATGTAGAAAGAAAAAGAAAGAAATGTTGAATAGAAAAATACAACAAATTACAGATTATAATAACAGAAGAGAGACTAGAAAATTTTACAAGGAAACCAAGCAATACACCCAAGGATACATGACAAGATCAACAGTTTGCGAGGACAAAAATGGGGCAATTATCAGCGAGAAAGAGGAAGTAAGGAAAAGGTGTAAGGAGCATTTTCAATCAAGAGCTTTTAAACCCAGAAAAAGAACAAAACGAAGATGAAGAAATAATTCACCACACAGCAGAACAACTAGTTGAGCGGCCAACATTGGAAGAAACGATAGATGTCATAAAACATCTAAAAAATAAGGCATCTGCCTTTTATAAAGGAATTGTTTAAATACAATTTTTATACATACGCATGCGAATTTTGTGACATTGTGGACGCCACTGAAATGTTCTATTGGAGAAGTATGTTACAAATTTCGTGGACCGAGTATGGAACAACTAAAGAGCATTACAGAACAGTAAAAGACCCTCCAGTAAAGTCCAACTATAACAATAATTACAATACTCTGGACATTCTATAAAATCAGATAGAAAACCAACAACATGGATTGACCAAATCAAAGGAATCTGCAAAAAATCAATAAATGAATTAAAAGAAATGACCACGGAGAGATCTATGGAGATGAAGATCTATACAGGATATACCGACGAACAATGCACTCTCTCCAGGGGTTCAAGACTGAAGAGAGAGAATGAACAAAAAACGAAGGGCGATTATAACTTTAAGATCTATAAGAAACAACAGACAGCAAGGATATAATATCTTTCATAAAAAAGGACAGGACACTTGTAAGAACAAAATTAAAATAAACCTCCCAGGCCCTATCATCAATGTCTGTGAGTAATAGGAATAACAGCAGGACAAAACTGAGGTAGAACG
This sequence comes from Diabrotica balteata, assembly GCA_918026665.1. NCBI lineage: Eukaryota > Metazoa > Arthropoda > Insecta > Coleoptera > Chrysomelidae > Diabrotica > Diabrotica balteata. Next base: position 6,080,264 of record OU898283.1, on the reverse strand, counting down.
ATGGTTCAGACGAGAATACGATGAAGATTAGCGCTGCAAACTGGCCACGGTTGGCAATGATGAGAGAAGATAAACAAAGTTTCAATTACGAAAGGATATAAAAACGAGAAAAAAAAACATGGAAGGAAATATTCAAGAATATTTGGATAGTATAATGAAGAAGAACTTGCAAGAATAAACCGAAAAATCAGTAATATTATAAAATTGGTGTAGGTATATCAAAATTAGTAATTTTATAAAATTTATAAAAATATAGATTTTAAATTAGAACCATATGTTTTAAATATTAGTTTTTAAATTTGTAACTTATTTGATAACCCTAAAATATAAAAATAGCTTTTCATATCAGATTGCAGAGGTTTGTTAAAATTTATAACTACTTAGAAACAATAAGAGTTGCCTATTTTAGCATCTAGTAACCAAATCGTTATTGTAACTAGACATAAATTTTAAACTCTATAAATGACAGTAAATATTGTAATATAATAATCAAAGATTAATCTCAAAAGTACAAATTAAAAAAAATAATTTCAAATTCATTGAATGGACAAAATATTCTATTGCAAGGTATTTGCTTTTTGGTATCTATGCGCAGTATCATATTTATTGACTCTGTACGGTGTCGTCCCCTCGCGGTAGGACTTTGTAAAAACAAGCAGAGCGAAAGCAATGGCTCCCGTCTGAAGACAGACGCACTCAAAGCTGATCTAAATCGAAGTACACACCCTTTAGAAGCTAAAGATTGAGCTGTGGAGTCTATTTTTGGGCCAACTTTTCTGTCGATTCCTTTCTTCTTCTCAGCTTTCGTGGCAAAGGACCTCAAAAGTACCTAAAATTTAAAAAGTGTGGTTTTAAACAAGTGCAAACATTACTAACAAAAACCGTGGCATAAACAAAGACTACAAAATGAAGTGCTTTTTCTATCGAACAGTGTTATACTGATAAGTGATCTCGATAAGTTTCTAAATTACTCAGTGAAAATATTTACGTTTTTTGAAGAGACAACTCGTCCTGTTTTGAAAACGCCATGCCTTAGAAACGCTGCCATATTTTTCGACTGGATATGTGCGTGGACTAAGCAAAGACATATGCTGCATGTTACGCAGCACCTTGCGATCGAAAAGTGTGCTGATGGTGTAAGTGACGTATGTCTGAACTAATGTCATACGGCGAATCTGTAAGTTTTGTACGGAGCCGATTTTAGTTCGGCTTGTTGTTTCGTGGTCTCCGCCATTTTGCAGTTGCGATAGAAAGGTGAAAATCTCGGTAAATGTAAGGTTTTCAAATGTGGTTTTAAGATTTAAGTGACGTGCAGTGTTGCTTTTATGTGTCGTGAAGAAAACCCTTTAATAATGGATCAGATATGACGCATCCAAACTTTCAAACTAACGGAGCTAGTTTAGAAGACTGCCACACTAATTTCTTTGCCTTGGTAAGTTAACTTACAATCAAATATGTGCGACGTACGTATGTTCGAAATGTGTGTCAAATTGCGAGATTATTTTTAATGATTCCGTTCTTTACTTACGCTCTCTTTGGTTACATCCTCGCCTCACGAAATGTTTTGGTACGCTTTCTAAAATATTTACAAATTTGAAGTTACTCTTTTTTACATGCGCGCTATCAATTTCTTTGTTATTAAAATTAATTTCATTCATATATGTAAATATTTAAATCATTATAGTGACATTTGTTTACTCTTCTCGCAACATAGAAACGATACATAATAGTACTCTTAAAATTTGATAGTTGTATCAGTTTCCACAGAGGTATTCAGTTATTAATAGTGTTTATCTTTGTTTATCGTCGACGTATAACGAACAGGTCTAATGACGATAGTACATTTTCTCAAATGGTTTACCAGTAAAAGCCTGTGGAATAGAAAAGAAGAGAACATTGCGGGTGTTCCATAATCTCGTGTGAACGAACGCGAGTCCGGTATATCGACGTTGCCAGATTGCCCGTGTAACGGTCTCGGTTCTCTTGAACGTTCTTTTCCATGGATATCTAGATCGTACACTCGTTCTCTTTTCTAAGCCTTCTTTCTATACCTCTTATGTACAGTAGTGACCTTGTTGAAATATTCTAAAATATTTTTTCTAATTCACCTGTTTTTTAAAAAAATTGCAGATAATTCGGCCACCAAAAAGATAAATATATAACGGAAATACAAATTGACAAATTCAAGACAAGAAATAGGTAATAATAGAAAGCTGCGAAGAGTATTTGAAAAAATATATATTTATATTACATATATATTACAAAAATGTCAAAACAAACAATCGAAATCAATTTAAAAACATACAGGGTAACCAAATAAAGAGAAAGTAAGACAATCGACTTGATTAGAAGAATAATTAATGTTATTTTGGGCAAGTCCATCTAAGATCCTAGGTTTAATTTCTGAATTTGATTATAATTATAGGTAGTTAAGTTTCCAAAGGTAAAAATGGAGCAACATATGATTTGTATAAAAATATTTGCATTGCATTTATAATTGCCAATATCTTTTTATTTATTAAATTATTTGCCTAGTATGTTTGTACTTGGTGTTGTTTCTTGGCCGTAGAGTGTGCTTTCATTTTCATTAACATTGTGGTAAGTTAGAATCTTCTGAATATCCCCTATCCATTACTGAAAGTTCACAATACTTGTTAGATTGCAGTCTGTATTTTGTGAAGTTCTTAGAAGTTAATATTCTGAATATGAATGTGTTCATACCTCAGGATATATCCTATTTTACATATATTATAAAGATTTTATAATATATGTAAAGATTATATTGTCTGTGACATTCATTAGCTTTGTTTTTTTTTCTGTTTTTGGTAGTGTATTTGTTGTCTTACATTATGAGACAATAGTAGAATTTTCTTGTTTGAATATCAACGTGATCAATCACAATTGCAACATTCTTAAATTATTTTGAAGGCTTTTTAATGCCCTTGTTGGTCACTATCAACAGAAAACAGCAGTTTAATCTAGAGATAGCATTCATTACAACATGGTACTTTGTATAGAAAAAATTAAAAGGATAGTAAAATATTTGGGAATGAAATTATGCAGCCTCGACAAGTAAAAAAACTATGCCAACAAGTGAACAAGACCAACAGGCGACATGGATGTCTTGAACGAAAATATATGGTGGAACAAATGCATTAAAACAGACAAATATAAACAATAATAATGTTCACTGTGCAACAAGGGCATATAGGAACAAACCATAGAAATTATTGGAGAAGACAGAACTGGACATTCTATCATCATCATCATCTTTGCCTGTACAACCCTGGATGGGTTTTGGACTGTTCAAGAATTAATCTCCATTCCCCTATCTTTCTCCCTGGCTTTCCAATTTCTGACCCCTAGATTCCTCAAGTCATCTTTGACCTGAGTTTTAAATATAGATTTTGACCTGATTCTCTTCCTGGTTCCTACTGGCTCATGATATAATAGCTATCTTTGGGGGTCTCTAGTGTACTTTCTTTCAAGGTGTCCTAGCCACCGTAGCCTATTAATTTTAATAGACTGGACGATGTTGTTAATTAAACTAATTAAAGTAAGTATTGCAAGTATTTTTAATCAATCAATTAATTGTAATTAATGTTGATACTGTTTCTACCTGAAAATTGCCCCAAATACACCTCTGAACAGCTATCTACCAATATGGATTAAAAATAACCTTGGAAATTATTTACATTGAAATTAGAAGTCTGAAGGCATGTAGCACAAGCAAGAATGTTATTGTTTTCTTTTTTGATACTATTTTCTTATTTGCTGCAGTTACAATTCTTTATAATTTATTTCAGACTGATTCAATATAGTTATTTACTTAGTATCAGCATCTAATGTGTGTAATAGTGAATAAAAATTGATTCTATTGTTGGTAGTGTTATGTCATGAATTGTATTTATACTTTTATATAATAATTTTTTATAGAAGGGACAAGATTTTATGTGTAGCATTCCAGGTATACAGTCTCTTCAGGAATTTCACATAAATACTTTTTTATTTTTAATCTTATAGATACTTAAAAAAAGTTAAAAGAAAGTTTAAGAGTTTTAAAAGTTAAAAGAAAGAAAGTTCTAGTTTTGAAGAAAGGCTATTCTGTTTTGAAGATATGTGGAAACCACCTGTAATTACTGTGTTCCGGTTTTGAAGAGTATTTTTGTGCAATGAGCAGGTTGTAATTACCCTTCTGTTTACCCTTTCACATTGGGCATAATCCTTGTCAGTGCTACTAGCGTCTAGCCGTTGGTAGGTCAGTATAATCCTGACCAATCCAATCGCACTTGATTTTGTGTGTACCGCGTCATTCAAATTATGTACAGGTTTGAATGTAACAGTTCTCATTTCTCATATCACGATTCGTTCTCAGATTGTTCACACAAATAAGGAGTTATGTTTAATTGTTTTGAATACACAGAAACTCATAAAAATGTTGTAGACACTTCAACGGAAGATAGCAAAATCAAGAAAGATTCTAAGAAGTGTCCTTTGTATAATTTTTATTCAAGTTATGTTGCAGAATTGCATTCTCATTTTGAAGAAGAACACAACCTTATCCTAGAAAGTGAAACACTTCAATTTTCCAATTTAGTCTCTTTTCAGGAGTGGAAATATTCTATTGAAAATAGTACAAAAACCAAATACGTTTAAGTCGAGAACTTTTCCGCAAAGACTCACAAAACAATGAAGTTTCTCTGTCATCGGTCAGGCTGCTTTAATTCTGAAAGCAAAGGAAAAAGGCACTTAAAAATGAAAGGCAGTATAAAAATTGGCGGATTTTGCCCAGCAGTCTCACGATTGTGGTTGATTTGGCAGAAAAAGTTGAAGTCAATTTTATAAAAACACACATTGGACATCAAACTGATATTGGACAGTTATTTCCAAGTCTATCTGAACGTTAGTTTATAGCTGATATTTGATTGTGGTAATTATTTTTATTATACAACAACATAACAAATAACAACAACTATGATCTATAATAATAATAAGTGACAAGCAGACAAGCCCTCCCTCACTTGTTGCCAACTCACAATAAGATAGTATTTATAATATGTAAAATAATAAAACTGTGTACTTAAAACAACTAAACACTACTTCTTGTTTGAGTGAACAATCCGAGAACGTTTCGTGATATGAGAACTGTAACATTCAAATGTGTACATAATTTAAATGACGCGCCACACACATACTCAAGTGCGATTGGATTGGTCAGGATTATCCTGACCTGCCAACGGCTAGACGCTATAGTCAGTGCTGAAGTTCTCTCCTCTATCTTGTGAACAACATACTTCACATGCTCACCAAAGGTTCGCCTCATCTAGCACTACCTCCAAGTACTGCACTTTTTGGCAGATAAGATTCTTTCTCACTCCATTGAAAAAGGTCTCCCTCTGGAACCCGGACCCTTGAAGATCATAGCTTTAGTCTTGTCGGCTGCCAGCATGGGGTCACTGCTACCTATCCATGTCTTTACTTTGTTGAGGGCTAGGTTCGCACTATGAATGATTGACTAGTTTTCTTTATGCACCACCAGGTCATCCACATATGCTATTGCCTGTACACCAATGCCGAGGTGGGCCTCCAAAATCACTTTAAAAACATTCCAAAACAATGGTCCCAGGACAGTGCCCTGAGGCATTCCCGCTACGGTATTCATAGGGTTATCCCTCACAATATTGATGCACCTATCTGTGAACTATTTCCTGACCAAGTTCTGCAGATAGGGAGATATCCCTAAGTTGTCCAGTAGTCTTAGGATAATTTTTCAGCTACACTATTCAAAGCATTTCTTTTATCGAGAAAGAAAGTCACCATCCATCTGTTCCTACATTGGATATCTCTCTTGATCCTGCTTATGGCGACTACCAAAGATTTTCCTTTCTTGAAGGAAGAAAAGTTATAACAGGCATGCAGGTCTGTACACTCCTCTAATTCCTTTCCTGGTTTTGGGATAAGTATAACTTTGTATGAGTAGGTGGAATATTTTTCCATTTTCAGACATTATCACTTTTTATCTTTAAAGCGATACCACAGAGTTGTCTTTTGAAATTCTGGTCCAATACAGGAATTAATACCATCAGCTTTAGCAAGACTATCCATTATGTCCTGACAAAAGTGTAACAGGTACTTCATTGTACTTCCTCAGGTGCTAAGTGGTTGTTTGTAGTTCCAAGCTATTAGGAAATCACAAGTTGTAGACTTTAGAGTTTTTGGTGCAGATTGGTTCTCAGAATATTTTGGTTGAATTAGCATATCTGTATCACAAGTTTGATCATTTTTCATTTTATTACACTCTGAATATGTTTTTTTTAATCAGCTATTTTCCTTCACCCTGCTTCCATCAAATATGTTCCTTTTATGGCAGTTCTTTATCTGTTACTATTTCTAGTGTGGACCCATCTTTTCTCTTTATTTTTATTGTGTAATAATTATATATGATTCTTACATAAATTGTTTTATGGATTTTATACCTACATCTCATATATTGTCCTCAAACAATACTGCCATTTTTGTTTTGAATTGTATAGAAACCCATGTTTTCCAGAGATATTTTAATTTAGAGTACTTTTTATCAAATCATTTCATTTATAAAGTTTTTATTTGTTTTGGAAGAGTGTCATCAAATAAATACTGTTGTTATCAGAAATATGAAGCCTGTATCACTTGATATTGTATAATTATATAACAAGTATTTTTAAAAATAAGTTTTTATAAAATATCTAATGCAAATAGGTGAAATGTCAAACTAATTGTTTTCATCTTGACCACTTTTCACCGTGCCGCTCACTTTCTATTATGTTAGTTAATTGCTTATTCGTGATATCATATGAAACTCTTGATTTTAAATCTATGCTCTTCAATTTTTTATCATCGCTATCTAAAACGCACGTCCTAACCTGATTCAACATTTTTCTTGTTATTTTCCATCTCGTCGCAGCACTGACGTTCGCTAAGGTAATCGTGGCAACGTCGGATTGCCTCGACTGGTGACAGGATAGTGTACAGTCTTCGACACAAGCGACCGATAATCTGCCGGTTGGTTTCGTCTTAGCCTACTTCGGATTCCAGAGCAACAGAGATGTTTAATGTTTGTCGTATAAATACGAAAGTGCGATGTTTTTTTTTTCGTTTGGAAGGCTATTATCATCATAGGCGGACAATTAAAATTAGACGGCCAGGGTCAGAGTAACTTTTGCCGAATTTAAAAAAAGTTTATTTTTATATTAATTAGGTTTTGGTATGGAACATATATAAAATTAAGTGTTACTTAATTGTTTGAATAATACACTAAACAATACAAAACAAAAATTTTTGTATAGAATATAATATTACGACTCCATCTCAATGTCTTTCTCATAATAGAAATAATATAAAAATATATACTATTGTGTGTATAATATACGTTTATTCAAATCCATAAGTATTACATTAATTTACAATTTCAATTTCAGTTTACTTACAGTAACATAAACGCAAAAAAAGTCTTTAAAGCATTAACATGCTTGTTGACTTAAGCTGTCTAATATTAACAGGTTTAATGTTGTTTTTTTACAAATTATTATTTCATTTTTACAGTTTCTAATCTAATCTAATTTGTTTCGTTTTTTTTTATCTAGTATAATTTAAATTTATTAAATTGTTACACAACTCCCCTTTTTCTTTTACCCAAGCATTAACTAATTTTTTATACAAATAAAAATTTTTGATATTTTTAAAATTTATGGGCAATTGATTGTAAATTCTTGGAGCAAAATATTTAATTGACCGTTGCGTGATTGTTTTTGAAGTATGAAGACATTCAACATTCAATTTTCTTCTTGTTTCATAATTTGACACTTTTACTTTAAGAGGTATTTTATCTTTATGAATATTTTTAAGTAGCTCTAAGCAGTACAATTGCCGAACATCAAGAACCTGAGTTTCATGAAAAAGTTGGTCTGAGGGATATGTTTTTCGTTTTTCATATATTAGTTTAAGAAACCATTTCTGAATATTTTGAAGGGTCACCAGATGGCAATCAGCTACGCCACCCCATCCTAAAATCCCATATACAAGATGAGATTGTACTAAAGACAGGTAAAGCATTTTAAGCTGTTCAACATCTAAAAACTCTTTTAAATAGCGGAATTTTGGTAACAGTCCTCTTATTTTTCTTATAATATTTTTTATTTGTAAGTCCCATTTAAGGTGCCTGTCAATTAAAACTCCTAAATATTTTATGTTTATAGTTTATAGTCTTAAGATCTTCCCAATTTTCGGCCTTATAAAAAATTGCGGTGGCATCAGCAAAGCTTATTATGTTTCCATCAGTTTTTAGTTTAAGCATGTCATTAACATAGAGCGTAAAGAGTAGAGGGCCTAAAACGGTCCCTTGCGGTACGCCATAATTAATTACTTCAGGATCACTTTCGACACTATCAATTTCTACAAATTGTTTTCTGTCTGTTAAGTAACTTTTTAGTAATGTCAAAACGCGTCCTCTCAGACCATACTTCTCAAGTTTCTCTAACAAGATCCCGTGAGATATCGTGTCAAACGCCTTAGAGAGATCGACAAATATGCATAAACTACGTTTATTAGACTCAAAAGCTTCTAATATTTGTGATGTTAGTTTACAAATAGCATCTTGTGTAGATTTTCTTTCTCTAAAACCGTATTGACAATCCGATATTATACTAAGTAAACCTATCCAAAAAACTCACTAATCTATTTTTTAAAATTTTTTCAAATATTTTGGAAAAAACAGACAACAAAGATACTGGTCTGTAATTAATCACGTCTTCTTTATTTCCTTCTGGAAAACAACCATCCTGAAAACATGCATTAATGAGAAAAGTTAAAGGAGTAATAATTTCTTCCTTAATTTGTTTGATGGTTTCTGTCTTAATCCCATCCCATGTATGTATAAGTGGATGGTGAACTGATTTGAAAATTTATTCTGAAGCTATTTCTTTATAGCATTTTAAGGTTTTCAATGTCTTTTAGAAATTAAAAAATCCTTACTTGGCATTTATCTCATGTTATAAAAATTCTATTTTGAAAAAGCTTTCTTTTATCTTACTATTTGATTTCGAAAATTAGAAACACTGGTCTGTAGTTTTTTTCTAATTGGGATTTATTGTAAAATTTCAAATCAAAGATACCATTGACTAAGATTGTATATTGTGTAAAAATGGAAATTTTTCTGCAACTTATCATATGTCGTGGTTTGGTATGACCCGGATCATTTTTTTTAACCACAAAAGTCGTTTCAAAAATTTGCGTCATGCATTGCTGCCTACTATGCTTTCTTAGTTTTATTTGTATTCAACGTCGTTGTAGTATTTTGAATGCCATCAAAATTGTTTTGCCTAACTTGTCCTAAGGCCTTCTTCAAAGCACAATATTTCTTATATTCAGGACAGTTTGCATCAAACTGGAAATATTCTCATGTTTGCCCCTAATAGTGATGACGAATGTTTGCACAAACTTGACACGTCTATTTCAGTTATTAGGTGGTCAGTGACCAAAGCCCATAGCATCCCTCCCTGATGACACACTCCTGCTGCTTCACACTTCCTGATTTATATCTGATGTAAGCTGATTATGCCTATCATATTAACTGAATCCATTATACCATATTCATTCCATACCATACCATACAAGCAAACGAATGAGAAAGATACCTGACGGAACTTAAAGGAAGAAGAAGATAAAATGTACTATCCTACTAATATTTAGGATATTTGTAGGTTTTGGAACGCGCCGATGCAAATTTGAGTACTCACTAAACCAATTTCTGTATTGCGTAGACTACACATTAAGTAATATGTCTTGTAAATTGCATAATTTTATTAGCTTACTACTGTATACAAAAACGCAAAATTCTCCTCTCTTGATTACTCTTTGATCCATCAAAAAGGCATTAAATAACTCAAATCTCTACCTTAGCACTTATATTTTTGCAATGGCTTTTTAGTTCATTAACCTAGTCATAAATATCTTCAACATCGTAAAGTTAAAGTACTTAGTTATTATGAAAATTGGAGAAAAAATTTCTTTCGTAATAGTATGTTTCGTCTTGAAGAAGAGTTGTTCCGTTCCGGTTTAGTAGTATAGGAAAGTTATTGCGTATAGTAATTTTCGTGGAATTTAAATTTCAGGTAAAAGTGGATTTAATACGCAATGAATATGATCCGAAAAGATTATTTTAAAAGAAATAGTATTTTATTGGATTAAACCGCAATTATTGATTGTAATTAGAACTACATTTTACATTACTTTTGATATTTTGATTTCCAATCCGGAAATAGTTTTCACAAAATCTTTAAAATATAAATAATCAAACAATTTAACAGGTACTCCAGTCGTCGGAGACAAAAATGCCACTGAACCTTTAAAAATCATACGAACAAGCTGAATTTTGCCTAGAATACTAATTTTGGGACCCCAAGAAAGATGCAAAAAAGTTAACCACTTTTACCCCCGACTTCCCCCTAAAACCCCCCTCGCAGGGGGGTAAATACGCAAAAAAGCTATTTACCAAGAATCTGTACACCGTATCCTAATCCCAACTGTCTAACTATATCTTCAACTGTACCTACCCCAATTTTTGCTTTAAAGTCTCCTAAAATGTAAGTAATATCTCTAGATTTTGTTAACTTGATTGTATTGTACAATTCTGAATAAAACGTTTCGATCTCATCTTCGGTCTTATCAGCTGTGGGAGCATAGACTTAAATCATATTAATATTACAGTTCCGTGATTGAATTTTTAGCATTATTATTCTTTCTGAGATTTGGATCACACCTAGTACTGATTTTCTAATAGTGTTGGTTATGATGAAAGCTACTCCGTATCGATGATAAGTTTTGTCTCCTCCAGTGTAATAAATATTGTGGTTATTTATTGATATCTCTCCATTTCCTGACCATTGTACATCGCTAACCCCAAGTATATCTATATTTAGCCTCTCTTTCTCTTTAATAACATTATGTAGTTTTCACGGCTGTTACATACTTCTTAGTTAGAACTTCTTTCCCATAGAACAAACTATTAATAATTGTAGAAGAGATTCAAGATATAGGCAACTAATACATAATATATATGAATATGAAAATGCAACTATGATAGTACAGCTAGACGAAAATACAAATCCCATCCCCATTAAGAGAGGAGTGAGACAAGGAGACGTAATATCGCCAAAGCTTTTCAACCTAGCCCTAGAAGACGTCTTCAAAACTACAAATTGGTCAACCTATGGCATTAACGTTAATGGCAACAAGTTAAACCACCTCAGATTCGCTGACGACATAGTGATTATAGCGAGCACATTCGAGGAACTGCAAATTATGTTGGCGGAACTAGCAGCCAGCTCTCAATACGTCGGCCTAAAAATGAATATGAAACAAACAAAAATAATTACTATTTATAACTGGGAATAAGCCACATTAAAGATAAAAATACATTTATTGACGTTTCAATTTCCAATTCGGAAATCGTTCTCAAAATACAAATAGTAAATTAAACAAATTTTGTTTTTTGTTGTTATAAATAGTAATTAATTTACAATGCCACAAGAAAATAGCTTCAGAACAATATAAACAAAAATAATGACAAACACAGATGACCCCAGACATATAACTATAAACGGCAGTGAGATAGAACAAATCCAGGAATATATCTACCTAGGCCAAATCCTGAGACTTGAAAAAGAGAACCAAAGTGCGGAAATTACTAGAAGAGCAAGACTAGATGGGCAGGATTTGGAAAACTTAGTTGGATACTTAAAAACCGCAAAATACTCCAATACTTGAGGAGCAAAGTGTTCAACCAATGCATCCTTCCTATCATGACATATGGATGTCAAACCTGGACCCTAACCAAGGCAAACATGAATAAACTAGCCACAACAGAAAGAGCAATGTTAGATATACGACTGTCAGATAAAAAGAGGAACGACTGGGTAATATCCAAAACTAAAGTCGAGGACATAACAACAAAAATTGCCAAACTTAAATGGAGCTTCGCGTGCCACACTGCTAGACAGAAAGGCCAACGTTGGAATACTACAATACAACATTGGAGACCTTCCGAAAGTAAACGACCAAGAGGAAGACCACAGATGAGATGGGTTGATGACATTAAAAGAATAGCCGGAACAAATTGGAAATATGTTGCTCAGGATAGAGACCGATGGAAGGAGTTGGGAGAGGCCTATGTCCAAACATGGACAACAGAAGGCTAAGAAGAAGAAGACATACTTCTTACATTCCAGGTAGCTATTTTTATTCTGAGAGGGTTGAGTATTTTTTTGTGCAAGGGTTTCGCATGTTGACGACCGAGGAGGCCTTGCGTTCTGATGGTTGTCCTCCCCTGCCGGATTTTGGTCTCAATTTACCATAATCAATCATGTCTCTTGCGCAAATAGTCCTAGCCATTATAATTTATACTAGAGATCAAGGACCTTTAATACAGTGGTTTCTCGTTGCCTTCTACATTCTGATGCCGTTGACTTACTTGGTTCTTGCTTCTTCGAGACCAATTTCTCAGTCTCAAGACAAGAGTGTCCTTCCACTTGCTAGCTCATCCACTCTAAACCGTTGGCCAGTAAATGGTGCATTGCTTATCCCGGCAAATACTCGGACGTTAGAGCCTCGTCAGTTATCTAGCAGGATGTACCAGAAGACTATAGATCATCATACGAGCAGGTGAGGTTGACATTTGAATAAGAGTGACTATATGTTGCGCTTCACTATCCCATTACATCCCATTGAAAATATTGTTAATGTTAAAAATGTGCAAAAATTATTCTATGACCCATTCTTAATGGGGATAATACCCCGTATATAAGTGGCATAATGGTATTTTAAAGCGTGTATACTTTCATGTGTCGTCATCGTTAATTACCGTCAATGTGCGTGCCTTTTGTTAAGATTCTATATTCACATCTGTTTAAAATAGTTGCGAGCTTCTTTTGCCTTGAATTACTGAATCTAGAATAGAAAATACTGCGATAAAAGGTCAAAGAAACCAACATGTTAAGTGCTCGAGTCGTGGAACAGTAGACACAATTTTCTAAACCAATTGACAATGTGATGCTTGCATTGATTTATATAAATTTTTGACAATAAAACTTATAGTACTATAATAATATAAAATACTAGCAGTTTATTGCTAGTAAAAATGATTGTTTGTGTAATATAAAACAACCGATATCATAAAAATAAATTGGCGACCACAATTCAAAACGACAGTGATGTCACAATGTTTGCTTTCGTATATTATTTCGTATATCATGCTGTGCTTGTTTGATTGAATGAGTTAAACTATAGGTACAAATATATAATAAACCACGGGTTTGTAGTTACTTGTTTGTTATAAATATTCTGGAGGAAGAAAAAATTAGTCTGGAAACACAGAAAAAAGTGGAACAAAGAAGAATACTGAGAAGCGACGAAAACTCTAGTAACGACGATATAAATAGAATGAACAAGGAAGTATCAAAAGAAAAGACCTAAGAAAATACAAAGATGAGAAAATCCTCAAAACGATTGAGGAAAATAAGATTATGAAAATAATGAGACGCAAACTCACAAATGGAAATAAACAAATAGTCAAACTTAAGGATAGAAATGGCAACATCACATCAAATAGAGAACATTTGTTACAAATTGTGGAATCATTCTATGAGACATTATATAGCAACCAATCGACTCTAGGTATAGTTGAATATCAACAAAAGAAGGTTCACAATCAGGGTTCCGAAGATATCCCAGAAATTTCCTTGGACGAAATTTACAAGGCTCTAAAAAAGATGAATAACAAAGATCCGGGGGAGGACGGTGTTGTCATGGAAGCAATAAAGATAGGAGGCTCAGTACTGAAAATAGCCAAAATTCAAAAGCTCTTTAATCTATGCCTATGGAATCAAAATATCCCAACAAAGTGGAATAATTCAATGAGTGTACTCTTACACAAGAAGGGAGATATAGCAGACCTGGAAAGATACAGACCAATCAGTCTCCTTAACCATCTTTATAAATTATACACCCGAATAATAACGAACAGATTAGAGACAAAGTTGGATTTTTACCAACCTCGGGAACAAGCTGGTTTTCGCTCTCATTACGGCACAAACGATCATCTGCAATGCCTAAAAACCCTGATAGAAAAAACTAACGAATATAACCGTCCCTTGGCATTGATATTTGTAGACTTTAAAAAGGCGTTTGATACAGTGGAACTACCGTCCATCTTAAGAGCACTACAAGATTGCAAGGTCGACCACAGATATTGTAATATAGTCAAAAATATAGTTTACATTCTGCAACTAATAAAGATCAAAAGGGGAGTCAGGCAAGGTGATACCATGTCACCAAAGCTGTTCATTACCGTTCTTGAGTATGCATTTAAAAAACTAACATGGCAAGAGAAAGGAATATCCATCGATGGAGAAAGATTAAACCATCTACGTTTTGCGGACGATATCGTGCTTCTGTCAGATAATTTGGGAGAGATCAAAGACATGCTCCAAGAACTGAATGATATACTACAAGAAACTGGGCTGGAGATAAATTTCGAGAAAACCAAAATGATACCAATATGGTTCCCAGCGAAGAGATACAGATTAATAACAACAAGGTCGAATTAATCGATAAATACACATACTTGGGTCATGAAATTAGAATAACCAGAGACAACCAAACCTGCGAGCTAAATAGACGAATCACGTTGGGATGGGCGGCATATGGAAGGATGAGAGACATTTTTAAAACAAATATCCAAATTCACCTGAAAATGAAGGCATTTAACCAATGCATCGTACCAGTCTTGACCTATGGAGCAGAGACCCTAACTTTAACGAAAGCTACTGCCGAAAAACTGAGGGTAACACAAAGGCGAATGGAGAGATCAATGCTGGGTCTGACCTTGAAAGATCGCGTGAGAAATGAGGAGATACGCCAACGAACTGGCGTAGACGATATTATACTGCGAATCAATAAACAAAAGTGGAGGTGGGCTGGACATGTTGCTAGAATGGAAGACGGAAGCTGGACGAAGAGATTATTGGAGTGGACACCAAGAGCCGACAAGCGAAGTCGAGGCAGACCACCCACCCGATGCGATGGACCGACGACCTAAGGACAATAGAAACAAACTGGATTGCAGCAGCTAAAGATAGAGAGAACTGGAGACGTTTGGAGGAGGCCTATATCCAACAATGGATGTGAAAATGGGGCTGGATGATGATGATGATATAAATATTCTAAATTTTTGCATCTTGTGAAACTTGAAGCTGAATGGGATTTGAAATGTAAATGTTGAAACTATAATGGAATCATGGAAAAAGAAACCCGAAAATGTAAATTGAAACAGATCCTCATTATTAAGACTGGCATCTGGATTAGTTATTCATGCATTATTTCTCTATCTCTCTCTGTCTCTCTCTCACTCTCTTTCTCTCTAATATTCCTAACAATTTTTCTGGATTGGTCTCTATCTTCAGTTGTTCTGAGCTTCGCAGAGTGAGTTTCCAGCTGAATTCTTAATTTGGTCGGACCATCTAGTTGGTGATCGTACTCTTAATCTTCTTCCCGGAACTTTTCCAGAAACAATGAATCTCTATAAATCGTCCCCATCGTCCAAATCTGCCTCTATCTAAAGCCATCCTCATGACATGTTAAATAAGTAAGGCGACAACATGCATCCTTGTGTAAAACCTCTCTCGGTCTTGAATTGGTTTGAGAACTTCGGATCTAGTCGTTCTGTTGCTATATTGGACTGGTACAGATTTTTAATAAGTGTCACCAGGTGCATTGGTGTGCCCATTTATATTAAAATGGACCACAGATTTATTCAGCTTACACAATAAAATGACTTTTGGTAGTCAACGAAGCATGTAATCATAGGTACTTGAAATTCTCTAGACTTTTCAATGAGTTGTCTCAGGTTCAGGATTTGTTCCCGTATACATTTACCCTTTACAAAGCCAGCTTGTTCCTGTAGTATTTGGTAATGTAGATGGCTTTTTAATCTGTTTTTTGATATGCAACAAGATTTCCTAGCATGTGTTATTAGTGACAGTGTGCGGTAGTTTTTACATTTGGTAGTACATAGTTCCTTTTTGTGTAGCGGGATATAAATTGAGGTACACCAATCAGATAACGATTTTCCTGAATTCAAAAGATAGAACGGATGATATGTAATCCTTTCTTACCTAGTAACAGTAGTAATTCACCTGGTATTGAATCAATGTCTGGGGATTTATTTTCCTTAGCGATTTAATTGCATCTTTGACTTCAAAGAGTAAACACAGTAGGTTCTCTTGGGTAGTCAGAGGGCCACTGATTTTCTGCTGGTACCTCGTTATTTTTATATAGCTCGCCACAGTAGTTTCGCCATGTTTCCAATATTTCGTCAGTATCGGTCTTTAGATTACCTTCCTTATCCATTACAGATCACGTTTGAGATTTAAATATAAATTTGAAATAAATCCCTCGGTTCATTTCGACAGCCATGTTCCTCTATCTCTCTGCATATTTGAGATATATAATCAGCTTTGTCTTTGCGGTACTGTTTTCAGATTTCTTTCGATAACGCTCTGTATTCATGGTTTGCTCCTTATCTAGTTTTATGTTCTTTTCTGCGTTGAAACACAGTCCACATATTATCGGATATCCACGGCAAGTGCTCTCAGGGTCACTATCTACTTGGTCTATAGAAAGTACTTCTAGGTTTTGTTGAAAGTCAGCGACTTTTGATGGATTTAGAGACATGACTTTTCTTAGGCGCCTTCTTTTGGGGACTTTAAAACGAAATCGAACGTTCAATGTTGATGATAGCTTCTACAGTCTGCACCAGGATATGTTTTACTGTTGGCCGACGCAAGCAGTTTGTTCTGTAATACTTCTCGTAGAAGTTCCTGTATTTGTGTTTCGAGTTTGGATTATTATTCGTATTGTCGTTGACTATCTTATATTTCTGATGTCTGATTTCTGATATCGTACAAAATTTATCGAAGGTAATCGTTTTTATTCATCTTTATTTAAGTCTTACTTCAATAATTTACTGCGACATTTAAAGCGTCGTTAACCTATGTTTAAAGTTTTTAAAAGTTCAGCATAAATCGTTCAATTATTCGTTCAGCACATCATTGAAAAGTTCTTTGAACTTATTGGTTGTTTGCATGCAATAATGTTTTTGAGGTGAGTTTTCAGTAAATACTGATAATATGTCTTATCTTTTGATTCGGTTAGAGTATGATAAACAATAAATACTTTTTATATCTGGCGACATAAATTTAATATAATTATTTCGATTTAGATGAAATAATTGGTTGAAATTTTGCATTTCTTTAAGTTTTATAGAATTAAAGAAAATTTAGAATTCTGATCAAGAAATTATTCTTAATGTAAAATGCGTGTTATTAAAAAGCAAACCTTTGTTACAATTTTTAGGAAAGTAGAATAAAGTCCTGTATCAAGCATGATATGGTCGAAATATCTGAAAATAGCGGCTAATCAGCCTCTCCTAACAGAGTTATTCGGCCTTGGACATCGCGACAATTTGCGAAGATTTAAATAAAATTAATTGTGTTTTGGAGGAGTTTATGGTCACCCTCCATTTAATTCATCCCCTAATGACTGTCTAGATAATTTTGGACTCTTCGAATACCGACAATTGTCCACGCTCTCTATGTGGTCCTGACGTGAGGAGAGCAGTGTCATCAGTATACAGAAGAAAGGTCTCTGATCTATGCTGTGGTCGGGTGATGTCACTATTGTAGACTGTGTGTAGTATTGAAGCAAGAATTGAGCCCTGGGGTACTCCAGTTTGTGAAGTGAAGGGTGTGGATATGATATCGCCGCCTTTGATCCTGATCGTCTGATTAGAGATATAAGAATTTAATAGTTTAACGAAAGGTGTGGGCAATCCAGCAAGGTGGAGGTTTTCGACCAGGCCTGTATGCCAGACCTGATCGAATGCCTTCTGGATGTCTAGGAATATGCCTATGATGATACACCGACATAGTCGGCTATTCGTATTCTTGCGTGGGGTTTCTTAAAACTTAGATTATGGTACCATGATAATAAATTCCTTTTTTTTTTAATGTCTGTTTCTCTCTCTCTCTTCAATCCTGACCCCCCAGGGGGAGTGTAGTGGTCGACGTGATGTCGTGTATTGTCCGTCTCCAGAGATCTCTGTCTCTGGTCATTTCTTTTAATTCATGCATAGGTCTTTGGCATATTCCTGTAATTTGATCTATCCATCTTGTTGGGGATCTTCCTCGTGATCTTCGGCCTTCTACCTTTCCTTGTATTATGAGTCTTTCCATGTTTTCTGTGTTTGCTCTCATAACATGCCCAAAATATTTTAATTGTTGGAGATGGACTTTACTAGAGAGTCGTTGGCTAACTTTTAGCTCTCTTAAAATTGAATTATTTGTTCTACGGTCGGTCCAAGGAATTCGTAACATTCGTCTCCAACAGAACATTTCACTGGCGTCTATCTTTCTTCTCTCCGATTGTCTCAGAGTCCAAGATTCACATCCGTAGGTCGGTATTGGGAATATTAAGCAGTTGATCAACCTCATCTTTATCGCTCTTGAAATTTGACAGTCCTTCCATATTTTGGTCATTTTTGCTGTGGAAACTTTTGCTAGATCACATCTACGTTTAATCTCTTCTTGTAATGACCCTGTGTTTGTGATTAATGATCCCAGATATAAGTATGAGCTCACAACCTCGAATGAGGATGATTGTTGTGTAGTCTATCCACTATCATGATCTTTGTCTTTGATATGTTTAATTGCAGACCAAATATTTCACTTTCGTTTTCGATCAGTCGTATAAGTTCTATCAGCTCTGCTTGACTATTTGCAAGAAGGGCTGTGTCATCTGCGACACGTAGGTTGTTTAGTTTATGACCATTTATTGAGATGCCCTTTTCCCATCCTTCCAAGTGCTCTTCGCATAATATACTCCCCATATATGTTGAATAATTGTGGAGATAGTATACATCCTTGTCTGACACCCCGTTCTGGATGAAATTCGTTCGAAAGTGTGTCAAGTACTTTAACTGATCCAGTAGTGTGTTCATATAGTTCGGTTATAAGCGTAATTAGATGTTGTGGTACGCCTACTTCTTTTAGTATTCGCCGTAAGTGTCTCCACTTGACCCTGTCGAACGCTTTACGGTAATCTATAAAAGAGATGTATAGTGGGATGTTGAATTCCCTAGATTTCTCGATTATCTGTCTTATATTCAGCAGGTGTTCTCGAGTGCCTCTACCTTTGGTAAATCCAGTTTGCTCTTGTGGAATTTCTCTTTGAAGGAATGTTTTCAGTCTCTCATTGATTATATGTAGCATTATCTTGCTGGCATGGGATATAAGAGAGGTAGTTCTATAATTGTCGCATTTATGGAAGCTGCCTTTTTTTATGTATGGTCGTTATTGTAGATTTTGTCCAGTCTTCAGGCCATTGTTTGGAATGCCATATTTGGTTACAGAGTAGATGAAGTAACTTTACGCCGGTTTCTTCTGTGGCTTTAAGCCTTTCTGCTGTTATCATATCTGGACCTGGTGCTTTGTTATTTTTGAGCTTGTTGATAGCCTGTCTTACTTCATTTTCGAGTATATCAGGTTCTTCTCCCACCTCGTCAGAGATTTGGCTAACAAGCTCTTGGCGTTGATCATCTTTATATAGGTCCCTGCAATACGATCTCCATGTCTCTGCTATGTCTTCTCTGTTTGTTCTCAGGGTTCCAGTGTTATCTTCAATGGCCCAAGTTCTGGCTCTGAAGTCTCTTGTCAGGTAGCTTATTTTTCTAAATAGATCTCTCGGCTGATTATTCTGACCCTGTCTCTCAATTTCTTTGCATATACTTTGATGAAAATGAAATGTCTGTTTACTACACCTTAATTTTTAAAAATAGTTTATTTAAATATTATTTAGGAAACCATTCACTGCAACAATTTGGAGGATATGCCTAAAATTGAGGGCGTTCATTTGAGAAGTGCCTTGACCTTGACAATTATGTCCGTTTTATTATAACTATAGCATAACTGATACATTAAAGTTGTCAAAAGTCAGTTATTTCTTCAAATGTAGAACTTAAATAAACCTTAATATTAATACACCGTATATATCTTTGAAAGTTCCTGTTTTCTTGACAATCCTGTTGCTAAAACCGTTAGCGCTTTACAGATACTATTTATTTATGAGCTAGCCTTCGTCCTTTTTGTTCCATAATTCTTGGTTTCCCTAAAAAAGGGTCAGCGTCAGAATAAGGGATCGGTAGCAAGCAAGGCAAGTTACCAAGAAGAAGGGGGTGCGATCTCTCGATCTAGAGAGCGGCGACCCCCGCATATTTCGATTCCTCCTCGTGTTCACCTCCACCTCACTCTCCTTCAGTCACGGTATACTGCGATGCCCCCCGTTTTATTGATTGACGATGACGACGACTGTGCTACCGCCGCGGCGTATCCGTATACACCATACTGATACCGCATCGTGAGGGTTGTTGATTCGTTTCCGACTGGTAGATGCCGGAGTTTCGTATCGAATTTCAAGTACAGTGTCACTAAAATTGTTAAAATACTATTTGTAACGTAAACATCGCTCAGACCTAGTTCAAGATCAGTTTTATTTTAAATTGCAATAACATTAGTCCGTTTTGTATAAAATATTACATTAGATAAAAATGTAATTTTTACAGAAATGTCTTTAATGTATTGATTATTTGTTTGCCAGTTCTTTCAGTTTCTGCATTTGTCCTTCAGTATCCTTATTTCTGAGTTTGCGCTATTTTCTAAACCCCTATTGTTCATTTACGTATATGAATTGTTATATTTCCCAAATTGGCAACAGATTTTGTCAATTTTCAATTTTCTGAAATGACATTTACATCGAGTTAGACACAATTTTAAGATCTTAAAAAAAAGACATTACAATGGTAATGAGGGACTTTAATGCTAAAGTCGGGAGAGGAAAAAGTTAACGAATATGTTGGGGAATTTGGACTAGGTGACAGAAACGAAAAAGGGGATAGACTTGTGGAGTTTTGTCAAAATGAACACTTTCCAATAATGAACACAATATTCCAACTACCCGACAGAAGATCTTACACTTAAAGATTTCCTGCAGACAACAAAGATCGCTTAGTCAGAAATCAAATAGACTAAATATTAGTCAAAAATAGAAAAACTCAATTAAAGCAGTAAAAGCATACCCCGGAGCAGATGTTAACTCAGACCATAACCTGCGGATAGCTAGAATGCACGTGAAACTCAAAACTCATACATCAAAAAGTGATCCAACAAGTCAACTAAAATCATAACAGAAGTAGGAGAAGAAATTTTAACATTAGAAGATGTCAATGAAAAGTGGAGCAATATTCAGAAAGCATTACTAAAGGCTGCAGAAGAAAATTTAAAGCCTGAAAAGACAAATAAAAAACAAAATTTGATGACTTTAGAAATTCTAGCATTAATGGAAGAGAGGGGAAGAGTGTAAGGGAGAAATGAGCCAAGATGTCAAGAACTACAACGTAGAATTAAAAAAAGCCAAGGAAAAGTGGTTAACAGATCAATGCATAGAAATAGAAGAGTATGACAGAAAATACGAGAGCTTTAATATGCATAAAAAAATAAAAGAACTAACAAATACCAAAAAGCGGGCACATTATGGGATACTCGAAAGATGATATTGGTAAACTCATTACAGACTTCAAAGATAAACTAAGATTTTGGCAAGAATACATAATACAACTATTCGACGATGATAGAATGATACAAGAAGAACCACAGGAACAAACAGGACCGAATGTGCGAATTAGAACAGGAAATTAGAAATGCTAAGACCGCAAAATCAGTAGGCCCAGATCAGATACCCCCTGAGCTAATTAAATGTTAGATACTTTTAGATCTGTTCAACAAAGTATATATAACAGGAGTAATACTCGAAGATTGGTTGCAGAACAATTTCCTTAAAAAGCCACACACTTAAGGTATTTCTCAAAATAATACATGGAAGACTATACAAAAAAATAGAAGAAGATATAGATGACACCCAGTTTGGATTCAGAGGAGGACTAGGAACGAGAGAGAGACTTTCTTCGCTTTTAGCTTTTAACAGTTATGAATCAGAATCTCTATGTCTGCTTTATAGATTATCAAAAGGCTTTTGATAGAGTACGACATCAGAAACTGTCAATTTGTTTCTAACTTAAATTACCAATGAAAACTTAAAATTAGGTGTCTACTCACTAGTATCTTTCCTATTATTTCTAATAACTAGCATTAAATTTAGCATGCATACTCGCACAACACTTTGTTTTGCTTTTCACTCACTATACCAGTTCAAAAGGCTTTGTCCTTTTGAGCCTTCTCTCTAAGGTTCGTATTGTCGAGGAGCTGGAGAGCCTCGACGTTTAAATGATGATGGAGTCGTTGTTCATGGCTCCCTGCAAATTTCTTGATTATCTGATTAACGTCTTCCATCTTGAGGTCCAGGTGAAGAACGTTGTTCTTAACGTACCAAGGCGCATCTACGATGTTCCTCAGCACTTTATTCTGGAATACCTGGATTACTTTGATGTTACTATTTATGGATAGAGAGGAATGCCTTCCCATCAACCAAAACATTTTCTTGTAGCTGATGCCTATTTCTTCTCTTTTCTTCTTCACGTGAGCTTTCCAGCGAAGCTTCGCATCAAGAGTGATCCCCAAGTACTTTGCTGATGTTGCAATAGGCACTTGGACATCATTTATTCTAATTGGAATATTATTAATTCTCTTATTAGTAAAATTTATATTGACTGATTTATTCTCATTCAGATTAATTTTCCATTTTTTGGTCCATTTATGGATTTTATTTATTGAATTTTGTAGTTTTTCCGTAGCTTCTTCGACGGTGTCACCTACTGCTAAGACAGCAGTGTCATCTGCGAAGGTAGCTATGGTGTCGTCTCCTAGTTCAGGTATATCACACGTGTATATTAGGAATAGGACTGGACCCAATTCACTCCCTTGTGGAACACCTACTTCAATATCCTTGAGATCAGTATCAGAAACTCATAAAACTGTAAGAAAAGAATGTGGGTAGTCGAGATATACAGGTTATTGTCAATCTGCACTGAAATCAAATAGCAAAGGTTAGAATCGAAAATGTCGATAAAGAAACTATAGAAATCCAAAGAGGTGTTAGACAGGGTGGCGTGCTGTCCCCATTGTTATTCAATCTGTACAGCGAAGCTATTTTTAAGGAAGCATATCAGTGAACAACTAGGTATATCAATAAACGGAAAAATCCTGAACAACATAAGATTCGCAGACGACATCGCTGTTTTTGCAGACAGTCTAGAAGCACTGCAACTCTTAGTAAATAGATTACATCAAGTCAATATAAAATATGAACTACAAATGAATGTTAAGAAAACCGTGTTCATGATTATTTCTAAGCATCATACAGTAGGAAGGCTAGATATCGAGGGAAGACAAGTAGAAAAAGTGAATAACTACAAATATCTGGGAACCTGGGTAAATGAAAATAATGACCAAGGTAGAGAAATAAGAACACGCGTTGAAATTGCAAGACAAGCATTTATAAAAATGAAAACAATGCTTGTTAATCGAGACCTTCCTCTGGACTTTTGTTCTAGACTTTGTTGTATGGAATGGGAAGCTGGACACTCAAAGTGGATAACATAAAGAAATTATAATCATTTGAGATGTGGTGCTGTGGAAGAATTTTGAAAATGGATCCAATGAGTAACAAATGCAGAAGTGTTAAACAGGCTACAAAAGATTTGCGAGTTCATAAAGCTCATCAAAAAAAAAGCTGGAATATTTAGGCCACATTACCAGAGGTGCGAAATATGAGATATTAAGGTTCGTAATGCAAGGTAAAATCAAGAGTTTCAGAGCAGCCGCCAGTAAGGACGGATAGCTGTGATGATAGCCAACCTCCGATACGTTGGCGATTATATGAGGCCATTATTTGCAAAACTCGCTAATCGACAAAATTTTAGAAACATGTTTTTTTGGTTAAGTATATTTCAATTCTAAATAGAAATCGACTGATACAATTAAAATTTCACAAAATTCGTTCTTTAGCATACAAATGATGTAGAGAAAATTACAGTTATTTGCAGAACTCGCTCTTTGCTTTGAACGTTTACTTGCAAAACTCGCCGTTTGCTCTACCGCCAATGAAATTCGCCGGTTGGTTCACGTGACCAACACGCTATTACAACAGCTGTGTTGAAGAAACGGATTTTCAGTAGTTTATAATTATTCAAGCTACTAAAGAGTTGTATTTTGGCGAATTAGTAACAGTTTTTTTATTTTTATTGAGTAAGAAAGTGAAAATGTTTGTTTTGTTAAACCTAGTCCACAGGGAAAAGGACGCAAAAAAGTTCTTCAGTCAGAAACACATAAAAGGAATGTCGATAAACTTGCTAGGTAAGTTATTAAAATTTATGATTTTACGACAATAGTTTGACTTTTTACGCAGTTTAGCTTGTTTTTCGCGTTATAACGTTGAGTAGGAATAGACAAAAAGTTTATTAAAAGAGTTGTATTGTTACAGAAATACACCAAAAGCACTGCCGGCCTTTCCAACTTGCGGTCATAACGGACGACCCGGATTGCCGTATTATTGTACTACACTCACGATGATGCAAGTGGCAAATTTTCATGCCTACCTTTATCAGTCAAAAGATAAAAGTAAGCAAGATCTTTTGATATTGGCGTGTTGTAAGGGAGAAAAACCGAAAAGAGGGAAATCCAATCATGCTGCAGTGTCGATAAAATACCATGTACGTTTGAGTGAGGGTAAGATGATTAGAGTATGTGCCAAGTCGTTTCTAGGAATCACAAATTTAAGCAAGGACCGCATACAAAGAATTGTAAGAAATTTTGTTGTCACTGGGGAGCTACCCAGAGAAAGTAGAGGAGGCAATAGAGTGGCTCCAAAAAATGATGAAAAAAGAAACTGCATAAAAAAATTTATAGAATCCATAACATGTACAGAGTCTCATTACTGTAGAAGCAAGACAAGCGTGAGGGTCTACTTGCCATGTGATTTGAATTTAAAGAAACTTTTCGGCCATTATCTTCGGAGAGTGCCTCAGCCTATGCATGTGAAGCTTAGTTATTTTAGAAAGTATGTCAATGTCTACAACATCGCTTTTGGAACTCCGTTGACTGACTGTTGTTCTACTTGCTTGAGAACAAAGGAGCAGTTGAAAATAACAACTTCTTTAGCTGTTCGGCAAAAGTTAGCTACTGAACATCGTGTTCATATCGTAAAAGCAAAGGCTTTTTTCCAACTACTTAAAAATCCAACACCCAACACAACTTACTTTTCATTTGACTGCCAAAAAAACTTGGCACTGCCTAGACTGCCTGATTAAGCAGCATATTTCAGCCAGCAAATAAACTATAATAATTTTACAATTGTTGCTGGAACTTCTACCGATAAAGTAACACCAAGGAATTTGTTTTCTTACGTGTGGACAGAAATTGACGCTCGAAAAGATTCTAATACAATAGCGTCAGCTTTGCAACATGCTCTAAAGAATTTTGATTTTGATGTCAGCATAGAAGCAGTACGGTTGTTCGCTGATGGTTGCGGCGGACAAAACAAAAATTCTAATATGATGGCAATGTTGGCTTATTGGCTTCTAGAAGAATCGCCAAAACATATTACACAAATTGAATTAATTTTTCCGATCGTAGGTCATTCCTTTATTCCGCCTGATCGCATCTGCGGCCTTATAGAAAAAGACATTAAAAAAATGCCTGTTATCGTGGTAATTAGTGGCTACGACGATTTAATCAGAAAGCATTCCACTGTACGGAAAATCGGTATCGACTGGGATGTGTTTGATTGGAGGACACAAACAAGACGAGTTACTAAGCTCCCTAATTCATGGCACTTTGAATTTAATAAGGCAAAGCGGTTTATTTTTTACAAAAAAGACAAAAATGTTCTAGTCCAAGGTGAACCCAATTACTGCAATGACGTTGGAAAAGCTAAAAGCGTGTGCAAGAAAAATTTTTCACTTTCTTCAATGGCTCCTAAGAAATTACCACTGGGAACAGAATTAAAGGGGGATAAGGAACTATTAATAATCTCCTTTCCAAACACTATGGAGAAAATTGGAGAAGGCTTCCTGAACTAAATTTTTACAAAGAGCACCTGAAGACAGGTTCTACCTCACCAGAAGAAACCGTTGCTGGTTTGGAAAATTGCCAAAATGCAGAAAACGACTGTTTTTTTGTTTGAGCATGACTGATTGAGACTGCTTTTGATTTTTTGTTGTTTAAAAACTTTCTTTATATGATTAAAAATGTTAAAGTTTTATTTTCATGAATAAATCCCTTATGCTTTTTATTGAACTAAATACAGTTTATTATTATTTTAGAAATTTATTTGCAAAACTGGTTATTCGCAACAAACATTATTTTTTTTTCTAAAAATCTGTAAATATTTTAGGCTAGAAACTTCTAATTTCCATTGCTAAAACCTCTAAAAAACAATAATAAAATTCTTTACGTTGTGAACTAAACACTACTCGGCTGTTAATCGTTTTTTTCGATTTCCCAAAAAATTACTTCCGAGCAAAGAGCAAGTTTTGCAAATAATGGCCTCATATACTCTTTAACAAAATTCTGAAATAATCTCTTTTTGAGAACGATTTCCGGAGTGGAAATCGAAATGTCAAATTTTTTAGTTAAAAATGTAATCGGTTGTGGCTAATCCCATATAAACACAATATTTAACTATTTATCTTGTGACATTTTTATATAACTATTATATTTTATGGAAACAAACCACAATTTTAAATGAAAATGGAAACGTCAAATGTAAAGTACGTTTTAGGTAATTAAAATGGTGATACTGTGCAAATAATTCAGTACACCGTTAAAAAAATTATTCAAATAGTATAAGATTTGACACTTATGTTGACTGGTGATTTGACTGTCAAATATCATAATCCTCAACAAATACCGAACTTCCCCATTTCCAATTAAAATGTATAAAACCAAGTCTTAAAATAGTTTTACGAGTGTCTACTTAAAAGTTTCTTAACTAACTCCCTAAAAATCGTGAAATACTAAAACATTCAGGTATCCTCGCCTCAAAAGCACCCCTACCAAGAGACGTTGTATAGAAAATAGAATTTAGGGTTGAATACGTCTCGAGAACATACCTCTTCCGAGTGTTTGTTTATCTTGCTTGTTGGATGATTAACGCGCCAACGGCCAAATGTTATTAGTTTCAGACAGTCGGTCGAACCAGACCTGCTTGATAGTAGCGCTGGTGCTGCGTTGCCAAGTTTATTTAGGCCAGGACTGTTTCGGTTTTTATCAAGTCTGTATTTTGTTTTTCGAGCCTTTGATTATAATACAGTATGTAGATTTTTGACGTTTTTCTTTTGCTCGTGTTGTTTTACAGTTTTGATATTGAAAATCATGAATAAGAAATTTTTCCCAACTATGAATTAGTCCATATATTGAGAGCTTAGTTTACTTTTAAGTAGCTATTTTTATTTTAAGTTGTATTTTTAGGATACAGCTCCGAACTCACATTTGTCGATATTCTGTACTTGATTTCTAAATCTCGATGGTTAAAGTAGCAAGGGAGTTTGCTGGGTGCATTTTTTTTTTCATTTTCACGTTTCTTTGATGCAATATACATGATCAATACTTGAGCAGGCAAAGTTTGATTATTACACAGTATTTTGGTTCAAATTATTTACGTTAAGAGTACCTTAGTAAGGTAGAATACCGTCTGTTGGACTCTCAAAAATTAATGTACCAACAACGGGCGACATGTGTAATAGACCGTCTTGTATTAAGTAGGTAATATTGCTGATAGATGCGTCTCCAATACGCCATATCAGTTTATGTAAGTAAATTGAAGCATATGATAGCAGTTCTTCATTTTATTTTTAATTTATTTTGGGTTGAATACGTTTTGCTAAATATTCAAAGGATTTTTCAAGTTTATTTAGTGTTTTTTCTAAAATGAACCAGCAGCAGCAAGAAAATCGAAATTTGCTAGAATCTGACTTCTTTAGGATCATTATTTTTCGCTACACACACTCAAGTTGAACTCGTTGAACGGTTTAATGTCACATTTCAAAAAGTTTTAATACATATTGCTGCCACTGGCAGTGACATTAAAAAATAAAAGAAGAATAAAAATTTATTTATAAGTACACAAAATTAAAAAACTACGTAAAGTATATTAAACAAGTTGAGTAGCAATTTATAGTTCTATAAAATTGTGTAAAATCATATTAACTACTGTGCAATATCAAATTTTTTTTAATCATATAACTACGTTTAATGAACAGATATAAATAATTTTTGTGACACAAATTCAAAGTGACATAATTGGACAATAAAAATAATTGTTTTATGATTATGTTCATTAAATCGTTTTATTACTCAATACTTCTTAACATTCCCGTATCCGGCTACCTTTTTTCGTAAGCCGTTTGTTTTTATAACCGGTCGTTATGATTGTATTATGCATCTTATATTTGTGTAAAAATCTGGCTCAGGCTTTAGTATTAGCGACTATTTACGTAACCTTCATCAGGGCATCAGGTACTCCCTCGGTGTCATATTTGTTTTCAGATCTCGAGACACCCAGAGTTACGAGTTTTGGCTAATTATATAACGAATCTTCACAAAACTTCAGAGGAAAGCATTGATACGGGGTCATATTCATATTCAGTGACCTCAAAAAACCCAAAATAACAAAATTGGACTAATTTTTATTAATATTCATCGATATATAATTTTTTTAACTGTGAATACTTAAAATGCACTTTTAAAATGCATTTTTCTAATGCACAAATGCAGTTTTTCTTTTTTTTTTTCGAGATCACAAAATTTTTAGAGATTATTACGAATCGAATACCCAAAACCGCATTTAAATCCATCTTACTTTGCGGAAAATCTATAGTAAGACCTATTTTTGTGCTTTATCTCCTCGAATACTTCGGGAGATGGCCGCGGGGCCACTTGACTTGAAAAAATTGATTTAGATTCAGATGTTTCCACTGTTTTATCATAGTTGGTCTAATAACCTTGACGTACCAGTTTAGATTACTAATATTTATCAAAAACAAGACAAAATTTAAATTTTAAATAACCACATTATACCTAAGTTTTGTTGTAGCAATTAGCGGAGGTACATGTTTTAATTAATAGGGTGATATTTAAGTATCTCATAAATTACTTTTAACACTCTTATAATGCACATGTTACATCGAATCATTTCGACTACATTCGCTACTAGTATAAGTGTGTCATCTGCGTATCGCAGGTTACTGATTTTTCTGCCTCCTATAGTGCTTACTCCATCCCATTCGTCTAATACTTTTCTCATATATATTCAGAATATTATGATGTATAATAATGATGATAATATACATCCCTGTCTAGTTCATTTCTTTGTTTTGAAAGCATCTGAATATATTCCGTGTAGTGGAAGGCCTTTGTATAATCTACGAAACAGAGCAGCATTGGTATGTTGTGTTCTCTCGCTTTTTCTATTATCTGTCTGGTTTTCAGTATCTGCTCCCGCATTCCTTTTCCTGGCGTAGATTCGCATTGTTGTTCGACTATCTCTGGAAGTAGAGAACAAGGGCAATGGTTCTGTAATTGCTGCAAAAGCAGATTGCTTGTAGTCTCCGTTGGTATGCCATCGAATCCTGGGTTTTTTTGTTTCTTAGTTGGTTAAGATCCTTCTCAACTTTTCTTCGTAAGATTATTGGTTCTGTCTGTCGGATTGCATATTTCTTGTGTTCTGAGACTGATGCATCTTTTGAAGCGTCTTTGTATAATTCTGAGCAGTAATTTGTCCTGGTCTATACAGTGCTCTGTATGTCGATTTTTACTAACCAATTTGATTTTTCAAGAAGAAACAATGCCAGATGAATGGAAAGAAGGGGTTATTGTACCAATACACAAAAAAGGAAACAAAAAGCAATGTATTAACTACAGGGGAATAACACTCCTAAACACCACCTACAAAATCCTTGCAAACATCCTGTTAGAAAGAACCAAAACATACACAGAAGAAATCGTTGGAGATTATCAATGCGGATTTAGACCGGGCCGCTCTACAATTGACCAGATATTCACAATAAAACAGATAATGGAAAAATGCTGGGAGTTTGATCGTGAGCTTCATCAGATGTTCATAGATTTTAAACAAGCATTTGATAGAGTATGTAGGGACAGACTGTGGACAGCGATGCAGGAACTTGGCTTTCCAAAAAAACTAGTCCGGTTGATACGGATGTGTATGGAACGGTTACGATGTAAGGTGAGAGTTGGACAACAATACTCGGAGACATTTGAAATAAACAATGGACTAAAACAGGGAGATGCACTTTCACCACAACTCTTCAACTTAGCTCTGGAGCACATAATCAGAAGTGCAAGAATCGAAAAACCGAATACAGTATTTCATCGAGAAGGACCAAACTTACTACTGGCATTTGCAGACGATATAGATCTAATAGGAAACACGCGATTAAGGATGAAGGAGACTTTCGTAAGGTTTGAGAAGGAAGCAGAGAAGATGGGGCTCCAAATCAACGAAAACAAGACGAAATATATGTATATCAGCCGCAATAACCAAAGCAGAGACAGAATCGGTCAGAACATTACCATCGATGACTTTAACTTTGAGCGCGTTAGAGAATTCAAGTATCTTGGAACAACAATAACTGAAGACAATAACGGATCACAAGAAATAAACAACAGGATTCAGGCCGGCAACAGATGTATTTTTGCCCTCCAAAACCTTATAAAATCAAAACAACTAACACGACGTACGAAGATACAGGTCTATAAAACAATCATACAACCCGTTGTGATGTATGGAAGCGAAACGTGGACGATAACAAAGGCAAATGAAGAGAGACTACGTGTTTGGGAAAGAAAAATCCTAAGGAAGATCTTTGGTCCGGTGCTTGATGAAGCATCAGGACAATATAGGATAAGAACTAATAAAGAGCTGGAAGAACTTTACCCAGACGCCAACATCATAAAAGAAATAAAGTCAAGAAGACTCCAATGGGCAGGACACCTCAGAAGACATTCTGACGAACGAACAGTAAGACTGGTGTAGGAAGAAGTCCCAACTAGAAGGAGACCACGCGGACGCCCTCGTCTCCGGTGGCGAGATAATGTAGCAGGAGACCTAAGCACTATGGGCGTGGAGAATTGGATGGAGGTTGCTCAAGACAGAAAACAGTGGAGGCATGTTGTCGAGTCGGCTAAAACCCACGAAGGGTTGTAACGCCACGGAGTAAGTAAGTAAGTAAATTTGTTTTTCAATAAAATAAAAGTAAGATAAAATATGTAACGATTTTTCTTTAATATTTCAAAATCATAAGCTAACGTGAAAACAGGACAAACATTTCTCCAGTTTACTTGAAATCAAACATATAGACTCGCAGTGTCGAAAAACCACTAGCTAGCTGTCAAATTCGAAGTTTACTCTTAAACTAACTCTTCCAGGTTAGCCAACAACTCTATACAGCAACAATGTCGGGTCTCTGTTCATCCCTACGTTTATTTATCCCCCTCCTATAATGGACAGGATTGTCATTTGTCCAAAATAAATCATGAAAATCTTTAACTAACTTAAATGATTAAAATTTACATAAATAAATAGAATATGGTCTAATACCCACCAGAAAAGTTAATATGCTTCCTCTCTATTATACTTCTAATCATCTTTTTATTATCTTTGCCTTTTTCCATCTTTTGTCATTTTCTTTCTTGTCAGTCTCTTCATTTTCCGTTGCAATATCTTGTTTTATATTCTTCGGTTCATTTAGGTATATTTTAATACCATACTATGAAATTTATTAGCAGAACTAATGTGACATTTTTTTTCCATTGTGAAAGATTTTTTGAGTGTAGTCTACATCTATATTTGTGTTCCATGAAGATAATTTAGCGGTTGCTGTCGATTCTCTTTTAAGCTGAGACTTTGTTTCAACAGGTATCTAAACCTTTACGTCACTGCGACATTCACGCTCGCTCACTGGACCTTTTTGGGCCTATGCTGAGCTCTATCGCGGTTTTCGTGCCCATTTTACAATAGTTTCTTTTTTTTCTTCGGAAGAATGACTTGTAACTGGATCCAATTATATAGTTTTTGTTTGACAGAAACCGCTGCGTTGTTCCTCTTCATTGTTTACTTTGTTCCCGATCAAAGGATTGTCACTTCCGACAGAGCACTTGGTTTTTAATACCGGTTTTTAAGCTGTCCAAATCGGTCGTACTCTCTTAACAGAATTAGCGACCACGGCGGAACATGAAGGTTTCCTCCACCAAGTCAAACTCTGACGGATCTCAGAAGGGAAGTTGTTTATTTACTTCTTTCTTATGTAAGTCTAACCACGCGTTCATAGTAGGGATCACGTTTTGAGTTTTATGGATTTATTATCGACATTTAAGTGTTTTTAAAGCTCAGAAAAGAAAATTACGTAATATTCGATCCAAAAGGGTTTTTTTTTCGGAAAACTGGGGTTCTACAAGTGATAGCATGTCTGAATCAAATACGATAACTGCAAAGATGATTTTGGTGAAGTTGATAGTTGAACAAAACACACTTAGGACACTGTTTAGCGAAATTTTAAAATTCAAGATAATTTTAATTTTATGAAAGAAGATGCATAAAATTTCAGGGGTGCGAAATAAAATTACTAAGACCTCGAAATGTCAAATTCCAAGAATGTAACGATGAACAATATTTAAATAGCGCTTATAGATTATTAATAGGTAAGCTGGTATGCACTATCGATGTTTCATATACTTTTTGTAATTTAATTTTCGCAATAATGCATTTATTCAGATATTATATAATGAAATACAGAGCAATTTCTATTGTGTAATTTCTATTAAGCGCTTATTTATACACGATAATATGCAGCAGAGTATTTGTTATACGAACGAAGTGTTTTACAGCTTTACTTTTGATAAATACATTCATTCAAGGTCAAAGGTGTACTTACTTGCTTCGATATAACTGTTAGGAAAACTTGTAATCAGAAGGAAATACTTACGGGCTGGCAACATGGCATAAAAGAAGCTGGATTTGAAAAAAATAAGTCTATTAGCTGGAGATTTTTATACAACGCGTTGTTTTGTGGTTTACTGATAATAAACTTTATCCGCAGTTTACGCAAATTTTTATTTTAAAACAACAATGTCAAGTTATTTTTCCGTTGTAATTATTTTTAACCATGCACCTGTACGTAAACAAATATTCGAAAAGTTAAAAAGATGTTTGATAGTAACATCTGACGTTTAGTCAAGTTTTTTATTTACGTTTTCGTGTTTTAATGTGCTAGATCATGAGTCTAATAAAAATTATGTTGTCTGATGCCAACTAACCTTTGTTTAGTTTTAAATCTTCGGAAATGTATCTTATACAAGATTGATGGTAATCTAATACAAGATTGATTTTTTTAGGACATCCTAATAGTATACACGTTATTTTACATTTTAAATACCTTTGGTTAAATTAACTTTAACACGCAAACTGCCAGAATTAAAAAAATCATTTGAATTTAAAATCAAGCTAAATATAAAGTTCCTGAGATAGCTTCAAATTAGCTCTAAATTTAGTTTCACAGAACGAAATATACAGTCCTTATACTATATATGTTATATGCTTCAAATACAAAGAGGTAAAGCTTTTACGCTTAAAATGTACAGGGTTTCTCATTATATTTTGACCCCCACTTATTTTCCTTAATTTCGGGAATACAAAAAAAAGTTTCAAACAAAAATTATAATATTTTATCTGTACCGACCAACAGTATAGCAACACACCAAACTTTGTATACAGGGAGTGCCCAATAAAATGCATCTTCAATATTTCAAATGGGACACCCTGTATTTTTTATAGTTTTGAATAGCCCTGTATTTCCTGATTACGAATATATAACATAATGTAGCATTAGTTTTGTTCTATAATACTATGCTATACTAAGATAAGAAAAAAATATATTTAGAAAGTCAACAAAATTAAAATAGGTACTACATTTAAGATACAATATTACATTTAAGATTACAATAGATGCTCAAAGTTCCCTCCATTATTATCAATGCACAATTGATATCTTCGTCTCAAATTTTCTAATGCGTCAGATATTGTGTTATTATGACCATATTTTCAATTTCCACGCGAACTTTTGCCGTGATAGTGTTAATATTTGTATTTGAATCAAAATACACTTTTTCTTTTAAAAACTCCCATAAAAAGCTATCACATGGTGTTAAGTCGGGACTATTTGGTGACCATGTAAGGGTACTCTTATTGCCGATCCACACATTAAATTGATTATTTAAATATCCACAAGGAAGCTACGTTCCTGTAGTTGGCTGTATACCATATATTAAAATTTTTTTATTAAAAAACCTTTATAAAAGGTATATATTTAAAAACCCTAACGGGCTAATTAAACAATACGTTTTCGGAATCCATATTCCATCATCAGTGTCTAGGAGTACATGAATGTAGCCACTAAATATATGGGTAAAAACCCGTTAACAAACAATTAGTTACATTTGGTATACAATATTGCTTATATGTTATGATGTTAAAGTTACCGTTGGATAAGGTAACATGGCGACATATGACCACGTTGAAGTTGCTAGTCCTGAGACGGTGTGTCTACAAGGACTGTATGGAAATTTATTATAGAAAATAAACATTCTAAAAGGACCAACACTGTTTTCTTGCTTACTCGATATCTAAAAATAATTAAAATGCATTTCTAGTCATTCAGATAAATAATGATATACTTTAAATTCAACTTCATTATATTTTTTCGGTATTTCAAATCGTCAGAAGATAAACTCAACGACGACGATGATGATAAATCCATTTTTTTTTTAATTATAATCTATAATACTTTAAATAAAACCTTTGCTAAAAACACTTTAATGATATAAACAGTGCAAAAGTGAGGTTAAAAACAGTCGTTTTTTTTAAATAACCGTAGCAAATCGGTTGGTTACTTTTGACAGATCAAAAACAGTCGGTTCCAATCGAGTAATGGTTGGTGCAACACATTCTAAAATAAACGGGCAATCAAATCAAAAAACCAATCGTTTATTTGTTGGTGCAACTGGACATTAGTGTCTGTTTAAACTTGAATAGACATTTTTTTCACTATGTTCAACACTTTTAGTCGTTTTATACAGTTTGAATGCAATTTCATTGTTAAAAGAATTATTTCTTTCTTTTTTTTTGGCGTATTATCTTTTGGTTCTACCATTTGTAATAAATATATAAAGCAATAAATAAAATAATCTTTCTTGTCTCTAGCCAAAATATAAAATGTGTATATAAGTCCAGGATATGGGGGTAAAAATAGTAGAAAACCGCTGAATTTTTTAGAAATCTGTAGAAATCTTTAGAAATTTGTAGAAAAAATCTTGGCAGTCGCTAGCATAGTGAATTTTAAGACAAAAATGTTCTTTAGACTTTCTTTCGAAAATTTCATTTTTTGATTTATTCGTGACTGAAAGTTCACGAATTACCAGTCAAAAAAGGACGTTCTAAACGGTTTTTCGCGAATAACTCCAAGAATTTCGATTTTATCGGGAAAACTCTGTAAAATACCCTGTAAAATAACCGCTGGTAAAGGTGATTTGCATGAAAATTAGGGTAAGTAAGTAATAACTAAAATAAAATCCGTTTATATTTTTTGTAACGCAAAAAATAACAAACTCACCCCCGCCAAAACCACCCTGGTTGAAGCTGTTCGTTGTTTATTTACAATTTACTTAATATACTGTATACTTAATTTACTGTAGTTTCTTTTTATACAGCTCCGTCATATAAAATTTCAAAAAAACTGTTAGAGATTATTTTAGACCACACTAAATTTTCACCTAAATTACCATAAAAAATTCAATAGAACTAGTTAATAAAATACAACATTTTCAATTACCTAACAACTCCAGATTAATTTCATTTGACGTAAAAAATCTTTTTCCTAGTATCCCTCCTACAGAAACTTTTATTCTAGTAAAAAACCTTTTAGACCAAACTAGTACAAATCCAATAATTACATCTGAAATTTTACATCTTCTTGAAGTTTGCATAAACCAGGACTACTTTGAATGTAATAATAAAATTTATACAAATAACAGTGCAGGACT
Organism: Diabrotica balteata; assembly: GCA_918026665.1. Lineage (NCBI taxonomy): Eukaryota > Metazoa > Arthropoda > Insecta > Coleoptera > Chrysomelidae > Diabrotica > Diabrotica balteata. The sequence continues at coordinate 6,044,052 of OU898283.1, read as the reverse complement.
TATAATGGGTAATCCTCTAAGCCCATTGCTATCAGATATTTTTATGGATCATCTAGAGACAAAGATTTCAAAACATCCCTTATTCAAACAGTTTTTATATTGGTGGAGATACGTAGACGACGTACTGGTATGTTTCACAGGAACTAACAGGCAACTGGACCAATTTTTATCATATATTAATTCACTTCATAGTCATATTGAATTTACAATAGAAACAGAACAAAATCAATCCATAAATTTTTTAGATTTAAAAATTAGCAGACTTCAAAACAAACATGACTTCTCCATATTTCATAAACCTACCCATACTGACACGACTATACACAATTCGTCATCCCATCCAACACAACATAAACTGGCAGCTTATCATAGTATGTTACATAGATTAACAGAAATTCCGATGTCAAAATACAACTTAGAGACAGAATTAAATATAATTAAGCAGATAGCAGTAAACAACGGATACAACGAACAAACAATTAATAAAATGTTAAATCAAAAACTACACAAGAAAGCCCTGAAATTAGTATTTCCACCACCAGAGAAAAAACCCAGTATCTTCTGCTCCATTACATATACAGGCAAACTAACAACAAAAATTGCCAAACACATAAAAAAGAAAGGAATAACACCAGCTTTCCGAACAAATAACAACCTAGGCAAATATATTAAAAATAACAAGAGCCAAAATAAAAAACACTTAAATAGTGGTGTGTACAAACTTCAATGTGGCGACTGCCCAAAAACTTACATCGGTCAAACTGGTAGAAACTTTGATAAACGAATAGCAGAACATAAAAGGGCTTTCAAGAATAGAAAAACAGATTCGACATACGCACTTCACCTTCTAGATCATAATCATTCTTTTAATGACAAATTTAAAATTCTTCACATTCAAAATAAAGGCCTTAAGCTATCTTTGTTAGAATCTATGGAAATCAACAAATTAAAAAACACAGATATAATTCTGAATGACAAACTTGAGACAAACAGTTCTCCCCTCCTCAACCTATTTCATTAGAGACTATAAATTTGTAAACCCAAGCCAAAATAGATCACTTGAGAAAGGCAATCAGCCGAAACAGCTGTAGTGATAATATTTAAAATAAATTTTGTGGAAGTTTGAAAACAAAGTTTTCAGTGTTTTATTGTTACATAAAATGAATTTCCATCAAGTAACGGTCGAATCCATCAATTAATATACAATCATTACTTTCTGGAAGTTTAACTGGTGTAGAAAGTTAAGTTTTAAAAAATCGGAGTTTAAATTAAAGACACTATTTTCGGAATTTCTAAAAATCCCTTTTTTAAAGTAACTTACAACTAATAAAGATACCTCCCCATTCTACGATGTTATTATTATAATTTCTTTAACATTGCAAGTACAAATATAAAACAATTCAGTTCATAGGTTCTCACTTTCCCTTCAGTAAATAAACTCAAAATGACAACTTTTCCCACCCGCGTTATTATCTCTCCACCGGACCAAATCATTTCATTTTCATTTTGATTGAGTTTGTGTCTCGAGGGGATAAGCAGTATGTTTAACTGGTAGGTATACGTGTTAGCCGTTCGTAGAATTTGTTTGATTTCCAAATGTGCCATGACACACTTCTACGTACTATAAGGGTCAAGGATTATTCGTATGAACGTGTGTGCGTTTATTGATCAAGTAATCTGGAGCGTTCTAGACGAAATTCAGACGGTCTTTTAATAAAATGTTATAGTTTAATTGAAGATTACCGAGTGTTCTTATAAAAATTGAGTTTCCAGTAAAAATCAATTATTTAAAAGCATTTAAAAAATAATGTAAAAAGGTTCTGAAACTGTTTGTGTGGTGGCATTAAGTTTAATATTATTGAACTTTATTGTCACAGCCTGGCCACTTTTTTTTTCATGTTCTCTAATAAAATGCTCTATATGTATGTGTTAATTATTCATATAATGACATTTTTTTTATTTAAAAAGGGCTTTGTAGGGTGTGTTTATTTTTGATACACGCAGTACATGTAGACGACTTTTCATAATGTCATTACCCATAGCCTAGATGTATTGTAATTGATACACATTATTTATGAAACTTTATTACGAAAAACATAAGCAAACATCTTAACAAATTATTTTAAATATACATTATGTGTTTTAAAAAAACAAATGTTACAAATAATTTTTTTTTCTCTACATTCAGTGCCAGTACACCTAGTGTTGCACTGTTTGGAATTCTTAGATGCATGTGCGCGACCAAAGGATTTTGCCTGTGTGCTGTAACATATATCACATCGTCCTCTTTTGTCATATTCTTCCAGCCTATGGTGTGTTTGTTGAGGGTTTGTAACATTATTGTCTTTGCAAATGGCAGTCACTAATTCTTCGCGAAATTGTGTTACATCAATTTTTGTGTTCAAAGCTTTGTTATATAGGATTAAAGCATTCACTATGGCTGTATTTGTCAGTAACTCTATTCCCACTTTCCGATACCATTTTATAGAACGTCTGATGGGATTGCTGTAGGAAGCTTTTTGATCAGAGACGTCAATGTAAGATTTAACAAAATTATATTCTACTATTGTAGACGGTTTTCTTTTTATTCCTGATTTTGTACGAACGTCGACCATTTCTGGACAAGATTTTGTAGTCAAAAATGTTACCTCTCTTTTGTCGATCCATTTTCCTACAATAACTTGTGTGTTGCCCTGTAGGGCCATCATATCTCCTTTATTTAGCTTTGCTTCAAACACCGACTTAGGATTGTATTTCCTATTTTTACGAAGTGTTCCAAGTAGATGAATATTGTTATCACTTAGTTCGTGTGCCAAACTGACACTAGTATAAAAATTGTCCGTAACCAAAGTTCTTCCTGAGTGTAGAAAAGGTTGCATTAATTCCATGACCACTAGGGATGCTAGTGATTGTTCCTTTGGTCTATTTTGCTTTCCACCATAAATTTTTGCGTGATATGTGTAGCCGCCTTTTCCGCAGAGTTTGAAAACTTTTACGCCATATTTATTACGTTTGCCAGGTATGTACTGTAAAAATGACAGACGTCCTCTAAAGGGAATCATCGATTCATCAATGCAAACGTATTTGCCTGGTACCAAAGCAGATTGAAAACTTCTATTGAACGCCTGCAATAATGGTTCAACTTTGAACAATCTGCTTCCTTCAGGACAAGCTTCATTATCTGAAAAATGGAAGCAAGCAAGAAGAGCCTCAAATCTACACCTCGACATGTTTGTCGTCTTGCATATTGAGCAATGATGTATAAAATTAGTGCTCCAGTAATCTCGTAGTCGTGGTTTTGTATTCAAACCCATCCATATTAAAATTCCCAAAAATTTTAATATTTCTTCTCTGTTAGTATCATTCCAGTTAGTGAGATATGAATTTGTCTTAACGTTTTCACGATTTATAGCATCAATAATTTTTTGTTCAGCATATCGATTTGTTTCCTTCACTAAAATATCGAGTATCTCGTCTGTTAGGAGCAGTCTATAAAACATTAAAGGTGTATCATTTTCCCTACTTTCTACAACTGTACCAAAAGAAGTATTTTCATGTATAACGTCAAATGTATTCAAATTTCCATCAACATTGTTCCATATAACATTTGCCTGTAAATTCCCTATACGAGGATTTACCATATCTATATTGTTTACATCTTCAATTTCAGATTCACTTTCGCTTATTTTCAAATTAAACTATTCATGTTGAATTCTAGGTTGACTTGTAACATTATCATCCTAAAATAATTCAAAATTAGATATAACATTTGAAATTTATATGGAACTATAAACTTGCCTTAAGTGTTTCCATTTTCTGCCGTTTTGTTTGTGGTTCATAATCTGAATCTGAAGAGTATTCAAGGGTATCAGAACTATCAGTGTATAATGGATCGACATCTGAATCATCAAATTCACAATCACTTATTTCGCTAAGATTTTCAGCCAGATGCTCAACTTCATGTAAAGAAAGGTTTCTCTTGTTATTTTTAGACATTGTACATAAACAAACCCGACTACAATGAAGGTCTAACAGTGACTGGTATGGTGGTATGCCACTATTGCAACTCGACAATTTCGTGTCTCCAAATTTTATCTGCAATGTTGCCAATTTTAATATGCTAGGATTACCGAACTAACATTGAAAATTGGTTACCACAGCCTAAAGGAATGATAATACACGTATAAATACACTACAACTGCGTTCGGACCACATAGACAGTCGCTTGAATGCGTTCTACTCTTGTGTATCAAATTCATACACACAGGCTCAGAGAGAGTACCTATTGTGTATTATGTATGATACACATAGGAGTCAAAGTGTTAACTTGGGAAAGGATCACCTAAGGAAGAATGGGACCAATTTAGGACAATTGAGTTAGAAGACCCTGATGATTTCTAGGGCAACAATAATCACGGAGCTACAGCTTTCCGAGGAAGAGAATGCCATTCTATTTGTTTGAAACGTTTTGAACGTTTAGCCGATGATTTGGATTACTTCGTTCAGTCGAACTCTATCAAACGCTTGTGTAAGATACATAAAGCACAATAAAAGGGGTTTGTTAAACTCTCTGGACCTCTCTACTTATTGTTGGGTGTAGATCTTTTGATCCTGGATCCTTGTTGTTCTTCTGATATGCCTACGGTGTTAATTAACTTCTGTGGCAGGCTTTTGTTATCAATTTTGATGTAGAATGGAGCAACTTTATTCCTCTGTAATTATATGGTATAGTGCCATCTTTGTAAACTCTGTTACGATCTCTTGGCTGCCGCTATGATTGTATACCTATCTAATAAACAAAAATGTGAGTAAGTAACACGCTTCTGAGCTTTGGCATAAAAAATACAAAATAATCCCATAAAGTTAAGATGGTGAATGGATATTAACAATAATCCCCAATCACACACACATAAGATTGATTTTAGCCACTTTATGTGGAATCAAATCATGTTAAAAAAACATTCTTAGTTCAATTTCCTATACTTACCTATGTCATGCAATTTCTGTATTTCGTATATTTTTATAAAAGTTGCGCCTGAACATATTTACCGAATGTTTAAGTTTTATCAATATGTGCTGTAGTATATTGCCACTTACTCATAATAAATCGAGATCGCTTATAAAGACAATCGTCTGTGAACATACTTTTCTTCAATTTTCAACAGTCCAGCTCAGATATATTTTTCCCAATCGTATCCTTTTAGGGTATCAATAATATCTCCAGTGTATGCTCTCTTGCAGCTTGAATTGCTTTCCTACCTTTCTACAAACTGCGCCAGTTTATAATTTACCACTTTTCTATTAATTTGGACCAATCGTCCCCATAAATTATGAAACAATCAGAAATTTCCTGTTCTTATTTTTACAAATGAAAATTTCTATCCTAACTTCATCGTAAAGTAATCTATCACTGTATTATCTAATGTTTGCAAATGTATAAATTTAAATTGTGGTAAACTGACTTCCCAGAAATATACGATAAAATATTATTTTTAATTGAGAAGTACTCACAATAAAAGATTAGAGTAGTTAATTATGAATTCAGTAAATTACACATAAAATTTATTAAATTCCAACTAACTAGGTAACATGGAATAACAAAAATATAATATTTAGTTACTGATGCTATTTTTTAACTCAATTAAAAACAAATCAAACCAATAAGAAAGCTAAAGGGGGAAATACTGCTTGAACTACAGAAAAATTGTAGTTTTGGTTCTCTGTCAAGTCAGCTCGAAAGTCCATTAGAAGAAATCACTAATCGTCTCTCATGTCTTCATCGATGTTATCAAGGAACCTTATTTTGAATCATTAACACTACAATATAAAAAAGATTCCAAAGATTTTAACACGTTGAGGACGGCGCGAAATCACACGAATGCCACGCAGATGGCATACGTGTGATCCTATGGCCGGCATGACACAGTGGGAATGCCACGCTACATATATTTCATTCTACCGGCGTGTAGTTTGTCAGGACTCACAGTATAATGCTAAATATGTAGCAGAGTACAATGCACCATCCTAGCAATTGGTGGACCACTGGTCCAGTGTTTAGGTTAGTTGTTATACTACCGTAAAATAAGACATGTGAAGACAGAAAAAACTGTTTTATGTTGAAAAAAATAAAACAGAAAAAAAAATATGTTATAGTTAATTTTTTTAGAAATTTAAGGTCCTTTTATTTGGTAACAATATGTTCTTCCAAAAAACACTATATACAGTAGTTCGTTTTTCATCGTTTGTACGCCCATTTTGAAGCTGAACATAACGGTCCACTAATTTGGTTATTTTTTTGTTCTTCATATGGCATTAAGTTAATGCCACGCCGGTTTGTTGTGTGCAAATTGTCTTGGGACAGCGTGCGATCAATGTAATGCCACATTTTGAATCTTCACAACAATAAAATCAAAATTTGCAAAAAATGTATTAACCAAATACATATTTCTGCAAAAATAACAGAAATAAAGAAAAAAAGATTATATTTTGGAATACGAGTATTAATTACTATTTAACTGGGAATAAGCTACAATTAAAGATAAAAATGTTTATTGACGTTTCAATTTCCACTTCCGAAATCGTTCTCAAAATACAAACAGTAAATTAAACAAATTTTGTTTTTTGTTACATAGTGAAAAATTCTTCTAATAATTTAATTTTATCTGACTCATTTATATTGACAATTCAGACATACATTATGCATTTTAAAGTAGACGACTTTAAAATGATATTGCCAATATTGAAAGTAATATTATTGCCAATACGAGTATTAAAATGAAAAAAATCATATTGTTCTATTTACTGAATGTAATATTTATGCATAATTATATACTTTCTTTGACTCATTGTTTTTGTTTTTTTTTTCAGGTATGTATCTATGATATAGTAAATGAGAACAACTCTTGGTAAGTGGACCTAGTATAATAAAGAAATGGATTTGTGAAGCGATACACTCAGAATTGACCTTTCCATTTTCCTCCGAACTAGTTGCAGCGTTTTAGAACTTGTAGCTGTTAACGCCAAAGTTTCGGCACCATAGGTCATCACAGGCAACACAAATTGGTCAAATGTTTTACGTTTTAAAGAAATTGGTATATCGCTTTTAAAGATGTCTTTTTTGAGTTTTCCATAGGCTTCCCATGCTAGGTTTATTCTTCTTCGTAGTTCGCATGTTTGGTTATCTCTTGTGATCTTTATTTCGTGTTCAAGATAGGTATATGTATTTTTCCACCAGCTCTACTTCGTTGTCTCCAATATTGATATTTCCGCTAGGTACTAGGTTTGTCATGAATTTTGTTTTGGAGATGTTTATTTTAAAACCCACGCTGGCACACACTAACTGAAGTTCATGTAGCATTGTACATATCTCCTTGAAACTATGTTATCTGCGAATTACAAATTTGTTAATCTTCTACCGTCAATGTTCAGGCCTTTCTTTTCGCAGTCAAGTTTTTTACAAGCAGAGTCTAGTACTGCGGTAAACAGTTTAGGCGATAAGGTATCACCCTGTTGGACTCCTCTGCAGATTGGGATATGATCCGTGTTTTCATGTAGTTTCACCGACATAATTGAGTTCTTGTATGTATTGTAAATTAACCTTGTGGTAGTTAATGCGGCATGCTTGTAGTGCTTCCAGGATTTTGTCAAATTTTACCGTGTCAAAGGCTTTATGGAAATCTACAAAAGCCAGAACGAGTGGTCGATTGTATTCGATAGTCTTTTCTATTACCGTTTTAATGCTCTGTAGGTGATCATTTGTTCCAAATCTGGTACGAAATCCCGCTTGCTCTATTGGCTGCAGACTAAGAAGACTTATAGGTCTGTAGTTTTCTAATTCATTGGGATCTCCTGTTTTGTACAATAGAATTATCTCAGCATTGTACCATTTGTCGGGTATATATTACTGTCCAAAAGGCACATGTTAAAAAGGATTTTTATTTTCTTAAGTAGGCAAGTGCCTCCGATTTGGATTGCATCAGTAACTACACAATCTTCGCCTGGAGATTTGTTATTCTTAGCTTTTTTAGGGCTAGTTTTATTTCGTCCATTGTGATTTCCGGTAGTAGTTCACTGATCATTTGCCCTTTTTCCTTGTTAATATTTCTGGTACTTGATCTTTTCTCCTATTTGCTTTGTGTTGGCTTGTGTACAGCAATTTGTAGAAGTCTTCAACTATTTTAAGGGTTTATATCTGCCTTGTCCCCGTTCTTAGTCTTTTTCTCAATACTTTCATACTTCTATTGTTCTCAATGATATTTTCGATTTGTTATTGCTTTTATTTTCGAGTGTCTTGTCTAACAGCGTTGGATATTTCTTTATTTAATTTTTGTAGTTCATCGGCTTTAGTTTCCGTCTTGCTTCTCATTTCTCTTCTTTTCTACATTAGTTGCGTAGTATTTTGGCTACTCTTCTCTTCTTTTTTTATAAAAAAATATATAGAATCGAATAAAAAAGTTTTGCTGCGGTAGAAATGTAGTCGTTTTATGCTCTGACTTGAGGGGTAAACCACTTTCCCAACACCAGAAGTCTTTACATCTCAAAGTTTTTTTTTAATTGATTATTTTTTGTTGTAATGGTGGTACGATTTCAACATAAAACGGATTTTCGAGCAAAACAGTACAAATTCCCTGAAAGAAGTTTTTAAAAATATCTTAAGTGCAATTTTTATTATTGTCCTTTTTAAATGTGTCTCATTTTTGATACCCTAGTTTTTCATGTATCCCTGTATCAGTAAACTGATATCGTTGCCACTTCAGCTTCATTTAGAATCGATTTATTAAAAAAGCAACGACAGTACCTAACCATTGAATTGAGAATCCGTAAAGATCGAGATTCTTCTTAAATTCTTTTACCTTTTATTTCATACCCAAGGCACAAAAAATGCCGTTTGATCTCCATCGAGTTGCACGAACGAAACGATGACGTGGCGAAATTTTTAACGTTCATTCATTCATTCATTCAACATAATCTGGTTGATACATTTCACAATCTCTTAGTTAGATTTATGAATAAAACTATTAAAATTTATTTTTGTACGTGCCAAAAATATTTTGAAATGTGATATTTATACTCAGTCGAATAATACTTTGTGGCATGACAATGATATAAAAAGATTTTACTAAGATTATGAATTGTTTTGAATTTTGTGGTTAAGTTTGGTACAATCTTTTACCCAACGAACAAAAAATAGCTTGCTTGAATTACAGATTTATCATCATCATTGGTGCTAGAGCCCTATAAAAGAGCCTCGACCTTCCCAAGTCTATTACGCCAGTCAGTTCTACCCCTACTTCTGAAGGGGTAGCTATTGTTCTGAAGTTATTTTCTTGTGGCATTGTAAATTAATTACTGTTAAACTGGGAATAAGCCACAATTAAAGATAAAAATACGTTTATTGACGTTTCAATTTCCAATTCGGAAATCGTTCTCAAAATACAAACAGTAAATTAAACAAATTTTGTTTTTTGTTACATAGTGAAAAATTCTTCTAATAATTTAATTTTATCTGACTCATTTATATTGACAATTCAGACATACATTATGCATTTTAAAGTAGATGACTTTAAAATGATATTGCCAATATTGTTGAGTTGCGCTCCTGAGACGACTTTACTTATAAGATAGTTCATTCGATTACATGAAATCAACTTTAACTTGAGAATATCCGTCAGAAAAAAATCATAGCATGTAATTCGTCTTTAAAAAGACAAACACATGACATGATGACAGTAAAATTCTCCTGTTAGTGATTCCATAGTAAATTATGAGGGAAAAACCAGGAAAAAAACCTCATAATACTATCCCGACATTGTAAGTATTTGTTCGTGAATTTAGTTTACCTTCAACAAACATCAAAATTCTGATTTTATTTGTTACGTTATTTAAAAAACATAAATGATGTATCCTCTATATGTTACTGACTTACTAATACTGGTATTTTCTTATTAATAACTTCCTGTTTCAATATTGGTAACCAGATCCTACTACATTCTGCCGAGGAATTTGCGACCAATTGGCCTCATTTAGCATAATTTTTACCATCCGTTTTATTTAGGACTACATTTGAATTATTCCATTGAACCCTATGTTCATTATCCCATACGTGTTTACATATTTGAGATCTATCAAATTCTCTATTTTTAATATAAGATTGATGTTCACTTATTCTAACATTCAATGGCCTTGATGATTCACCTAAATAAAACTGATCGCATTCACAAGGTATTTTATAAATGCAATTCTTTGTCCTTTCTTGTTCATTGTTAGGTTTGATTTTGGACAAAATAGATCTCAACGTGTTTGTTGTTTTGAATGTTGTTGAAATGTTGAATTTATTTCCTATCCTTTTAAGTTTTTCTGATAATCCTTTTATGTACGGTATTGTTATTTTCCTCATATTATTCCTTGTGTATGCTGTAGGATCTCGTTCTAAGTTGTTCTGTTCTATTCGATCGATTGTTGAAAATTCCTTATTTATAAACGATAATCATTTTTTAATAAAACAGATGTTAACAAATGTTTCTCCTCCAAGAACGAATTTTCCACTGAAAATGACCGAATTTCCACCGAACTGAAAACCAAACTCTTCAGTTTGTTTCTGTATACAGAGATTTTAAATTTCTTTCTTGAAATAATTTTCACTATAGTGTTATCGATCTTACAGTTTTTGAATGGCTGGAATAATCTAGGCGATATGGTCCAGTCCAGCACTAGACTGGATTACTTGACTGGACTGTGAACCGGGCATCATAGTAGAGTTTTTAGAAGATCGCAATTATTACCATTTTGTCTTTTACGATAACTGTTAACTTTAATATCTTTAATATCTTATCTTTAAGCTTATCTTTAATAGCAGCTAAAAATGACCACAATATATTACTAGCCACTAGAATCGTTTATAATAAATATATCTATTCGCCACTGTACTCGAATAACCGCTTAACTGCTGTCCCGTTCAATCGGCGGCGTCACACAACGTTGAAAACTCGAACCCGTAATAGACAATTTGCAACTTAACGCCAGAGCGATCATTATTTTCTTAGAAAATAGAATTTTGTTCTCACGAAGCAAATGGGAGTATCAAATACTGATTTTTAGAAAAGAAGAATACTAGGCATGCTTGAGTGCAGAACGAATCGAACTCATTTTGAATTGAAGTTTTATTGTCTCGCTAAAGTCGACTTTGGAATGCTTTGTAGCAGATAGAATCGAGTTACACTCAAATAAAAGACGCCGATGGTTTATTCTTGGCTCTGGGAACTGAAAACGACTTCGACGCTTTTAAAATTTAACCATTCGATTTGTTATTTATTTATTTATTGGTATGCGCAGTGTAAAAAGTATCTAGGGCTATCTTGTTTGATAGAACAAGATCATTTGTATCTATTATTAAAGTATTGCTAATATTTTTTTGCAAAAGCTTTAGCACCCTCGAAAACCATGTTCTTCAGCAAAGCTTTTGATACATTTCCATGACCCAGAAGTTCTTCCTGTCATCTTTCTGACCTGTAATAAAATTGGAACCGTCTCCAAGAGCAAATATAGTGGTTTTTTAAAATATTGGCATAGGTATAGTCCATTTCCATCATATTGATAGCACATTATGTATGCAAATCCCTAAACTGTTGATACGGGTGACTCAATGAAAAATAGATATTTGTCAACAGGTTTACAGAAGTATATAGGAAAACAATTTTAAATTGACTATGACCACCAGGTATAAAGGTTGAAGCAGAATAGAATACAATAGTTTTGAGGGTTACTAATCCCTAAATAAAGTTGCCAGTGTCGGAGTGATGGAGATTAACAGGTACTAATGAATTTGCAAGAAATGTAAGATGTTTATTTTATTGGTTATATATAAAATAATTTGTGGCCGTAACAGGAGCCGATTTGTAAAAAAATGAATGTTATTTTAATCAAATTCCATTTCAGATTCACTGCTTTCTTCAGAATCTAAGGAATCTTCAACTCCCAATGTTAATTATTACCGGTTCCAGCATTGCATCAGTCATATTATCCAAATTCCACATTTTATTTTCTTCCTTGTGAGCATGACTAACAGCATTTTTTCAATTTTCTGGAGTTACTTTTGATAAGGAATGGTCTAATAATTGTTGTAAGTCTTCTAATTTAAAAGTTTTGTTGCGTCCGACTTCACCCTTTACTTGAGGCCATATATTTCCTATCGGATTCAGATCACAGTGGTATGGAGGTAAACGTAAAATAATTACATCACGGTTTAATGCCATTTCATCAATTATATATTTTTTATAAGCTGCTTTATGTAGCCTTACAATAGGTAATAATTCCTTTTTTGTCGAAATCTCCTTGTACTCAATTGCGTGTTTATCCAACCATTCGATTATCTCTCTTTTTTTCCATGCCGTTGTTGGCAATTTTTCTGCTAGTTTTGAATGGTAACTAGCATTATCCATGACTATGACAGAATTTTTTGGAATTAAATCCAACATTTGCTCAAAATATTCTTCAAAAACGTCAGCAGTCATTTCCTCGTAGTAATCTGTGGTTGATTTTGAGGCAAAACTTAATAATCCACCATTGGCAAAACCGTATTCGTTTCCAATATGGGTTATTATGAGTCTGCGTCCTTTTCCAACGGGAATATTGTTTATTCCAGTACATACACCTTCGATGAATGCCTGACGGGAACTTTTCACATTTGTATCAACCCATAGATATGGTACAGTATGACCTTCATTTAGACAAGTCTCGTCCAAATAAAAAATTGTTTTCCCTTCTTCTTGGTACTTTTTTAATAGTTCTTAGATAATCTCGTCTCCAACATACAATGTAATCATTTTCAATCAAAACGAATTTTCTTCTATTCTTCTGCCAACGAAATCCTATTTCTCTCAATAGATAGTCCCCATAATTTCTTGTTGCTTATGATTGGTAACTCTTGGGTTTCTCTAATTAATGTTTGAATTTTGTCCAATGTTGGAAATTCTTTGTTAAAAAAAATGAGTGGACGCTGCGTCTTATCATGTTTTTATGTATTTCTTCAATTTCCAAGGGTTTACTCCCTCCACTCTTCTTGGGAGATGAAACAGTTCATCCTTTTCTTTCTTTTAGGAATCTATAAATTGTTGCTTCTCCAACCTCTGTCATATTTGAACACATGTTAACGATTTCACGAACATTACTTAAAGAGCGTTGATGTACAAGTGCATCGTGTACATTTAATATTATATTTTTCTCTCTTAGACTGAAGGCACCTTTAAAACTACATTTAACCGGGATAAAACCTGTTGTCGACATCATTTTTAAATGCAAATAACAAAATATCGACACCAAAAAACGTAGGTAGGTAAGACATGAACAATGTACATCTATAAACTAAATGGAAGATACAAACAATTTCTAATTTATATTATTGTCATAAGCTGTAATGTGGCATAAAAACTACTTAAACTATCATTAGTGAAGCCTTATCAGTAATTCCAGGTAATCGTTCAAAGAAGGTATTCTTTTTGTGTCATGCGATAACTTGTATAGAAAACAATAATCACCTTTAAATTACTGTTTACATTAATTTATTTCGTGAAACATTGAATTCTCTCGTTAATCACCCGTGTATAATTAACAATAATCGTGTGACATATATACCGACGTTTTTTACGCACAAAAAAGGTATAGTGAGATTAGTGGACACTTATTTTACAGAAGATTTTTTAAAAGATAATGAATTGTTGACGGCATCTTAAAATATTAATTTTTTATTTATTTCAAAACAAGTATAGGGTGACGCCTATGGTTTTTTGACCTGTTGAGGATTTGCATACATAATGTGCTATTAATATGATGGAAAAGGACTATAGATGACAGCAGACCATTGAGGATCCTAGCAAGGAATGGATAGGACTAGACTCAAACCTTAATAAAAATTAAGAAAAACCCAAAGTAGAAACGAATTTGCACAATTCGTAAATTCTTTGTTTCTTATCACCAAATGTTTTTGACTTTTCCACTAAATGATGGTGATTGCTACGCTCACTATAATGATGAGAAAGTATTAGATGATGTATTATCCTCGTAGCTGATGTATTACCTTCAGAAAGGGAAACTTGAAGGTTGGTTTGTGTTCAACATCACCATCACGCCGATGGTCCTAAATGGTTGGCAAAAGCCATTCCACAACCCTTCAGATACGCCGAGAACGGTATTGTACAAAGCTATTTCATGATACCATTTCTATAAAATTATTCAAATAGTAGATATTTCCTAATAAAACAAATTCTTATAGTTCCGCCTTCCTTTAAAAGTAAAATTGAAGCATTGGCGCGTGTTCATAATTATTAAGGGCCTTTTGTGTCGAATATCGTGCTGTCTCTGCCTAAATAACTACGTCCGTTTCACGTTTCAAACTTATGCATATGCGTGAAGCCGTGAACAGTTTTCTACATGGTAGTTTCGATGTATGAAGAGCATGAAAACGACCTATAATTGGAAAAGGTACGGCGCGGTTGCCGATTTTGTTATCTATCGTTAAGCCTACGTATTTAAATTAAAGTTAGTAAACGACACCACATTATTATTTGGTGTTAAAGGTAATATATGTAACATATAAGCAACATTTAAATGAAATTGCAATTTTGTAAAATTAAAAGCTTATAGAAATAAAAATTTCGAAACGAAGGCTCAATGGAATTCATATATTTATCATCAGATGGTAAAAGCAGTAAGAATGTATTTCACCAAGTTTTGATAGCCACTACGATATAGCACCTCGTTTTTAGCGAAATAAAAGGAATACATGCAAAATAAAGAACATCTTTGAGTTGTCAAAAATACAAGAACGATTTATTGAACTTAGGAGAGACGGGGTCAAAAAGGCAGAGAGGTAACATAATGAAGACGTAGAAATATCATCTTTAAATAGTCTCAAAATTAAAGAAAATAGGAAATAAATATAAGTATGGAAAAATATAAAAAATAATAAATATAAGTATAGAATAATAATAAAATAATCAAACAGAAAATCAAAGAAGTTAAGGAAATGTCGCTGTCAGAAAAGTGTGAAGAAGTAGAAAGGTTAGATAAACAACATGACAGTTTTAACATACACCGGGTATGGTACAGAAGAAGGGTATCGGAAATATCATGTATAAAAATAACAACATAACGGAATGTACAGATAAAATAAACAGATGGGAAGAATACATAAAAGAGCCATTCGAAGACGACGAGAAAATTGATGTCATTGAACTGTAACGACTATTTTGCTTACCTCAGGGTAAGAACATGGGGTAGAAGATTGGGCAAACAAAATAAATCGAAACAAGTGCGTACGGCCACACGATCAAAAAAACTACATCTCACTGGAAAAGTATTCTGACTACTTGAGGTTGAAATTGGGACACTGCACACTTTGGAACGGCTTCTTAAGGAACTGGACAAAGGAACATGTAGAGATTTATTTGGAACGCCGTTTTTTAAATATCTCATGATGAGAGACGGCTTACAATTAAAAAAAAACAGTGATTTTTTTTTCTTTTTTGGCTTGGACAATTGTCATTCAGCCAGTCTCAATCAAGATAAGTTTATTAATGTAGTGCGTGTGTGTGTGTGTGAGTGTTTGTGTGTGTGTGTAGAGTAATTGTCTTGATACTTAGCAAAGTCGACGTCATTGTCTTTGCTAAGAGACGCTAATTGTATCCGAACGTCTGCGGTCCCTCCGGTGAGTACCGATCGCACAAAAACAGTGATTACCCCTATCAGAGTTGACACATTACTTTGGATGTACATCACTTATTCTTCGAGAAATTTGCCGGTTTTTCGCAAAAACTACATAACGACTTCTGTCTTCTTTGGCCAAATCCTTCAACCTTTACCTCTCAACCTCCTTCACCTTCGTTCGATTTCCAACCAAAAATGCAAAATAATCCCCCTCCTGACCTAAATGTAATATCGGTGTGGGCGACCCTAATTTCTTGTTTTTAAAACAGGCCTCAACTATGTTACAAAGCGACTTTCAAATAAACTACTTTTAAAAATCAAGGAATAACACGTATTATTGATTATTTTAACCGGAATAAGTTCTACCTGACTTTGTAACAAAAGGTTATGGGATTTGAAAGTACACATAGACAAAAAATATCCAGCGTTATTTACGCATTTAAGATTTTCATAAAAGACAAACACAGATTTTATGGCAATCTTTATGCGTACTGACGAGAGGAGTGTTTTTTTTTACACTCCAGAAATATGTGGTTAATATCACCTATGAACATGTCACAGTCACATAACGGGGAGTTAAGTATCCCTAATTTATAAAGGTGCGCCGGAAAACGACCATGATTCAATTTCAAGCGAGTTACTGTTGAAGTGTATCTTTTTATATAATCAAATGTTATGTGTCCGGTATTCTATATGGAAGCTGTGGGTAAAGCTGGAAATAAAGATTTTTCGATGTCTTACTAAAATTATTGTAAGATTCTGATCATCTGACTTTAATAGCTTAGTTTAGTAGTTAAGTCGGTATAAGAAAAAAATTCTACAAATTTATCTGATTTACAAGCTTCTTTTGCTTCACAATCCACCCTTTCGTTACCAGTAATACCGCTATGACCTTTTACCCAAATGAGAATTATTTTTTTATTTTGTTGATTTACTTGGTATAATAAGTTTTTTATTTCACAAACTAATTCTTGATTATAAATATTTATTGGAGATCCTTCAATTGCTTGCAGAACGGACTTTGAATCTGACATAATAGAAACCGTTTGAACTGGATTTAGTGAGCACCATAGTAGGCTTTTTTTTATCGCGATAGACTCTGCACTGTAAATAGAGAGTGTATCTGCTAGTCTAAATTTTTCAACATGGTTGATGTCTGAAACAAAAAATGCTGCACCTGTTCCATTTTCACATTTGGACCCATCTGTAAATATTTAGTAACATTTTTACCAAAAGCATTGAAACTGGTTGAGAGTATTGGGTTATTTAAATTAGCGTTTTCAGTATATTCAGGGTATATCTGTAAGTAGATGACACAAGCTGATAAGTCACATTTTTGGCCAAAATGAGTTATGTATATGGACATGTTCAAAAACAGGAGATCTACCAGATGTTAAAATATGATAAGTTGAATCTTTGTAAATAACATAATATAGCCCTGGTCCAAACGTGATATGTGATTTTTCTCCAATTCCAAAGATGTCAAAAGCAGTTAAGTAGGTACATAACAACATTTTGACATTGTTTTTAACTTAATCCAGTCATGGTAAGATGGCAAAATTAGATAAGTACTTTTACCAGTTTTTGTTTACTTTTGCAAGTTTAATTTGTAAGTCAACACAAGATGGCAGTAACTGTTATGTGCTCTTATCTAAAATTTCGGCTTTGTCTGATGAAATATTCCTAGTTTAAACAGATGGCAAAACTTGATAAGTTGATTTATCATATTTTGTCATCTTCAGTTAATGTTAGAAATTGCCATTTTATCAGCTGATTAATAAACATACCTTATTTTGTCATCTGTCACAGTAGTTATTTTTCTATTCAACTACTGTTTTAATGTTGATTGTATTTTTTCAAATGCAAGTTGTTAGTGACTAAATTGTGTAAATAGTAAAATCCTGACTATGAGTTATAAAAACAAGAGTAGTGTAAGTAGCAGGACAAAACTGTTAGTGTCTTTGGCAGTCAAGGGAGACGGAATTACTTCTCAATCAGAGAATTTTGAGGTTAGTATGATTTCTGTCTTGTTTGTACTTTTTATTTTCTTATACTAAAATAAAATGGGAAATTTCTCTATTTTGTATCATTTATGATTAAAAAACAGTAATTTCCTTGTAACAGAGCTAACAATCTATACATTAAATTAATTATTATGCACATGTTACAGGATAGGTCTGAGTCAAGTACTATTTTGACTGAAGTAAACAATCATCATAAGGAAGTTAAAGAAAAAGATTTCTATTTTGAATGTAAAAATAGGTATACATTTGAAGACAATCAGGTTCTTGACATAGAGAATCTTCCAATCACAATAGAAGACGGAGATATTGAAATTCCTATTTTAGAATCATTCCCCATTGAAACATCAGAAAATGTGGAAATATTTAGTATTATAAAAAATAATGAACATGGTATTGAAAACAGTTTCAGAGAGATTACCACACTCGATGTAAGTTACTAGAATTTAGGGTAACAACATAATTTTTAATAGCTACACTTTAACAGAAATGATTCAGCACTCTATATAAGTAAAGTCTGACGTCAGTTTATAAAACATCACTCTTATTAACCATGTTCAGTGGTTCTGAATTTTAAATTTAAAATCCAAAGTCCTATCTTTTACAGGCCACGTGGACTGGTTTGTATTAGACAGAGCAAATAAGTAATGGGTATTAAATTTCACTTTACTAAACGGAGACATTATTTTTCAGGATATATCTGTGGAATTTCAACAATATATTCCAACTGAAAATGAAAAATGCCAAACTACTGAATCTATGAGCAAAGGAAATGAGACAGAAAAGAATAAAAATAGCGCCGAGTTAAAAGAAATTGTTGAAGATAGCACTATTTTTCAGGTAAGTTAAATTTTTGTATGTTTATTTTTTATACCTTCAAATTTTGCATTAATGCTTGTTTGGCCTAGGTACTGACCTAATCTTAATTATTTTTTACAGGAAATTTGTGGAAGTGATGCGGATTATACATATTCTGATCCTGATTGGTTACCTGATTCGAAAATTAGTGCAAAGCGACCAAAACTTATGAAAATTGATATCATCTCAAAAAGTTGTTCCGCCAAAGGACAAAAAGATAGTACGGGTATGGTACAATTATATTGTCTGTCGTTAGTCACTTGATTGTATTGTTGGTATTTACCTAGAGAAGGTGTAATAATTAGATACAATAAAATAGTAACTATAAATTCTATGTAGGTTTTCTGCTGTTATGATTGTGTTCACCAACATGATTTATTATTGTTACAGATGATGTTGCATCTACGCTTGGAAACGTAAGAACTTATTCCGAGACTCATTTCATAGATGACAACGAAAACGCTGAAAATCCCAAAGAAGCAGTAGAACCCAGTAAATATACAAAAAGAATAAAAGGTATAAGGAAAAGAGAAAACGAAAAGTTAAAAAAAAATCACGGATTGGACTATAAAAATAGGAAAGGCAAATTGTTTTCATCTAGAACTTTCAAACCAGTTGAAAAATGCTGCATTAAGAGAAAGTGTAATGAGAAGATTACATCAGAAAACCAAAGAAAAATATTTAATGATTTTTACACACTTCCAGTTTGTGCAAGAGACCAAGCATTAGCTGACAGAATTAGAATTTCTACGCCAGCAGTAAGTCGGAAAAAGGAAGATACATGTGAAACCAGAGTTACTCATGATCGACTAGTGACTGTGTCATACTATGTTACTTTAGATGGAACTACAACAGAAATATGTAAAACTATGTTCATTGGTGTTTTTGGTTTAAGTAGAGGCAAGGTGGATGTCATTATTCAAAAAGTGAAAGCTTCTTCATCTAGAATTATCCAAGGAGATATGCGAGGTAAGCACCCACAACAGTTTAAAACTACTAGCGAGGAAATTGAAGATATTAATGCATTCATAGACAGATATCCTAGGCATGAGAGCCACTATGCTAGGAGAGATAGCTCCTCTAAAAAAGTATTTCTACCAAGTAATTTAAATGTTAAGATTATGTATAAGGAATATTGTGAGCACAGAAATGAAAATGGTCACACTAAGTCCGCATGCTATGATGTTTTTAGAAAACAGTTTAATGCCAAAGGATATAAATTTAAAGAACCATTTATTGACACATGCAACAAATGTGATGAGTTTATTTTAAAGAAAAGACATTCAACCAATAAATCTGATCGCCAAATTGTTTCTGATATGCACGACTCTCACATCAAAGAGGCCCAAGAGGGTTATGATATGAAAAATCATGATAAAAATCTAGCGAAGTACTATGACAATAGAGTTCTATTAGTGTTTGATCTCCAACAGGTTCTTCCTGTACCTTACTTATCATCAAATATTGCATATTATAAGAGGTTTCTATCCATGTACAACCTCACTATAAGAAACTGTTCAAATGACCAGGATTCTTCTTATTGCTGTATGTGGAGTGAGATAGATGCAGGCAGAGGCTCTGATGAAATTGCCTCGTGTGTTTTCAAAAAAATTATGGATCTTCCAAACAATATCGAGTATGTCACCACATACTCAGACACCTGTGGAGGACAAAACCGAAACATTAACATTGCCGCCATGTTTTGTTATGTTCTGACCAAGAAGAAAACCATTCAGGTAATTGATCAAAAATTTTTGCTACCTGGTCATACACGTCTCGAATGCGACAGCGATCATGCTCGTATTGAAAGAGCGAAAAAGTACTTCACTCTTCAGTTAACAAAAACAGTATCAGTGATACGTACAGAATCATGGTGCCACGTGATTGGTGTCAGTTCGTCCGCACACTTTCTGGGAGAAAGAAATTTAAAGTTATTGAAATGCAACAACTTGACTTTAAGGAATTTTCTAGTCTGTTGAAAAATGTGTTGGTCCATCGGAAAACTGACAGTGAAAAACAAAAAGTCGAATGGTTGAAAATCAGGTGGCTACGATACACTCAAGATTTTGGACGAATTTATTTCAAGTACGATCTTAACCCATTTTCTCCATTTAAAAGCTTTAGTATATTGAGGGGTAAGAAGGGTCGACCAGAAAACTTGGAAGTTGCAAGATCATATGCTGGACCTTTGCCAATAAACCCGAAGAAAAAGAAGGATCTTCTCTCAATGTTTAGCCTCATTGATCCCCAGTTCCATTCGTTCTACAAGAAGCTGACCACTGATACAAACAGTCGTGAGTTTGATGAATTGGATGAGTTGGATGAAGAAGATAAAGTTTAGTTTCTACTTTCTTGTTTTACTCAACAATTTTTATTTTTCTTTGAATGTAATGTTTTAAAAATAATGTAACTCTGTCAACTAGCAAGGACAATTTTGAAAAACAACGTATAAATACTGATTTAATAGTTATATTAATAAAAACTGCTATAAGTCTGAATTGTTGTTATTATCAAGATGTCTTTCAAATTATTTCACATATTTTTTACATAGAAATCGAAAATAAATTTAAAACTACACAAACACTTGTAATAAACCCTTTAATATAACTAATTCTTGCTTGAAAATTACTGGTAATTTATCCATAAAAAAAAGCATTACCAAAAAAGAGTTATGAGGAATAATTTCCCTATATAGTTATGTGGTGATTTGAGTCATATGGCAGACGACAAAACATGATATCTTTTACATCACTTACAAAAAAAAATAATTAGTAAATTTAAATAACATTGTTATTGCTTGATATTTTGTATTCAGTTAGTAAAAGAACAGCTGCATAGTTAAATATAAAATTTGCTATGAATAACTTAATAACTGATTTTTAGAACCCTGCTAAACTTTAAAATTGCTCTCCTGAAAAGTTGATGAAACATGACTTATCAGCTTATGTCATCTACTCACAGATATAATGGTTGGCCGAAATATCATACTTTGATAACTATATTCATATATTGGATATTTGGGTCTATTGAATTTACAAATGTCATATTGATTGGTATTAATAAAGCCATCTGCCAAGGGAGGGGAGTTTTTTATTCTCCAATAAGGTGTTGTAAGGTTACAAATGTTAATAAAAGCTATTTTCTGGATCATATTCGTATTAAATGCCCTGTATTTAATTATTTGTTTTTCAGCTAAATACTGTCTCCGTGTATTTAATAGCGGTTCTTGTATTTCTGCAAGCACTGCTTGGTTAGGCGATGACATCATTAGACCCATACAAATCTTTAATGCTTTGTATTGTATACGATCGATAGTTATTAGATTCGTTTTATATGTTGCCCCATATAATGTACAGCCATAGTCCAATATGGAACGAATATATGCTTTGTAAAATGTATACGATACAGTTACATCAGCTCCCCATTTTTTCTTGGAAACCACTTTTAGCAGATTTATGGCTTTTTCGCATCTTTTTTTAATATATTTTATGTGGTTAGTCCAAAGCAATTTTTTATCTAATACTATACCTAGGTACTTATATTCGTCTACGAATGGAATCGTAACCCATCTAGACAAGCAGCTCAAGCAGTTTTAACTCAGTGACGAGTAAAACATACCAAGGTAGTCTTATCCTGAGAAACGCTAAAACCCATGTCCCTAAACCATTCTATTAATATCTAAACATTTCTCATATGAACCACCGCTCAAGTAAAAACATAAATCATCCGCGTATTGTATCATGTTGAACTTGTCACCTACTAACTTATGCAGATCTGCAGTGTAAATATTAAATAAAATAGGACTCAATACGGACCCTTGAGGTAACCCGTTACATACTGTGTGAGGACCATGTAATACGTTATTATGATCCCGAATAAATATTTTTCTATTATGAAAGAGACTTCTAATATTGACACATACGGTTTTATTAATTCCAATTGTTTCCATTTTTTTTTGCTAAAATATTTAGATCAACTATATAATAGGCCCCTGATAGGTCTATAAATAAACATAATGTATATAGGTTTCTGGAGAAACTTATTTGTATATCTAAACTAAATGACTAACAGCATCGATTGTTCCTCATTCTCTCCGAAAACCATATTAAATGCTTGGTAATAGGGATCTATATTCAACACTAATATCATGTTTCTATTATACCTAATGTGATAGAATGCAATTAACGCATTTTTTAAAATGCTGTAAAGTAATAAACATAATTTTCCACATTTTTGTATTAAAAAATTTCACCATGGCAACTATTTAAATTATTGATCCGATAGATAACACTTACAGGTAAATTGAACATTAAAGTTTTAATTTATGAAATCATTTTGCATTTTGACCTTGGTTTCTCAGTTATCGACTACACATTAGATAAAGAAATGCAAACAAATTTATAACCTTATACATGTATCTATCACATACATAAACTTTACACAAATGGAAAAGATACTACGTTTTTTGTTCACGTTTTTAAATAGTATTCCGGGAGTACCACAAATTTGAAATAACTATACAGGGTGTTTCATTTACAATTGGAAATATTTTTACTTTAGATTCCTATAAAAACGACTATTTTTACCCAGTACTTTAAAACTCTTTCGACATATCATTGTCATACTTGGCAGGAAGTGTAGGTACTGTACACCCTACTAAATTATGTTCAATAAACGTTTCTACCTACTACTAGAGACCTCCGACGGGGGAAAATGAATGGTTGACTCCTCCCAAATTCTACGCCACTGGCGGAATTGTTAATTTAGCACAATTTTTCGATTCTCTAATATTTTTTATGTGAATAATATACTCTTCATTCGTAACGATAAAGTCATTATTTTTCGAGATATTTGAAGTTAAAAATGAAGCAACACATTTATTTTGATTAATGTATTAATTATGTCGGTGTTTTTGGGTCATAGAATTACATTTATTATGTAAATGAAATTTTAATCGCTATTAACAAAAAACGTAATCTTATTTATTGAAATTTTTTGAAACGAATAGATGCATTCAACATTTAAAAACAAGTTGTGATTTGTGAGAATTGTGGAGAGGTAAAAATCTTTCTCTCTCCAAATTGCTATCCAGAAGACAGTAATGTCTTCTGGATAGCATTTTGGACAGTAGCAAAGACTTCTGAAGTCTTTTTTAATAAGAAAGAAAGTGCGTCTATGTATCCGCTTATACATATTTCGGCCTAATAGCCTCATCAGAACGGCAATTTATTGTCGCTCTGAACGTGAAAATAAATCTCTTCTGTCTTAGGAAGCAACTCTAACATGGCTTAGAATGGACACAAATAGCGACATCTGATATTAAAAATTTCGAAAGTCAGCTTACGGATCCTTTTTTAATAATTATTTCCTTGACGAACTACCCCTACAAGAACGCTAATGTATTTGGTTCCACAGTAAATTAAATGTTAAATAACTTCTTCGACGTACTGTACCGTTTTTAAATAACGAGCGGTTCAAATTTATATACATATATTTATTTATAAGTTTACAGTTCGGTAATATCTTATCAACAACTCAATTCAGCGTTACATTTATATAAAAAAAGTATTATTCTAGAATCATCTGGAGTAGTCCACCTCATATTTTGTTTGTTTGACAGGTCGATCTCTCTCGCGCTCGATACATCTCTGGAAGCTTCTCGTCGTCTCTCGAGATGCAACCGTTATATGGGCTACGTCGAATGCATGTTCGTAACAGTACCTATGTTTAATAGAAAAGTAATTCACAGATCACAAGATCTTTTGACCTGCTAGATGCTTTGGCTTAGCCCCTTTGGTTTTTTGCTTACGGGGTTGCTTAAAACGAAAGTTTGCCAGCATGGTCCTTTTAAGATGTAAATCATTTGGAGATGTAAATAATTTTAAAGGTATAGATTTACCAAATGAATCTAATTTTGTGAGTTTAAACTGTTTTAAATCTATATTTTACATCAATATGTCAAAGAATGGTGGTCTTCTTCTTCTTCCTTCTTGTATGTAGACTTTAAAGCCTGTTTCTTCTTAAATATTAGCCTCCTAAATTGTTTAAATTGTCACACCATCTTTTTCTTGGTCTGCCAATACTTCTTCGTCCATTTAGTGACTTATCTCGTGCTATTCGTACTATTCTATCCTCTGTCATTCTACTGATGTGTTCGTTCCACTCCTGTTTTTGTTTTGTCAGCCATCCATTTATGTCTTCTATATTGCATGCTCTTCTTATGTTTTAGCTTCTCTCCCTATCCAACAGACTTTTCCCTGCTATTCGTCTGAGTATTTTTATCTCTGTTGTTTCTAGCAGTCATCTCGTTTTAGATGTGTCAGGTCTTGTCTTCGCCGTGTATGTTAATATAGGTCTATTTGCTGCTTTATAGATTTTTTCTTGTTTCAGGTATTTGTTCTTCCAGATTGTGTCCATAAGAGATTCCGCCGCTTTACTTGCTTTTAAGCTTTGTTGTCGTACTTCTTCAACATCTCCTTAACTAGTTATATCTATTCCCAGATGTCATGACCTTGCTTCCTCCTTTATGATTTTCCCATCAATTTCGATTTTACACCGAAAAGTGGGTATTTAGATGTTGTCATATATTTGGTTTTTCTGCTGATATTATCATATATTTCTTGGCTGTTGTATTGAATTGTATCTTTTGATTTTAGCTCGTCTTCTGTCTCAGCAGTTAATGCGGTGTCGTCTGCATAACATAATATTTGGATTCCTTTTTTCCCCATTCTGTAGCCATGACCTTTACGTACTGCTTGTATTATTTCGTCCATTATTATATTAAAGAGAAGTGGGCTTAACGAGTCACAGTGTCTGACTCCGCTTTGTACTGGTATACACTGTGTTAGTTTTCCATTTATCTTTGCCTGTATTCGATTATGGATGTAGATGTTTTCTATGGTTTGTATAATATTGATTGGTATGTTTCTTTTATACAGTACAGATCTTCCGGATCTGAATCCTTGTTGTTCATCTATAAAGTTGTTAGTTTATTGATTTTGTTAGTTAGGACTTTTATGGTAAGCTTAGTTGCGGTGTTCAGTAGATTTATACCTCTATAACTGTTGGGGTCTTTTCTATCTCCTTTCTTGAACATTGGTATCATTATGCTGTTTCTCCATGCGTCTAGTATCTTGCAGTGCAATATTAGTGTTTGTATAACTTTTGTCATCTCCAGGGTTATACTTTCTCCCCCTTGTTTTAGAAGCTTGTTGGTTATTCCGTCTGGTCCTGATGACCTTCTGCTTTTGAATGAATTTTGATGGCTATTTCTACTTCCTGAAAACTGATTTCTATTTCGTGTCTTAATTCAGGTACGTTATTTTGTTGAAGTAAGAACGGTGGTAAATGAACTAATAGACCCAAAACACAGAAAAGAACATGGATTGATTGTTTAAAATAACTCTAATGCAGGGGAAGTACAAATGACTCTAGAACCGGAAACGCAAATGAAGAAGTTAATATAAATACATAGGAAGTCAGAAAATCACTTGAAAAGCTACAGATAAAGACGGAATACCAAACGAATTATTGAAATCGTGTGGACCAGCATAAAACTTACAACCAAAATTTTACAAGAACTAAGGAATCATAGGATACGTTTAGCAGATTGTTTTCGTACTGGAAGATCATGTACAGATGCAATATTCGTCATAAAGCAAATTACCGAGACATTACTAGAATATAATGGAGCAGCATTTCTGTGTTTGATTGACTTAAAGAAAGCATTTCACATGGTAAGACTCAAAGATATAATCGTTCTTCTGTATGGTAGAGAAGTTCCTCTGGAGGTCAAAATAGATGGACAACTTACAGAACCTATAGACATAGACAGCAAAATAAGATAGGGGTACTCATTGCGCCCTGTGCTCTTCAATTTAATCATGGATGAAATCGTCAAAGGTGTCAGCAAAGGAAGAGGCTACAAAACCGGAAACAAAGAAGTAAAAATACTCTGATACTCAGACGACGCAATATTGATAACCCAAGATAAAGATAGTCCGCAAAGACTGGTCCACAGATTTAACATAAGAGCAAACGAATTTAATATGACAATCTCAACTCAAAAAACTAAAACAATACAATAGTATTCAGCAAAGAACTAATCAGATGGAAAGTATATATCAATGGCATCAGTATTGAACAAGTAATGGAAATTTCGAAAAAAAAAACGCTGATCTTTCCTTCCATTTCCCTTTGCTGTTCACTAGTATTACAAATGGAAAATACTGGATATAGACTGAAACCATCTCTGGAATAATGAATTATACTTATATTAATATTATTATGTAACAATAAAACACTGAAAACTTTGTTTTCAAACTTCCACAAAATTTATCTTAACTATTATCACTACAGCTGTTTCGGCTGATTGCCTTTGTCAAGTGATCTATTTTTGGCATGCGTTTACAATTTATAGTCTCTAATGAAATAGGTTGAGGAGGGGAGAACTGTTTGTCTCAAGTTGGTCATTCAGAATTATATCTGTGTTTTTTAATTTGTTGATTTCCATAGATTCTAACAAAGATAGCTTAAGGCCTTTTTTTTAATGTGAAGTATTTTAAATTTGTCATTAAAAGAATGAATGTTTTATTGTTACATAAAATGAATTTCCATTAAGTAACGGTCGAATCCATCAATCTAATATTATTATATTGTCAAAGTCAGTATTGTATCAGTATAATGAATTACATTGAAAATTTCTAGACTATATTTTTAACAAAAAAATAGTAGTGATGAATAATTGACAACACTGTGCAAGTTCTTCAATAAAATGATTATTTTACTATTAATCGAAACGCTAAAAACATAGTTTCCATCAAGTACCTTTCATTTTTACAATTTGTTTTTCAAAGTATTTAGCGTTATATTTTGACTTTTTATTTAATCGCTCATTAGATTCTACCTTGCCTATTGTTTTAACTACCATTATTTACATCATTTTGTACTATTTTAGAATTATTCTGCATTCTATAGAATTAAAGAACACTCTCATTTTTATTACATGGAAAGTAATAAAAGTTTTACTAAATTATATACCGTTTTTAAAGACAAACATGCGAACAGATGGCCGGAATATCGACGAAAGATTCGTCTTTGCCGACCAAGCATTCAAGTCAGTAGTAGACGCCCACCTGCAGCAGGTCGTAAGGCCCAAATGGCAGTCGTCGTAGTGAGGTTATAGAAATAAAAGGGGCCAAGTAGGTTCTTCTACCATGATGCTATGCTATGAGCCGTCATAGTCCTCTTTTACATCGGCACCACGTTATTGTAATATGAAGCCGGTCAGACCGGTTTTAAACGATACAAGAACTAGAAAGATCGCAATTTGCCATGGAGGAGGCACACGCACACAGGACAGCTGATTTCGTTTTGACGTTGCCAAGTTGAGTTTTCGGAGGGTTTGTTCAGGAAATCCTAGACTATTATTTTTTTCCGAATTATGTCAAACTATACGGATATTATTCTACAGATAACAACAAAATATACGTAAATGTTTTCACTCGTTCAAACTAAATGAATTGGCTTGTTAAAAAGTAAAACCAATCAACTAAAAGTAAAAAGTCACCGGCAAACTGCTGTTAATTTTTGATAAAATTGCTCAAATTTTCTCTTGTTTTTAATCGTTTTAATGATTCTTGTCAACGATTCATACGTCTCGGTAGGTTTTTAAAATTTTGCTTTAGGCTAGAAACGCACAATGTTAAGGTTGTGACTGCATTATTGCCTATAGGTGGATTTTCGAACGGAATGGTTTTTATGTTACAGCAGAACAAGATTTTTTAGTTTTTTTTAATAAGTCACAAACAATTCTATTCCATAAGTGGTTTCTACACTGTATCTAACAAATGTGATATAATTCTGCCTTATATTGCGTTGTTTCCCGGTACATTTTTATATCTAAAAAGCAGCTGAGATTAGTAACTTCCCTTATAATTATGAAATACCTATTTATTTGCATGTATTTACCAATAAAATTTAAAATATTTATCATTTCTTCGTTATGATATCATCTAACATATTATCGTTCTTTACAAGTTTTATCATATCCGCTGAAACTTCGTAATGTCTGAGTGCACGTCCTACTTTAATTGTTTATATTGTGTCTAAATTTTTTCTACTCGATTTTTATTTGTAAATAATTCTTGTAAAAATAGGGTATGTTGTTAAAAATTGACAAGAAATATTTTTTCATACATAAAATGGAAATAATTCTTTATTTTGACATAGACTTAAATCAGATTTGTTTTACGTCAAAAATCTACCAACAAAAGCTCTACATGTCCAACTTTCGGAAAAGTGGAAAGAAAAGATTTTTTAATAAACATTGAGAAATGTTTCCTCCACAAGGAAACATCCTTGCATGCTTTCCACTAAATAGTTGAGCAGATCTAGTACGACTTGTATCTAAATTTGAGGCACTAGATGTAGATACCTCTTAACTATTAAAGAGGAGCCTTCCAAATGGATAAAATTTTCTGGATAAGTCAACGATCAAACGTGTAAATGCATGCATGCAGAAAGAGCTAGAGAACTAAATGTGAAATTTAACCCAAACAAAATACAATATTGCGTTGAAAGTGTTAGATACTTGGGTCTTATCTTTGATAAAGATGTAATGAGGGCTGACAACAAAAAAGTAGAAGCCATAAGAAGATTGAAGGATCCTGAAAATAAAAGAATTACAACAAATTTTGGGAATGGTACATTATTTAAGAGCATTCATTCCAAACTTGTCAGAGATTTCCACACCCTTAAGAGAACTCTTAAAAAAAAAGAATGCATGAGTATGGACATATAGACATTCTGATGCACTAAACAATATAAAAGAAGTAATTATGTCGAGTAGTGTGCTTGCCAATTTCAATGAGAAATTACCAGCCGTGATACAGACTGACAGTAGTAGTAATGGCTTGGGGTGCTGTCTCTTACAGAATAACAGATCGTAATCATAACATACTGATATGACACCTACTATACATGAAAGGTTCAAAAAAATATATTGCAAGAGTGTTAAACATTTGTTTAACAAACAATTGAGGTTCATATGACAACAACATCTGAATCCAGCGGAGCCATCTTCACCTTAGATGGTATATTATATATGACGTAACTCTCCCTCATGTACATATATTGTAGCATTTTCAATTTCATTGATTCTTTGAAGTATATTGAAGTCCCCTCGTATACGAAATATTAAAATCACCTTATATATTTTTGATAGATCTAAAAATATTTCGTACGTATTTAAACCCAAATATCTTTTCATTTCTTTCTTAGGTCGGCCAAGTTGAAATAAACCATTTTAGAGTTGTTTATTTTACTTCGGCAATTTCTTTTCAAGTTAATGCGTCGCAAAAGGATATGTACGTCGTTTCGTGGTGTCTTGTTATGTCAGCGTTTGTATGTATGCGTTCAATTTTAATAGATAATTTCGTCACTCTCGTTGTAGCAGCTTTCAAGAGTGGTTCAACGTTATGTCCAAATTCACGTCGAATTTGTAAAGTATCCTGTTTTTCGTCTTTTGTTATGAAGAAAATGTAGCAGTTTGTTATCTGTTTTGTGGCAGTAAATGCTTCAATTATTATTGTTTTGAGTGAGGATTGGAGGACATCCTCGTTTTGTTTTTCTTTTGTTCCTGCTTTTATCCAAGGCTTTTGGCAGTTTTGGAGATGGAGGTTTTCGTCATGCAGAGAGAGTGGAGCCCTCAGTTCCAGGTTCCAGCTATGGTTTCAGAAAGTTAAGTGTGTCATGTGAATTAAGGTAACATTTTGTTCAAATTTTAAACTAAAGACAGACATTTTTTTTATATAAAATAATTGCTTTCGTTGACATTTAAAATTATAAATTTTGTTTTGAGTAAAGCTGTCAATTTGTGTTTGGTTTTTTTAGAATTTAATGTTAATTTATGACAGCTCGTTTTAGTATTTTTGATGTTCATTTGTTTTGTTTTTTTTTTTGTTTAAAAAGGTTAACCTCCATGCAATTGTGTAAGTTTTGTAGCAATGGAGATTGTTAATGGATGACACATGTAAGTTTTTGAATGTATTTATCTGTATTTCTCCATGTAACTGTTTGTGGTGACACATAAATAAAAGTTAAATTTTGTTGTCTTAACTCTTTATTTATTTTTTTTGAGCCAACCCTTTTTGAGTTTATTTGAAAAAGATATGTTTTTTATGTTTTGATTTTGTTTTCTAATTATTTCCCTAGTTACAACTAGTGGTTGTAATAGGCATAATTAGGCACCTCAAGTGGCGCCCTGTATTAAATTCCTTGAGGTGTTTCTTGTTTATTTTTATTTTGTTTATCCCAAGAGCCCTTTATTTCATTTTTTTGTAGTTCCCCCATTCCAATGCCCTTATCTTTTACTTATCCACGACCCCAGCTCTCCTACGAAACCCTGAGTGTCCGTTCGCACAAGTAACGTATATTTTGCTTGCCCTATCTTCACCCCCAATAGTTTCTCCCCCAATTTTCTGTCCCTTATATTAATGCCCCTGTGGTAGGCAAAATATTCTCGTTACAATATTATGTAACGATAATGTATTTTTATCTTTTTCGTTATAAACTTTACAATACTTCGATAAGAAAAAATATTTCGGTATATGGTGCTTCTATTTTATAAAAACACTCGATTCACACTATCAACAAAATACTCTACTCACATATTTATTCTCTTTTTATTTTATGTCCAGGTTTTGTTTTCTTTTCCGTACGATTTTTATCAAATTCCAAATGTCAAAAAAT
The DNA here is from genome assembly GCA_918026665.1 of Diabrotica balteata. Taxonomy (NCBI): domain Eukaryota; kingdom Metazoa; phylum Arthropoda; class Insecta; order Coleoptera; family Chrysomelidae; genus Diabrotica; species Diabrotica balteata. Next base: position 6,012,724 of record OU898283.1, on the reverse strand, counting down.
ATCGTCTGGTTTTCGTTTACAAAAGCTTAAACATAGTATAAATACAATTCAGTCTAATTAAAAAACATATACCCACGTTCTATTTAGTGTTTCAGTACTCTGTACTTTTATATGGTTAAAATTTATTTAAAATAAAGCAAACTACTACAATTTGACGACGTGCCTTAACCGTAGTTGTCACTAAAACCGGCATACAAATGAGCCTATTAGCGGCCGGTGTCCAATCCGAAGCTTTGAAGAGCCAACCGACGATCCAGCTTAAAAGAACACAAAGAAAAAGTGATAGAGTTACAATCGCGCCTTTTCAAATACTCGGGATTGTTTATTTTTTACTGTTGAGCAATGCGATGTTTGTACAGACGGTAATGACCTCCCGTATTCTAGATACAAGGGTGGATCAGGATGTTTGCCAGTATGTTTTTTTAGATAATATTTATGGTTTCTATTTAATTGTTTACATGTAGTTCAGGAAACCTTTGTCTCACTATTTTTAAAACTTTAACTGAAATTATGTAAGATTTTGAACTAAACAAAGCTTTAATAGTCTAGAAACGTTAGTTTATCACAGAAAATATATATTTAATATTACAATTTAGAATAAAATTATATAGGCTGATTTGTCGAATGCATAGTTTTAAGTCTTATAATAGCGTGATGAAGTCCTGTCCAGCGACAGGCCTTATTTGTCACATTCGTAGTTCTTTTGGTCAGCGTCTCGTTATCCTTATATTGATCTATATTTGAACAAATAGATGGAGTAGATTCAGTTCTGCTATGAAACGGATAGTGCAATGATGAACACCTTTTTCCAATAACCACCTCGAAGACTCTACACCTGGAAATCTCCAGCTGACTGTCCAAAAAAATGATTAGAAACCAGATTGACTACATCATTATCAACAAACAATTTTAGAATTCCGTAAAATCTGCAAAAACATATCCGGGAGCAGATGTTCCATAAGACCATAACCTTTTACTAGGACGTTTCAAACTCCACATGAAAAAAGTCCATAAAAGAAAAGCACAAAAACGTCCGAACATCCAGAATTTGAAAGATAAAACCACAAGTAATCTCAAGAGCAAGAGACAGAAGTCAGTGTTTCTGGATGTTCAGGTTCAGAAATATCGCTCAGTGAAGTAACATGCAATAAAATGACTAAAAGCCAACAAAGCACCTGGACCTGATCGCATACAAGCAGAAATATTGAGACTATTTGAAAACAACCAACTCAAACTCCTAACGGATGCTTGGTCTTCATGTAGAGTCGTACGTTGCCATGTTACCAATCCTACTGGTAACTTTAACATCTCAACATATAAGAACAGATAATGGAACATAAATTTAAACTAACAACATTTAACGGGTTTTTACCCAAATATTTTAGTGGCTCAAAACATGTACACCTAGTTACACTGAGGATGGAATATAGATTCCGAAAACGTTTTATAATTGTGATATAGCCCGTTTGAGCGTTATATTACACTTATACAGGGCGGTGAATCGGCAAACGGGCCATAGGAAACTCAATGGTAAATTCTAAATTGTTGAATTCCTGCTTCCCTAATTATTTTACACCAAAAGTCATGGGAAACTATTTGTAGAGGACTCAAATATGTATCGAAAACAACTGTTAAAATTATTCTACGACTTAAACGTATTCCAAAATTTTGCTAAAATATAATACATTTTTCTGTGAAAAAATGTGTATTACGTGTTGCGTTTTGTCATATTATTGTTTCTGATATTTGACAATATTTAAATCAATTATATTATATTTATCTATTATTTAAATGACCAAAATTTTATGATTTATTGTTTAAAAAAAAATAAGTTGATTACTATTAAACTGGGAATAAGCCACAATTAAAGATAAAAATACGTTTATTGACGTTTCAATTTCCACTTCGGAAATTGAAATAGCTTCAGAACAATATTAAAATTAAGTTGATTAAAAAATGTACTCAGTTGAGGAGAAAAAAGCAATAATAAAAATGTTTTATTCATGTTTTATTATAACATTTGGTATAGTTTTATGTAATATGTATACATAGTAAATAAACATGTAATATGCATATATAGAAATAATCATATATTATTATTAGGAATAAAGATCACAGTAACAGTATATTGGAATTCATTGAATTGTTGTATAACTTATTAAATTTTAGTGAATTAGAATATCTTACGTTAAATAAAGATCCGGTAGTGGCACGAAAAGGTTCGCGCTATTGCCTGAATACAACGTTATGCGATTTTTCGTCAACTGAGTACATTTCATTATATTGATCGATTTGTAAACAATATTATTTATTGTTCACAAAGTAATAATGTTCAGTAGTAGTAGTATTTAGTAAAATTCATTGTTTATAATTTAATCATAAAATAAAAAGATTGACAATTCAAATTGTCAAACATCTGACATTAATATGATAAAACAAACACGTCCTAATATATATTCTTGCATTACGTGTGGCCTAACTTTTAGGGGTGGTCTGAAAAATGTATCACATTTTTTTTTTAATTTTGAAGTACAGTTGATTCGTCGAACGGTTTTAACATTTGTTTTTAATTCGGATTTTAGTCATCTACAAATAGTTTTTTATGACTTTTGATCTAAAATAATTAGGGAAGCAGCAATTCAACAATTTAAAATTTCTCATTGAGTTTCCTATGGCCCGTTTGACGATTCACCACCCGGTATACCTTTTATGAAGGATTTTAAATAATTTTTTTTTCTATCAGCTTGTTATCTCATTTATATAAGCTCTTTATGAGAATAATTACTAACAGACTGGCCACGAATGACCACCTACAAGTAATGAAGTCCTCGATAGAGCAAGTTATAGAATACAACAATCCATTGATATTAATACATATTTGTAGACTTGGAGAAAGCATTTGACTCACTCCAGTATAATTCCTCGTTAAGAGAGCTCTTACATAATGCAGATTTGATCATAAGTCTTCTTCAGAATATATATAACAGCGCAATAACTGCAATGAGAATGTACTACGGCGGCACAAGCACATTTCCCCTTGGGACAGGATAAAACATATCTTCTCAACTATTCACCGCTTTATTACAGGTTGCTATGAGGATCGATAATTGGGAAAATATAAGAGACAACATAAATGGGGGAAGAGGGGGGGGGTAAACAATACATGACCAACCTTGTGACAAAAAAATTTCAACTAATGGCCCGCAAATTGAAAGCATGTGGTCCGCGAGATTAAATTAAGAAGTGACAATCAAACCAATGAGTTAAACGGGAAACTAGTACTAATATTGACAGCTTACAGAAAACTGAGAGGGAAGTCTTTAGATTAGCTATTGCACAGATTGCAATGAAGTGGTCAATGTTGAATAGATCTCTCGGAGACAGAATTTAAAATCAAATAGTCACAATAAAAACTGATGTTACGAAAGCAGTGAAAAGAATTACAACATTGAAATGAAAGAGAGCAGCACATGTTGCCAAAGTCCGAAATGGAAGAGGGACCAAGAAAATTTCAGAATGGGGACCTTATTATTGCTTATCGCAATCGAGGACGTCCTCCAACAAGGTGGTCGGACGACACCAAGCGCATCCAGCACAATGGATTCACGGTGCTCAAGATTGGAGTCATACAATGAAATTATTTACGGAATGCCTATGTTCATAAGTGGATTCAAAACGGCTAATGATATGATGATGATGCCTAATTATTACCAAGGTCATTTCACTTTGTCTTTGGAGTATCTATTAAGATTGTTATGTTTCCATTCAGTCGAATTAAGACTCAGTGCTATCATTAGTGCTCGACCAGGTAACTGACAAATTACAATTCCCTGAAATATGGATTAGAAACCATTTTCCTTACCATGATATAAAGAGACGAGATTAGAAACATCGAAATAAGACAAGTCACATATCTTGGAGAAGGTAATAAAATAAGAAATGACTTTGGGACAACCACATGAAAAATACATTAAAAACATAGAATAGATACCAAGAAAGACGGAATAGATACCAAGATATGGGTAGACGACATAAGAATAGAGACGGACAAGCAAAATGTAGGAAAAGAGAGCTAGAACGATAGGTGACGACGTAAATCATGTAAAACTGGCAATCTTTGTTAATATCATAACTTACACACACGTCAATCGTTATTTTTATACCAAAAATATTTCAAACTCAATAAAATATTAGAAAAATTTCCTAAGTTATTTTACATCCGAAAATATTTCAAAGTCCCTAAATAACTAAAAACATTAGAAAATATTATTTATACCTGAAATAAAATAGTAGACAAATATTTGTGGGAACTTCGCTGAAAGAAATATTATAAAATTCTTCTAAGTTCCGTTAAAGAGAAATAATTTTACAAAGTCTAAATTCAGAGAAAAATACCAAATAAATAAATCTAAGATGAACTTAAAAAAAATTGAAATAAAATAACAATAATCACGAAATTATTCCAAGTTAAAATTTCCTGAAAGTACAAAATAAATCAAGTAAGAAAACTATTCTATCATGCGGTCTATATGTATGGAATAAATTCATTTTTAGCGTTATTATGTACTATGTGAATAAAATCTGAAACAGGATAACGGAAGAAATTAACAAAATAACCACCAAGGTCGTACAAAATGTTTTACGACAATTCCAAAATCGCCTCGGTTGTTGCCAAGAAGTAAATGGTGGCCATTTTGAACATTTAATTTAATTGTAAAGTACATTGAAAAATACATTCTAAATATTATGTAATTCTATTATCTTTATTCAACCTAAAGCTTTGTGATATAGACATTATCAAAATTTTACATCTTAAAAGGCAATTTTCTCAGTTATGATTGCACCAAACAACATTTATACTGCTGAACAGAGGACTAAAATCCCTTTCTAACAAGGTGCCACACGACCCCCTTTGTCGTTTAAAATTTTCGAGGGGGTGCCTATAACTCAAAGGGGGTACTGGAGGGGGATAATATTTTCATAATGTAAATTGTCAATTTAAGAATAAAAATCGACCTGTTTCAGGTTTTTTTCACATAGTCATAATAACGCTAAAAATGAATTTATTCCATACATATGGACCACATGGTATATAAAGTTCGTTTAAGAACTTAGGAAAAATCCTGAAAGAAATAAACAGATAATGCAAATTATTCTGTTATTAATTAAAATTCGTCGAAAAATATCCTTATAATAGAAGAAAAATATGAAATCGTACTAAGTTAAAGATACGATTTAATTCGAAATAAATACAGTTTAAATACAAATTACACCAAGTGTCGCTAGAGAACTGAAGAAAAATCCTGAAATAAAAGGAGAAAGGTTAGGTGCAATAAAAAGCAGAGTTTCTGAGAACTAAATCTACCAGAAGATCTGGTCTAGTGCCAAGAAGGTTGGTTCTGCGGATCCCTGTTCAGGCCTGCGGGTCCCTTTTGGCCGTTGTGCACCTATACTTCTATGAAATTACGTAGGTCAAGTGCTCCATGACGCTCTGTTATTGGAGCTTGCACAACAGCCAATTTCGGGCAATACCATTGGCTGCAATTATGGTTGCAATTTGACCAATCGTAAAGCCGGAATTGAGCTATTGGCGACAGTGTCAAAGGTAGCTGAAAGGATTGAAGATTTGCAACAGATACTGAACGCTGAACCAAATAACGAGTCAAACAATGACTTAAAATGAATACATACAAAACAAAAAAGTATTATATACTTAGGAAATTAAATTTTTTTACTGAAGCCTACGTGTTTTTCTAATGATTGTTTGTAACCAATATAATTTCCGGTTAACTGGATGCACTGATTTTTTTTTGGGAATAATAAATTTAAAATCAATTTTTTTTAAAACAACACACAATGTCAAATAGTAAAATTAGGAAATTAGTGATGTGTAAAAACGATAATGTCTTGTTAAAGCTGAACTGAATATTATGCTTTTTATGACCTACTTAAATCAACAAATTGTGTCAAGTATACAATAATTGACTTTGCTTGCTTTTAAATTTATTTTTATATTATATATTTACTGTCGTTAGTTAACTAACTTGATTTATGTATGATAGATTTTTCTTTAGTGAATTTGATGATATGTATATGAATAAGATTCAAAAATAATTTGAACTTTTTTATTTTTATACCTAAAAACCTGTAAAATGGACAACAATGCTTTTATCGTAATATGCCTGATGCGAAATAATGATAATTTAACCATTATCAACGTTAATAAGGTGAGGTTTATTTTCTGGAAAGACAATGAAACAAACAATTATAAATAGATATTGTTTATTTTATTAGTGTTCTCCGATAAGATAAGTATGGTGCAAACTATATTTCAACAAAATGTAGATCGTGAAACGTTTGTATCTGTGTATCAACTAGGTATGAGCTAATCTTGCAAACTTCCGCATTAAAATACATAGGGAAATTTCGAAAGACATTTTTATTTTTCTCCTAGCAGTTTTAATGTATTATTAGTAAACATAATTGCAGGCAAGGTTATCTTCAGTTAAACAGTTGCGATTAAATTGTTATGTAAGGATTCTAAGGGAATATATCTCAGGTTATATAGGTGCTGGTTCACTAATAAAATGTAATTTGCTGTGTACTTGAAGTACCACCGAGATTGCTTTCTAAAATGCTCAAATCTAGCGCAATAGATTTTACACATTTATTTTATTTTAAATAAAACTTAGCAAAAAGGGATATGAACTATTTATGAAAGCAAAATAATAATGAGAATTACTACAACTGTTGAAAATGACCGGAAACTAAAACTACGATATTGTTGTAATAATGTTCCGCGTACTGATAAAGAACTTTTTTCTCTTCAGGCCGTTACCAGGGAGTATTAAACGAGCTCGTAAGACATAAAATATGCCCTTACCTTATCTGCTGGGTTCGTGGGTATTACTTTCCTAGATATATGTCGCGATCTTACAGCTTTGAGTAATTTCGCGAGAAACCACTTACAATTAATGAATTCTTCTTCTTCGTGTACCATGTCCTTTCAGAAAGTTGGTTACCATCATAGCTATCTTAATTTTATTCACTGCCACATTAAATAGCATGCTTGTATCAACACCATACCAATCTCGCAAGTTCTTCAACCATGAGGTTCTTCTTCGTCCTGGACTGCGTTTGCCTGCTATTTTTTCTTGCATGATCTTTTGTAGCAACCTATATTTGGGACCTCTTATTACATGTCCGAAATACTCCAGCTTTCTCTGCTTGATGCTTTTTATGATCTCAGTAGTCTTGCTGAGACGTTCGAGTATTGTGGAGTTTCGAATCTTCTCCACCCAGGAAACTTTAAAATTCTTCTATAGCACCACATTTCGACAGCCTCAAGGTGATTTAGATCGATTTTATTCACAGTCCAGGACTCGACACCATAAAGTAAGACTAAGAACACGTAGCAGCGAAGTAGGCGGATCCTCAATGCCAATTTTAGGTCACTGGTACATAATGTTACCAATTAAATCAGGGAAAACTAGGGAATGGTGAATTGTTGCTAATGAAAAAGACTGGAATGGTGAAGTCAATATTAGAAAATTAAATAACATGGATGGTTAAATAGAATTTAAAATTAATTTATAATTATTTAAATAAAAAGGTTAAATAACCAGGAATGTAACGAATATAAAAGAAAATAGAAAATTTACTGGGAGCACTACAAAGAATTAGGCTTAGCTCAAGCAAATGAGAGTTCTCAGAGAGGAGGTTGGCACGTTTGCTTGCCTGTAGTAACTAAGGTTAAATCAGATCAATCCTAGGATGATCTTGGGATGGGCGCCAGGGTGAATTTAGAATATCACTCCAATTTGAGATATATATGGTTATATACTAACTGAAAATAAAAAATGATAGGAAACAAATAAAAATCTGAAATGCTTTATACACTATATATTATAATCCTATTATCCCAGCCCTATATTTATATACACTAAAGAATTATTAACCTATATCCCCAAAATATATATTTACAAGAAAAAGTTACTAAAAATATGACCCAAAAAATATATATACACAAGTTGATCTAACTGTCCTCTAACAATGAGGAAAAGGGTAAGTTAACAATATTGAAATATCTCACATGGAGTAAATAGTAATAAAAAATATAAGATAATTAAATAGTTACAATAGGGCAGTTTAAAATCTGAAACTAGTCAGTTAAGAAACTAGAGCAATACATACTTCAATCTGATATATAAAGGTACATACAGATTACCATAAAATTGGATAATATATCCTGACACCTTAATATAAGGGTTCTATAAAATATTAATAAAGAAATGCAAAATAAGTATGAAAGAATAAAAGTACAAGTAAAAGGATTCAGCAAGGTGAGGGTACTAGCAGAGATTGTGCACAACGCTGTTTCGTAAACCCACTTAGGCTGACGGCCTAAGTATCCAAGGATATAAGTATAGGTTATACAAAAAAAAATTAAATTATTATTAAATGTTATATGAATTGTCCTTAATAAACCCTATGATATGATTGCTGTGAAGGGGTTTCCTTCCTCAGCTGCCTGATGTCCAGGTAGAGGGTGGTCTCTGGAATGGCTCAGCCTGTTCGTGTGAGCAGCCTGGCAGATCAACCAGAAAATGGCAAATAAAAATCCTCTTCTTCCCCAACTTAAAGTCCCATTTCTTTCCCGGATCCCAAGTACTTCCACCAAATTAAAATTCTTTCTTCCCCAAATCCAAAAAAAATAAAAGGTATGTCCAAAACTTCAAGTCGTTGCCGGCAGGCTACAAAAACAGAAAGCCTTTTTTATTCAATGTTCTTGTACTTCATAGTTTTTTTGTTTTAGTAACAAAAACTGGGATATAGTTGTCATTAAGTGACCTTGACATAAATATTTAATATTTCCACAGCGGAATTTACTTATATATGTAAATATAAAAAGAAATAATAATGATTTTTGGATATGTCTAGCAAAGTGAGAAGATTTGAAAAAATGGGGACTGGAAAATTTAAATGGAAGATGTAGGTGTTTGAAAAAAAACTTACCAGAATCTTTCTAGGGATTTTCTTCCATAAAACAATAACTTCTTAAAAATTTCACCAAACTAAATAACTTCTTAAAAATAACAGAACCAAAACTCCTTACATTTCCCAAACAAAATAAAAACTTAAATTTTCTTCTAGTTTCCCTAAGATTCTGCCTGCCGTGATAAAATTATCGACTTCGCTTCTTGAAGGTTGGTTCTAAAATGACCATCATGGCCACTGCAGTATTCGATTTCCCTATAATGACAGTGGGAATCGATTTTATTGTAAATCGATATCGATGTTCGAAAGTCATAAAAATGAATTTGATATCGTATTGTGAGTTGCATACTCCAACGGCGGCAAATTAGATTAGATTATTAACGATCGTATCGTTACAATAACACCTTGGATATCCTTCTAAAAGCAGCTCTCGCCTGCTTTATCCTAGATCTAATTTTGCTGTGACTTTCTGCGTTACAATTTAATTGCTGTCCAAGGTAAACGATTTTATCAACTTGCTCAAGTTTGGTATTATTTACATATATACACGGTTTTATATGTTGTTTACTTATTACGAGTATTTTGGTTTTCCGTATGTTCAGATCCATACCTGACTCCCTACAACTCTCAACGACACTATCAAGTAGTGTTTGCAGATCTTCTTAATTAGAAGCTAGGAGTACTGTATCGTCCGCATATCGCAAATTATTGATGACTTCACCGTTTACAAGTATATCTTCTGGTTTTTCAGAGACTGCTTTTCTGAAAATTTTTTCGGAGTAAACGTTGAAAAGCAGAGGTGACAACAGGCATCCCTGCTATACTCCTCTTTTAATATTGAGGCCTGTGATTCCTCACCATCTACTAAAACTGCCATAATTGTCCAAGCCAATGTCTTTTACAGCTTCGATCAATATAGAGTCTTTAACACGATCAAATGCCTTTTGGAAGTCAATAAAACAACAGTATATGTCTACAGATATATCCCGATATCTTTGAGCAAGTATGTTTATTCCAAACAGTGCCTCTCTCGTTCCAAACCCGTTACGGAAACCAAACTGTGTTTCATCTAGGTATTCCTCGCTTTTATTGTAGATACGACCATGTATTACCTTCAGAAAAATTTTCAATAAATGGTTTAACAAACTTATGGTTCTATAATCAGTACAGGTTTTTGCTGTTGTCTTCTTAGCTAGAGCTATAAACAGTGAAGTAGACCAACCATTAAGTAGTTGTCCGCTGGTATAAATGGTATTGAAAAATTTGGAATTTCATAAGGACCAGTCGCTCTGCCATCTTTTGACGATTGTATGGCTTTTATAACCTCAGAGCGTGTTATTAGGGGTCCGTCGCAGTTAGTAATATCGGGAGGTGAACTACTCCTATCGTCTTCGAATAGGTTCGTGACGTAATTTTCCCTTCAAATATTACTTTACCATGTTCATCCTGTAGCAATGCAGTTTGTTTCTTATTGGCGATACCAGCCGCTTCTTTCACTTTTTTATACATTTTAAACGTGTCGTATCTGTTTTCAAGCTCTTCATTCTTTCATACTGTTTGGCTAGATGTTGACTCTTTGCTTCTCGTATTTTACGTCGAATTTCTTTTTGCTTAACGAAATCAACGAATAGCGAGTGTTATTGGTACTAGCGAACAATTATGTCCCTAAAATAAAAGCTTAAGTGGATACATTGAAGCAACCTTGCCCGAAAGCGTTAAGGATATTATCAACTATGATAAAATAAAACAGGATTTGTTAAAAATTATATATTGTTGAGCAGAATATCTAAGACACATTTGTATGTACTGTCATAGGACTCATAGGTGTCTTTCGATTTATTTGGAAGCAATTTTTGGGTTACGCTTTCAGCTCTTTTGCAATTTCGTCAAAAATTTTCAAAATTTTCTTGCATTTTGACATACTTTTTATACCACTTCCTTCAATAATAGTGTCTGCTATGATAAAATGAATATATAGCTAAAATATTTATGTGAATACAATAAGGAACCTCTATTACCCGCTGCTCCACACTCCCGTAGGACTCCACCGGCAGCCATAATAAAATGAATACATAATATATTGAAGTGGAACCTAAAAAAGTAAAGTTAACTAACATAAAATAAACTACCAACACGAAACATCTGCTTATAGGTTTCTTCTTGTAAATGTCGATCCGTTTCGGTTATTGACGACCATCATGGTAATCTATACTTTGCACTTTGCTGCTCTGAAAAAAATTGTGGTTGTTGAGTTAAACCACGTATGTAGATTTTTTAGCTAGGAAATCATTCGCCTTCCTGGTCCACGTTTTCCTTCTACTGTTTCCTGTGAAATTAGTCGCAGGAATCCTTACTATATCTACCTTTTTTGTATTAAAAATTGCATTAATAAAAAATACACGTATTTCCACGGTTTTGCTTTTAGTTTAGGGCTTTAGGGTTAAAAATTTAGTTTTTGAAAGGGTTCCGCTTTTATAGCTTCACATATTTATTTTTACTCTCAATATAATATAATAAAATTATATTTCTTGTTCGCACTACATTATGTTAATAACAACCATCAACCTTAAAAAGAGAAATCTATGAAAGCGGACAGTGTGAGTAAATTTTTTATCATGAAATGCGTATATATATGTTTATTCGAAATTAGACTTTTAAATAGATTCTTTCTACTTACAGCTACTGATACCTCAACAAATTTGTGTAACGTTCTTTCATTTAAAACGGTACATCGAATATACCACTAGCTAGAACATTATGCAGTTCAGTTTGTAACCTTTGGTAGCAAGAACGGCACACATGTTCATTCGTGCGGAGACTCTTGAGACCATTTAAACGCATTTATAGTTGTACTTTCGTAGTTTTTTACAAAAACTATAGACCAGTTTGTCGCAGAAAAAAAATGTAGCTGTTTTGAAAATGTTTTTCGCTGTAGTACTTATATAATAATACTGCAAAGCCTAGAAATGTCACTTTACTATATTATAGTAATTACATTGTTGTGGGACAAGTCAAGATACAGTGTTTTGATTGCTTTGAAATCCCTCTTGCGGTCTATACAAACCTTGTGTTGTCAATCAGCACGTGCCAAGACAGTATAGAAAAAGAAAGTGTGGCGCGAACCGTATGAGTTAAATCACGAATAGGAGGACTTGTGTAGGCCGCTCCCTACTCTAGATGAAATGATAATCTAAACATAGACAGGGCAGGGGTATGAGGTTAAAACAGACAATTATTTGGTTATAATCAATTTAAGGAGTATAATTGTCAACAAAAGAGTTTAACAGAAGATTGTCAAATATATTAAGGAGTTCAGATATTAAAATTTAATAAATTAACCAATAAAATGATTCAGCTTTATTTTCCTTCCTTAAAATTGCTATAATGTCTTCATCTTCATTCCTAAATGCTCCTGAGTTGTCACTAGTTCTTACTTATATTCTTTTGAAATTATTTTCAACATATTGGTGATGATTTTCCTTGATATACCTGTTGGCCAATCAAATTTTCTATGTTGACATTACGGAATTTTAATATCGACTCTAATATGTGCAAGGGAAGTCCAAACCTCCCCTTAACCAATGGCGTGTCATTGGTTACGGGGAGATGCAACAAAAAGAGGAAGTAAGTAAATCGAAAAAAGTGTGTATCGAAGGACCCAAAAGCAAATTAAGCTGAATATTAATAGCAATTTATTTTGTGTCGAAACTGTTGTAACTATTTATATAGAAAGGAGATTTCAGTCGAAAATCTATGGACCTCTGAATACAATAGAGAACCTAGTGTCTGGCCCTCAGAAGTAAAAGATGCAATTAAATCTTCAAAAAGAAATAAATCTACAGACATTGACACAATACCAGGACAAATGCTGCAGTTATTAGGTGACCAAAGGATTAGCAGAGGTGATGATAATTTAGAAAGGTTAATTGATTCTGGAAACGTTCCGGGAAGAACACCAAGAGGAAGGTCAACCAACCAGAAGGTCTGACTAAATTTAGAATTCAGTAGGCCATTTATTCTACAAAACTCTTAGAGCAGCTGAAGAGAGAGACCAATGGAGAAAAATTGTTACGAGCATTGGAGGAAATAAATCAGTAATGGGGAAACGAAAAGAGATAGAAGAGAGGATCTGATTAAATTCGACGATGTCGGAGGTGCATTTTTGCAAATTCTTTACCTTTTGACGCCAAATTCGAAACACCGTGTATTTACAACAACTAGCCTACATTTGTCCACTGCTGAACGTAGGCCACCCGTAAAATTTTCCACCTATTTCTATCTTGAGCTTCTTGCATTCAATTTGCTTCTTGCATTCAAGAATCTTTTTGGTCCTTCTATCATCCGCCAATCTGGAACATGTCCGGCCAAAACCCATTTAGGCTATGGCTATTTTTTCAACTGCATCCGTGACTCCTGTTTCTTCTTACTTATATTTTTGGTACTTCATATCTAATGGTAATACCTAACATTGATCTTTCCGTAACGTATTGTGCAACTCTTATTATTCCTTTTGTCAAAGTTAGTGTTTCTGCACCATGTGTAAGGTAACACATAGGTTAAGAATTTTTCTTTTTAAACAAACTGGAATATTAGACTTGAAAATGTTCAATCATAGCGAATCTCTAGATGTTTGTAAGCTATTACTTAGTTGATGTGCTATAGCGCTTTCAATCTGAATTTTATCGCTGATTACAAGGTTGGTCATAAATTTTGTCTTTGAGGTGTTAATTTTAAAACCAATTTTGTTTATAATCCTTCACAGAGCGTTTCCATTATTTTTGTAGTTTTATCAACTCTTATCAGTTATTATAACGATGTAATCGACAAAAATGCTTCAGATCCTCTCAGTTTATATTAACTCCCATATTATCCTCTCATGCCATTCGCTTGAACGTATATTCGACTATAGCTGTAAACAATTTCGGGGAGATAGTATCACCCTGTCTATTATCCGTTGTATTCAGAACTTTTTGGTATCTTCATGAAGTCTTTAATAGCAGATAGTCTTAATCAAAGCAATAAAATAATAGGACTGTAGTTCTTTAGGTCTGAAATGTAACTTTTTTGTGCATTATGGCTATTTATTGCATTATGCCATTATGCTTGACGAGAGAGCTGTTTTTATTCTATTTCTATTCAAAACTCTGTGTCATTTTTATCCGGAGTTATCCGTAAGTAGTAACATTAGTGATCTTTGAACCATTCAGCCGAAACTCAAAAAGATTCTTTCTTTTACCAAGAGGAATCTATGTACTAAGTGTAAAGATTCTAGGTCTTTTTCTACAACATTTACCGCACAGTCAGATATCGTCTCATTATTTGTATCTCAACATCTCTTGGCGCGCAAAACTTCGTTTCTCACTAGTAAAATCTGGCGTATAATTTGCCACAGGTTGATCTGTGAGCACAGTGCTGTCCCAATATAACTGGTAGTTTTAATTTTCAAGCATAGTTTTAGGCGAAATTTTACAATACGGGATTAAAAGTCCCAGTTCATTGGTTAGCTATTAATGGAGTATCTTTTTTCTGTCACGTCGTTCCTTATATTCCTTTGTGAGGAATTTTTAGGTAAGATGTTAAGCCATTTCTTGGGTTTGACATCCATATCGACATTTGTCATTTTACTCTTTGAGGTCTTTTGGCGATATAGTTTCTGGTAGTTTTTGGTTGAACATTGTATCTATTTCGGAAAACATAGTTTGACGCTGTATTGTAAATATACTTCCGGTTAAATATGGATATTGGAATGCCACTCATGCAGTTTTACTATTCAGATAGATACGCATCTTTTGTTTCTTAAATAGATGGTTTATGCGCAATTCTTGTTCCCTCAGTTTCAGTAGTGTTTTGTCGTCTGCTGCTTAAATTGCGCGGTATAAAACAGATGTCTTATAATACTGCTTCTGAAAATAGATCATAAATGAGTAACCTATTTTTCTAATTGCTCTTCTATATCCTAGTTTTCTCCATCTTAGGCATAGCCGGAATGTTTTTCCTTGTATTGTAGTACGAGAATGATACTTCTGTGCCCATGTAGAAGGGATGCTTATTTTTTGTTTAAGATTTTATATTATTATCCAATTATTTGTCTAGATATGTGTTCTTGTTTATACTTGTCTTACACTATATGTGTAGATGTCCATCTAAAAAATAAATCTTCATAAACAATGCATGGTAATCTTGTATACATCGGCCATTTAATTTTCTAATTAGTAGATACATAGCTTAATGAACCAACGTCTATTTAAGTTATATTATTCATTCTTACTTTCTAGAAACAATTGATGTAGGCAGACCAATTTAATTAAATCGTGTTGTAATTGTTCTAATCGTAAAGACACACTGCTTCGTTCGGTTGCATCAGGTGTTCGATTGCTCACCCACAGTCGCCAAAAGAGAAAGTTTGTTGACTAAATATGAATAACCACAAAATAAATATGTAAGTGTACCATAAATTACGGTTCAGATCGATAGAAGTTCCAGAATTCATGTTTAAATAAAGCTTTGTACAGAGAATGAACAACATTGTAGTAAAATTTGTTGGTTTAAGCGTAAAGAGATGTCAGCCATTGTTGCGTGTTTGTAATGACCTCGGAAATACTATAGATTTTTGTTATGTATATTCTTAAGGCAGGCAATAATAATACAAATTGTAAAAGACTGATATGTTCCGTACACACCTAAGACAAATGAATGAATTAAAAAGAAAAGTACTTTAAAAGTGTGTAAGGCGTTTAATTCATGGCAGAGCGCTTTCGGCTTACAAAAATCCATCTTCAGAGCTATGGTCAAGTTTTTAAAAGTATCACTACTAGGAGAGATCTCATCGCTCAAAAAGAGGAACACATTTTACAATCAAAATTTAAAAACTTCATTAAAAGGACAGCACAAAAAACACATTATAAGTTTGGTTGTTGTACACGTGCAAGCACCCATCCATCTGGAGAGTGCTGAGGCAACAATGTAGACAGACGCAGATAATTAAAATATGCTGTGTTGAGCATGATCCGGATTTGCGACACTCCGGATTTTTGAATTCCTGATTACTAACGTTCTAATGTATTGACAATGTTATGAAAGTCCAATAAATACAGTTGTTATGTTTCGATAGTTTTTTTTATTGTAATAATTGTTTATTTTTGGTTACAGACTGAACTTTCTGGCATCAAATGGCGTAAACTAGTATGGAGCGAGGCGGACAGGAACAGCGGCAGCGGTGGAGGCGGCGGGGTAGGCCACCACGGCCCACCTCCGGGAGGTGGGAGCAGCAGTACCGAACCGTTGGAGGACCCGGTTCTTCGGAGTTACGCGCGTTGTCTTGCAGCTGACATTCTTTGCGTATGGAGGCGCGTTTCCACACCCCGAGCAGCCGATATGTTTGACCTGGGCCCGCCGCCGACGTCTCAACCACCACCACTGAGTCTGGCCGCCTCCAAAGAGTTGTGGATTTTTTGGTATGGAGAGGAGCCAGATTTGAATGAGTTGGTGGCTCCTGAATTGAATATGAACGGTAAGTTTTTTTTATAAAATTACTTTAATTGTAAGTTATTTAAACACAGAAGGTTTTTGTGTTTCCGATGTCATATGCGTTTATACTATACGATTTTTGCAAAATATGTCGCGAATAACTGGATTTATATCTTGGCGTTGAGATTATTACGGTATAGACTTATAACTTTAATAAAAAATTCTACAAATCTATAATCAGACTCATCTTCCTTTTTTCCTTTGACTGATTTTTAAGAATTTTTTTCCTTGAGAGTGATCCCTCTAGATTCCCATTATTTTGATGTTTTGCCTGTTCTGTCATTTTGTTCTGGACAGTATACTTTTATCTTACCAAAAGTCTATTCATCTAAAGGTTTCTATTTACTTGTGTAGGGCTTTACAATAAAGCTTTACAATAAAGATCATTATGACTTTGACGTGAACTTATTCTTTACCTATACACCACACTGACTTCTTCTTGATTCCTCAACTTATTTAGTCAAATTGATACTGTAATTGTTAATAATATCTTCTACTGAAGTGCAATCACCTTTACATATTCCGTCTTTTTCCACAATCTCCATTTTTCTTATAGCCAATATTTTTAATTAAAAACCAACTTACTTTTGTCACGGCAGTTTCCGATTCATTAGCTTCCAATCCGCTTCCTTTGGAGTAAGTACTCTTTCAGAAGAAGCAACTGGTGTCCGACACCGGTGATTCATCAGTCGCCCAAACGAAGCACCGGTGATGGATTAGAACCATAGCAGTTTAAACATTAATCTCAGAAAAATAACATTAGTAACAAATGTATTGTTAATGATTCGACGGCAACACGGAATGAGGAGATCATTTGAATAATATTTTTCAAATTTTGATATTACCCTTTATAGTCCCAAAGAACTGGTTTCTCTTTACCAGCAGTTATGAAATCTTCCGTATTGAAATCCACATTAACTTCCATACTTAACATGTAACAAATTATTAAATCCAAACTAAAAACAAGACACTAGAAGTGACTCGTGTGAACGCTTCGATTTAAAACAATACTCTACTAAAAACAAGACGCTGTCTGGTGGCTGGCCTGGTGGCGAAGGTGAGACACACACACGTCGGCGACTACTGAGTCACTAAAAGCAGCCAGACAATAAAAGTTGCTCTTCTCTAATCGTTCATTTAAAACAATGCTTTACTACAATAATTGAACAGCGATGTCCGACACCAGTCGCTTCGTCTGAAAAAGTGGTAAATAATAGAGGTGACAGTACACATCCTTGTCTGACTCCCCTAATTATTTCGACTACATCACGCATCAGTGTATTAGTTAGCTTCTCTGAGAAGCATCTAATAATATACCTATATTAAGAGTATATATACCTTAGTTTGAAAGGATTATGCTTGTATCTGATCTTGAAATAACCTTCTTATATATCCGTTAAAATTATGAATGACAGTAGTTCCAAATACTATCCGTTGTATTATTTTTCCATTGTTAAACTTTCGTGTATAGACGTTTTCATCTTTCTTGGCGTATGCGTGTAAAAACACTTGCAATAAGTTTCATCTGTCTTTCCTTGTCTAAGCTCGATTCGTTTACCTCCTCCAGTGGCAGCTATCTGTATTCGTAAAGAGGCCGAACTTATCACCGACACCGTATCGGCCAAACGCATCGGTGTTATTGCTCCAATACTGGGAGACGTAAGTGGTCTCTTTATTCCCTTCTCATCACACTTGACTACCATGACGAACGTGACTCGCACAATTAAATTACGCATCTGTGTATCAGAGAGAGACGAATATTAAAAATTCCGTAGTAGCTTATGTCAGGCACACGCCAAGAACGATGAAACCGAGTTTAGACACTTCTTTAAATAATAATTAAAGTTATGGTTTTGTGCAAGCAATAAAACCTTTTATAGTCTATTAAAAATTTTACATCACCTTCAAACTGAATTTTATTTCGTTAACATATTTATAGCTCCATTGCAATGATTAAATTATAAAATTCCGATTAATATAAATTTTCACTAATTGTTGTAGCTGTTTCCACAAAAGTAGTTAAAAAAAGTATAACAATATGAATTAGCCCGATTATTTACTACTAAAAATTTTTTTTTATTTTCTCACGTATTTTTCGTTAGTCCTAAACCGGAATGTTTGTACATGTACAGATCGGACCAAAAATCTGAAAACGCCTAATTATTCTTAAATGAATGTTCCGAATTTGATAAAAACAGGGATGCTCCTATTTTGCAATACGAAGATTTGAAATTTGGTGTTTGTAACTTTACCAGATTCACCATTTTTCTGATATCATTAGTCATTTTGTTTTTTTTTTAATACAACTCCCTGTATATTGTTAAACTGTTCGGGCTGTTAGGCCGGTGTCTTCTGAGATTTTTTTTTCTTTTATGAGGGGGGGGGGGTGATCCAAATGTTCGAAACATACCTCGGTCCTAGAAGGCGAGCAGAACCGCTTTCCAGCCTCGGTTATGCAGGACTCCTCCAGCGTGGCCATGCTAATATCCGAGGCCGCTCGCTCGGGTTGTTCGGACACCATCGCCGCCAATGCCAGAGACCTACCTGCTAAAAAAACACCCTCCTCAGCGGTGAATTACCTGCCGGATCGCCCTGATTGGGACGCAACCTCGGCACGGCATTCACCCGAACTTTCATTCACGCAAAATTCTCACTCATTCTAGCACTTTCTCACTACGACGGAATTCTCTCCCTCTATTTCTCCCTATTCATGTTAAATCTCACTCATTCTGCCTTATCTTCTTGCTTGGTCCTGGGCACGCTGCCTATCTTCGGGTCGCCTTTTTTTCCAATGTATTCCTCACATATCTCTGAACTGCTCTCTACGGATCTGACGACCTAAGCATCTCCTCGACCAATTCCGTGACTGATCGCACCCTACCTCCTAACTCTCTCTCAAGCAGGCTCCTCTCAACTATCCATCTATCGCATACCAATAGGGTGTGTGAGACAGTGTCCGATATTCCACAATACAGGCATTTATCATTTTCTGCCTTTCCAAATCTGTAAAGGTATGCCCTGAAGCAACCATGTCCTGTGAGCATCTGCGTCAGGAAATAATCCAAACGCCGGTGGCCGCAATCCATCCATCTTCTCAGGTTAGGAATCAACGACTTCGTCCACTGCGCCACCCTTCTCATCTCATCCCATTCCTCTTGCCATACCATTATAGACCTTTCCCTTTCGTCTTTTTTTAAACGTTCTATTGCTATGTCTTCATTTCTTCTCTCGTATATTTTTCCTCTTTCCTTCACTAGCACGTGCATTGGAATACACCCAGTGATAACTCCTAACGCCTCTACAGAGACTGTTCTGTATGCCCACGCCACCCTCAATAGGCTCTTCCTATCTGCTCGGGTGAGCTGTTTTCTGTACGCCTTTGTTAAAACTGCAGAACTCCAGACCGGAGCAGCGTAGAGGACGAATTCTGTCTTCTGAGATTAGTTCTCGGCGTTTCGACAACACAAGGGGTTGGCATCTTCTGGAGATGTTACTGCTTTGCTTGTGAGCTGAAACTGATCTTTTGAGCTTACAAGCGAAGCAGTAACATCTCCAGAAGATGCCAATCCCTAGTTTTGGAGAAACGTCGAGAACTAATCTCAGAAGACAACGGCATAACAGCTCAAACAAACAGTTTAACAAGTTAGACCATGACTGTGAAAGGCTAACGCATTTTCCTGCATATTGTACCTTTATTGAAATCTCCTCTTCAATACAACTTCAAGTGTATACAATACTTTCGATTTTATGTAGTCACGAACATCTTAAAAAAATAAAAGCTTGGAAACGCCTAATCGTTTCAATAAACATTACTAAATTAATCTCTAAGCGTTCCAAATGTCCTTCTTTGTTAATTTGACAGAATCCTAAACGATGGTGGAATACGTCTATACATTTCTCCATTTTGTCTAGAAATTAATATGGAGTCATCGATAATTCTTTGCCTTAACTCTGCAACATTTGCTGTTTTAGTTTTATAAATTCTACTTTTCAAGTATCCCCAACAAAAATAATCTTTGGGATTAAAATCGGGTAAAACCAGGGAGCTATTTGATACTACTTAATCTACCATCCAATCCAATTTTATATCCAAACCCATACATATAAGAAGGGACGTTCGACAGGGATGTGTGCTTTCCCCTCTTTTATTTAACATCTATTCGGAAGCCATATTTCAAGAGTCTTTGGAGGATGCAAAGATGGGAAACAAAGTGAATGGAGTATTGATCAACAACATACGATATGCTGATAATGGTGTCTTAATTTGTGACAACATAGTCGATCTTCAACAACTTGTCACTATAATCGGAGAATACAGTAAGCGAATGGGATTAGAGATTAATACCAAAAAAAACCAAATTTATGATCATCTCCAGAAACTTAGATGCACTTGAAAACTCCACCATAACACTGAATACTAAGTCCATTCAAAAAGTGAGTAAATTTAAATACCTGGGATCGTGGCTTTTTAAAGACTGGGCATTGGACAGGGAAGTAAAATGTCGCATTGAGCAAGCTCGACAAGCTTTCGTAAAATTCAAGAAGGTACTGATTTGTTCAGAGTTCGATCTTCAACTGAGACTAAGGTTTACTAAGTGCTACGTGTGGTCAGTGCTCCTATATGGCGTAGAGGGCTGGACACTCAAACGAGGGATATAAACAGATTAGAAGCTTTCGAAATGTGGCTCTATCGCCGTATCCTAAAAATAGCATGGACAGCGAAAATCAGATGTCCTTAAAAGAATAAACCAAGAACGCCAACTTTTCGAAACCATCAAGAAAAGGAAAACGGCGTATCTAGGTCACATCATGCGAAATGAAAAATACCAGTTCCTCCAACTTATAATCGAGGGTAAAATTGAAGGCAAGAGAGGAATGGGACGCAAGAAAATGTCCTGGCTCCGAAACATAAGGCAATGGACAGGGATTAACGACATACAATCTCTGATACATATTGCAAGAAATAGAGAATTAATGGAAAATGTGATCGCTAACATCCATTAGTGGATTTGCATCTGAAGAAGAAGAATCTACCATCGTTCGGGAAATGTTTGATCTAAATAACGCCAAACGTTTACATCAAAACAAGCTGAAGTTCCGTCTTGCTGAAACCATATCTCATTAAAATTGGCTTCAAACTGGTTTTTTACGGCAAGTACAATTTCATTTGTTTTCGTTTTCCAAAGAAAATCATACCAATTTCTGGAAAAACTCCATTCAATTGAAAGGAAACTGGTATGGAGAAATACAACAATCATTCCGTGATATACCATGGTTTAAAAAGTTTCCAGATATTGATAGAAGGCACTTCGCGAACATTATACGAATGCGAATAGGGCATGGTATATGTGGAACTTCTTTACATCGAATCAACATTAAAACACTTCCATACTGCGAGTGCGGATAGAAAGAAGATCTAGATCACATTTTCCTTCATTGTCCAATTAATAAAAGCAATTCATGAGATGTAATGCGTTACAAGCTGCAGGAAGCGGCTGACACTTCTAGCTTCTTCTTCTTTTTAGTCGTTAACCTGATGCAGGTATCGTGATATCATGAAGCTATTAGCTAAATTTCCCAATGTTCCTCCACGTTTTTCTATCTTCTGCCATTCTAGCACATTCTGACAATGGAGCGCCAATGGTAGCAACAATATGGTCCGTGTATCGTGTGGGAGATCTACCTCTATTTCTTTGCCTTCTACTTTTCCCTGGATGGTAAGTTTTTCAAGACCATTTCTTCGAAGCACATGTCCAAAATAGCTTATTATTTGTTCTGATATTTGTGTTCTTAGTATTTTCTTTATCTTTAGCTGGTCCAGTATGGATTCATTTGTTCTTCTGGCCACCGATGGTATTCTCAGCATTCGTCTCCAGTAATACATCTCAAATACATATATGTTCTTTTTGTCTTTCTCAGTAAGGGTTCAGCATTCCGATGCATAAGTAAAAACTGGAAAAACTAGACTTCTTACTAGTCTCATTTTTGTATCGGTAGTTATTTCATGGCTTTTTCAAATTTTTGTTAATTTTGCCATAGCGCTTTTCGCGATTGCTGACCGCCGCTTTATTTCTTCAGTACAGCCTCCTTTGTTGGTTATTAATGAGCCCAGATACACAAATTTATCTACAACAGCAATATTGTTTATCATGACCAGATGATTTTGATTGTTGTTAGCTGTGTCGATTATCATGATTTTCGTTTTATCTCTGTTTATTTTAAGGCCCATCGTTAAGCTTACGTGTTCTATCCGTTGTAGCAGTGAATCAATTCAGCTTCAGAACTAGCGAGGATAGTAGTATCATCTACATATCTCAAGTTGCAAATCTTCTTCCCGCCAATGGTGATGCCACCGTTCCAGTCCTCAGTAGCTTTCCGCATTATCCATTCACCATAGATGTTAAATAGAATTGGGCTTAGTATGTAGCCTTGTCTCACGCCCTTTGTGACCCTGAAACTATCGGTTAGTTCCCCATTTATTCTAACTCTGGCATAATTGTTATTGACAGGCTTTTAATTAGCAGTATCAGATGATTGGGGACTCCCGTTTCAGACAAAACCTGCCACATTTTACTCTAGTTGACCAAATCGAAAGCTTTACTATAATCTATGAAGCACAAGTATGTTGTGATGTTGAATTCTTTGGATGTTTCTACAATCTGCCGTAAGTTTAAAATTTGTTCTCTAGTACCACGTCCGGGGACGAAATCTGCTTGTTAATCCGCAGGAGGAACTCTTCTAGCATCAAAGTTATATTTCAAAGTATTAAACAAAAACAAATAGTAGTTTTCATAAATTTTTCGCATGAAGTTATATAATTGTCTTCATCACAATTGCGATTTAAAGTGAAATAACATATGTTCAGTAGTTTTGCGCACATTATCAAAATATAACTTATCAATTACCACAATGTATTTACAATATATCTTAGAATTATGTAAAAATAAACAATACCGCTTGGTTCATGTTTATTATTGTTACTAAAACATCTCATGTACTACCAATTTCCTGCCACAAGTAAGCGTTGTTACGTAACTAGTTTCTATCAAAATATCAGCTGTGTCAAATGTCAACTTTATAGATAACGTTATCAAACAAAAACTTTACTTTGTGGACTTTAGCTCGGTATTCTATGATAAGAATTGCAATTAGTGAATATCTAAAAACGGATGGCTGGAAAAAAATAAATTTAATATTAAAATAGAAAAAACAAGAAGTGGATAACTATGTGTAGGTTGGTACTTTTTCGTTCGTGTTCTTACTGTACACACATTATAATCTTTGTTTCTTTGCAACCTAGTAGCCCAGGTTATATATGTTCTAAAATATCCTGATTTGGGTAAATCGTATATGATCCTATTTTTTGCACTTTTTCTATTACCCTATAGAAATGATTAGAAAAATCATTATTTTCCTCATTTTCGTTGTTATATCTCGTGTAGGTAATGTAGTGTAATGTGTAGTGTGGTAGTCATCCCGTGTCTTTCCACATCCTTATTCCGTTGGTTACTTAATTGTAACTCCTCTGCCTTAGGGATCAATTTCTTAACCCCAGGACAAGAGAGTGCCCTGCCGCTTACTTACTCGTCCGCCCGAAGCCGTTGATCAATAAGTGGATGATTGCTTATGTCGGCAATCATTCGGTTCATGTGTAACCCTATATAAGGGTCCCCTACAGGGTACTATCAGGCGGGCCAACTGAACCCCGGTTTTTTATAGAGGTGTTACTCCTCTCCCCTCCTCTTTTATCCTGGCTTGGCACCGGCTGCATCAGTTCACCCCACACCTATCACTTCTTCTTCTTCAAGTGCCGTCTCCATCAATGGAGGTTAGCGGTTATGGTGGCAAACGTTTGTCTATCTTCAGCTGCTCTTAAGAGTTCCTCAAATCCAAGTCCTGTCCAGTTTATGATATTACGTAACCAGGACAATTTTTTTCTTCCAATTCCTCGCTTTCCTTCTATTTTGCCTTTTATTATCAACTGAGGGATGTAGTATTTCTCGTTGCGCAACAAATGCCCTAAATAACTGGTTTTTTCTTCTTTTGACTGTTCTCAATAGTTCTTTTTCTAAATTGAGTCTAGCTAGTACTTCTTCATTCGTTTTTTCGTGCTGTCCAAGGAATTTTTAAAATTCTACGGTACACCCACATTTCAAATGCCTCGATTCTATTCAGGCTCCTTATTTTTAAAGTCCACGTTTCGACTCCGTAGAGAAGAACAGACCAGATAAAACATTTTACAAGTTTTAATCTCAGTTTAATATTTATATGTGTATCGCAGAATAGAACGCGCATCTTAAAGAAACTATTTCTAGCTTGAGCAATTCTCGCTTTAATTTCTTGTTCTGGGTCCAGCTTGCAATTAATCCAACAGCCAAGGTATTTGTATTGGTTTACCTGTTCTAAAATATTCCCATTTATTTTTATAGGTAAGGGGATATTCTGTTTTCTTTGGATCACCATTACTTTTGTTTTTTTTTTTTTCGTTGATCTTCATTCCAAACTCTCGACAAGCATCCTTAAGGTGGTCTATAACCCTCTGTAAGTTTGTGTCTGTATCAGCCAGTAGGACAGTGTCATCTGCATATCTTATGCTAGATATTGGTTGTCCATTAATTTTTATTCCAGTGGAAAGGTTTTCCAAGGCTTGCTTGAATAGTAGTTCCGAGTAAAGATTTGAACAGCATAGGGGATAGTATGCATCTTTGCCTTACTCCTTTATTTATACTAATATTTCTAGATGTATGATCGTCGATCCTAATCTTGGCACTCTGCCTCCAATATAAGTTCCTAATTAATCGAAGATCTTTACTATCCAAGTTGATGCTCTGCAAGGAATTTAACATTTTATTATGGTTTACGCGATCAAATGCCTTTTCAAAGTCTACAAAACATAGAAAGACATCGTTTTGTTGGTCGTAACACTTCTGCAGCAGTACTTGTAATGAAAACAAGGCATCTCTGGTCCCCATTCCGGCTCTGAATCCAAATTGATCGTATCCAACTTCTTTTTCACACCTTTTGTATACCCTATTGTGAAGTATTTTTAATAGAATTTTAAGCACTTGGCTCATAAGACTTATTAATCTAAAATCTGTGCATCGCCTGGAGTTAGCTTGTTTTGGAATGGGAATAAAAATAGATTCTAACCATTCCTCTGGTATTTCCCCAGTATCGTAGATTGTATTAAACAAAATTACTAACAAATCAATGTTATTACTTTCGATCAATTTAAGTATTTCAGGATAAACTTCATCAGGTCCAGGGCTTTTGTTGGTATTTAATTGTTTAATGGCATATTCCACTTCGACTTTTAGAATTGGTGGGCTTTCAGTAACATTATTTATTGTAATTGTCTATTCTTTCATCTCGGAACAGCTGTTGTATAAATTTTTTCCCATTCTTCTATTTTATCTTTGGTGTTATGAATTAACTCTCCGTTGTTATTTACCAGTGGGCAATGTTGTTTTTTGCGGATGAATGAAAATTCTTTCACCTTCTTGTACATATTAAAGTAATCATGTCTATGTTCTAATTCTTCTATTTCTTTACATTTTTCTTCGAGCCATTTCTCTTTTGATTCTTTTATTTTCCTTCGTATTTCTGTATTTAATCGTTTGTAATCGCTTGTGTTCTTATTTTTGTATTTCCTCCTTTCGTCTATCATCTTTAGAATAGCTGGTGTCATCCAGTCTTTTTTTGCCATTAATCGTGTATTTGGAATTTCTTCCCTTGCAGAATCGACGAGGATGGATTTTATTTTTTGCCAAGTTGTATTTATATTTTGGATATTTATTTGGGTTCGGTCTATTTCTGAGAGTTTTTCATTTAGTTTTACAGTGGTTTTACCTTTAATCTGTACATCTTTTAGTAGTTCCACATTAGGTTTGTTCTTCGGTTTTGCATTTTTTATTACTTTAATTCTTGTGCGAATATTTGCTACTACAGGGTTGTGGTCGGAATTTGCATCAGCACTAGGATATGTTTTTGTACTTGTAATGGAGTTACGAAATCGTTGGTTGATTAAAACATAATCTATTTGATTTCTTATTATTCTTTCTTTTGTGTGTAGCGGGGAAGTCCAGGTGTATAACCTACGTTGAGGTAACTTAAACCAAGTGTTTGTTGCTATCATATTGTGTTGCTGGCAAAACTCTAATAGTCTGTCTCCTCTTTCATTTCGTTCTCCTAGTCCGTATTCTCCTACGATATTTTGGAATTTCCCTCTTCCTATTTCAGCATTAAAATCTCCTAGGACGATGTTAATATCTTCTTTCTTTGTCAATTTCATGAGCTTTTGTAGATCTTCATACCATTCTTCTAGTATGTCATCTGGCTTATCTGCGGTTGGTGCATAGACCTGAATAATATTCACATTAAAAGGAGAACTCCTTATTTGCAACAGCATTGCTCTGTCAGAGAGTGGTATAAAGTTTGAAACTGCGTTACTCAATTCATCGTTTATTATTACACCTACTCCATTGAAATGTTTTGGATCATTGTTGCCTGAATAATAGAGGTTTACACCTATCACAGGCAGAGTTAACTCCAATAAGTATCTTCTATTGTAATTTTGTTCTTTTTCTAAAATGTGTACATTTTCAAAATCAGAGGAATGGCTATTTTCTAAGCGATATTGAGAAATAGTTTTGATAATCAGGACTGTAGAAAGGCCAGTAAAACAACTTGGTTGTGTGTGATATCCGAATAACCTATGAAGTTGATCATTATTTTAATATTTTTCTTATATTGATCCTCTTAACACTTTTCCCATTTTTATACCATTATGGATTTTTAATATCCGTAATGGTATACCAGAAAACGTCTCTGGTGAGTGATCCTAAAAGATAATTAAATTCTTTGGCATTAATGGCGCATATTATTAACCGATTCAAAAAGATTTCGAATCATATTTAATCAAGGACATCTCTAGTCGATATTGTGGAGTCGTGAACTTGACCTAAATATTGAACTCATAAAACTTTAATAAATATTTCGTATTTTTCTGCGGATATTGAATGTTATATGTTTAACCTGATTTCTCCATTATACTCCATTTGTGTATCTAAAAAGAGGGTGGCCGTTATGTAAACAAAATATCAAAACTGACCATAATTTATTTTGATTTTTGAAATGTTTCATAATTTTTTGTACAGGATATGTAAAAAAGATCTTATAACGAATGCGGTAAAGCATGAAAAAAGATTAAAAAAGATTCTCCTACAAAAACCTGCTGAATAGAAAATTGATTGAAAATATTATGCAGTTGTAAAGAGAATGGTACCTACAGTATTGTGCGAATTAATATGAACAGAGATCGAAATTCAGTTTTC
Source organism: Diabrotica balteata (assembly GCA_918026665.1). Taxonomy (NCBI): domain Eukaryota; kingdom Metazoa; phylum Arthropoda; class Insecta; order Coleoptera; family Chrysomelidae; genus Diabrotica; species Diabrotica balteata. The sequence goes on along the minus strand of OU898283.1, from coordinate 5,984,867 downwards.
ATAAGTTGACACACCTGCTGTGCCTATTTTGTCAACTGTTATGTCAAAAAAACAACATAACCTCAAAACCTCATTAGTATATTGTTCAAAACACGTGTTTTGTGTTTTATATCATTATTATATTTTGTTGTATCTCAGGTTATGTACAATTTGGTGTTATTTTCATTTATTTAACTGTGCAATCAGGTTTAACTTACCTAGGAAAAGAGAAAGCATTTAGTGAGCATACACCATTGACTCAGAGGGACATTGCAAAGGAGTTGGAGGGTGCCGGTTTACAACATCCCTTCCATGGAGAGGCTTATATGCAACAGTGTCTCTTTCAGCGGCTTTGTTCTTGCTGTAAGCCCAATTAGTCCGCTAGCCTTCGACAGCTCAGTAGAGAAACTAAAATGGACTTTCAAAGTTGCTTTTATCTGGCCTGTTGAATTGATATAGTGAAATAAAACAATTACTTGTTTAGAAAGAAACTGTATTGAAAAAAGAAAGGGCAAGAAATAGAGCTTATACAATTTGAGTGTGTAACTTATCGTAGAACTTAATTTGAATATTACAATTTGCGAACGAAAGCGAAAACACCATAACACTTATTCACATATTACGGCTTCCCGGTCAATTGCGTAAACTGCAACGTGGAGAATCCTCTCCGAACTTTTGAAATATAGATGTTAGCCCTACGAAAGTTGCTAAATCACTAGCCCCGCTGGAATATTTTTTTTGTTTATGCATTATGAAAAGCCGGTCTGTCGTCAAGTAGGCGCTGTGGGCGGGATTAACATTCTCAGAAACAAGGTCTAGGTAGACTGGATTTATTTAGATAACCGACGCGAAAATAGAATTATTTGATATAAAATAGAATTATTGGTTTGGAGATATAGTTCTCCAACAGGAGTGTTGTGCAAGTTTGGGTGCAGTAAACAAAATAATTAAACAAAAAAGGAAACAGGGTCAGTTGAAGTGCAGCGGAAAGGAAAATGTGGAAGAAAACTGAAGACTACTCCTCGACATGAAGCTTTTCTTTTGCGCGATAGCAAACTTCATCCCAGAAAAACAAGTTATGACTTCCAGCAAGATTCAGAAAAGGCTGGAATAAAAATCCACGACTCAACAGTACGCAGATGTCTCTTAGAAGGAGGGAGAAGAGCCATGAGACCGCAGAAGAAACAACTTCTGGCAGCGCCTATGATGAAAAAAAAACTAAATTGGGTAAAAAAATAAGCTCATTGGAGTGCAGAAGATTGGAGAAAAGTGTTATTTTATGATGAGACCCACTTCCTAGTGCAAGGCCGCGATCAAAATTCGTACGAAAGGTAGCCAATGAGTCACTTTCAGCTAGCCATATTAACCAAACAGTTACACATCCCACCAAAAAATGTTTTGGGGCTGTTTTTCATACTCAAGAACTGGCACTCGTATTCCTATTGAAGGTATGATGAACAGTGAAAAGTACAAAGCCATTCTAGGGCAACGCTTAGCTATAGAGCTTGACAAAGTACAAGCCGAAAGGACTGCAATTTTTTAAGAAGATTTAGCTCCGTGCCATGTATCGAAGGTTATGATGAAATACTTCAAGGATAATAATATTACCCTTCTTGATTTGCCTGGGAATTCATCTGACCTTAATCCTATTGAAAATTTGTGGGCAATATGTAAGGCTAAACTGCAAAAATTTGACTGTACGACAAAAACAAAAATGGCGGAAGCAGTGATTAAGGTGTGGTTTAGAGATGAAGCAATCACAAACAATTGCAAAAATACTTGTGGATTCCATGCCTAGAAGACTCCAGGAAGTCATAAAAGTAAAAGGGGGACATATTAAATACTAATTAATGAAAAAATCTCATAATTGTACCTAAATTTACCCTTGGCCTAAATAAATCATATTTACAAATTAATTCTGTTGGTTCACATTAACTCGCACAATACGGTACCTAAAAACAGCAATTTTGTTAATTAATATAAAAGTTCGCGCTAGTCTACAACACCACCAACTGAACTTTTTTTTTCGTAACTCTTATGACAAATGAGTAATTGGACTTGGCTTATTAATGCCGCACCCTGTATATTGACCAAACAAAAATCGTTTTAATGCATGCTATTTAATTCGGTAACTGTTTTATTTGTCCTACAAGGCAATTTATCACAATGAGTAGTCGATTGAATTAATGCTCTGATTTATGAGAAAATACAAAAACAAATAATGTTTTTGTATTTTGTGAACCACTAATGATTTGCAAGTTCCAACGGAAAATAAATATTTTTTCTGTCATCAACTCTATTATTATATTATTTCCAAATAAACCACAAATAATATCTATCAAAACTTATTGTTATAAATAATATGAAAATATCTAGAATTGCTTGATTACGCAAAATGTTAACAACAAATGTGACGAACTTGTTATTTATACAATTTGTACAGAGTATTTAATTATAGATTCAAACGCAACAATGGCCACCAATTTGAATGGATTTTGTTCAACATGTCAGTTTAATTTCTCTCTCTATTATTGTTAATTAATTTAGATGGTTAAACGAGGTTAGAGCGTTATAAACAATATGTTGAATGATTCGCCCAACTTACCGATAATCTATTGGTCATTTCTCGGCTCTAAAATAATTCACTCGATATTTTAATGTTAACATGAATTAGTATTATTGAAAATACTTCCGGCTATCGATACTCTATAGTTTATTTTATGAACGAGAGAGTAATTTGCATAATTTTAACTGGTACCTCCGACCACTCCATGGGCGTGCTCAAGATTAATTGAAAAATTACTTTGAATAATTGTAAAAAATAAATGAATTATTTCAGTGTTATAAAGTGTTATGTGTATGTAAACAAAAGTGACCTCTTTTATCACACACTATATTAGAACTGACTGGCCTACATTAAAAAGGGTTTTAAAAAATTCACATTTTTTTTAATTTTTAAAAATTACAAAAGAGAAAAAGAGTTTTTAAAACCGTCTAAGGTATGTTAAATAGATGAATAAAAATATTAATATAAAACTTACAGCTACTTGTTACAAATCCAAATCAGATTCAGAAGATGAACTTTCAGAACCAAGATTTATAATAACTGGCTCGATCATTTTATCAGTAATATTGTCCAGCTTCCACATTTTTTCCTCTTCTTTAATAGTGTGATTTACTGCCTTTTCCCAGTTTTCAGGTTTTACATTATTTACGGCCTCCAAAAACAACTGTTTAACATCATGAATTTTAAAAGTGGTATTTTTTCTTGAAACTTCACTCTCTATCTGTGCCCATACCAGTTCAATCGGGTTTAATTCACAATGATATGGTGGGGATCTAAGTACTGTCATTCCACGATTTTTGGCAATTTCATCAATTTCGTATTTTTTAAATTTTTCTTTATGAAGGGCACACAACGAATAAAGTTCCTTTCTTATAGATCCGGGATGGTACGTAATATTTTTTGAACTCAGCCAATTCTGCAAGTCTTTTTTTAACCACTTGGTTGTGGGCAGTCCTTCTATAAGTCTGGAGTGATAACTTGCATTATCCATTACTATTACACAGTTCTTCGGAAGAAGATCTATCATTTGTTCGAACCATTCTTGAAAGACATCAGCGTTCATGTCTTCATGGTAGTCACCGGTACGAGTTGATTCAAAAGTTAATAAACCACCTTCAACAAAACCGTCTGAACTGCCAATGTGTACTATTATCAGCCTGCGTCCCTTTCCTGATGTTTTAAACCAGTAGATAAGTTATTTACAAAAGCGTGCCTTTGACTTGTAACAGTTTCATCCTGCCAAAATTTATTTGGTGTATGACCCTCGTTGATCCATGTTTCATCAAGATAAAATATTTTTCTTTTTTGGTTTCTCATTTCCTTTATGGTTCTTAGAAAATGTCTTCTCCATATGACAATATCGCTTCTTTCTAATCAAATAGACTTTCTGGGATTCTTTTTCCAGAGGAAGCCTATTTCTTTTAAAAGTTTCCATAACGTACTTCGACTCATTTCTGGGTAATCCTTATCATCTCGAACTGAGACAAGAACTTTATCCAATGTTGGAAATTCTTGTCTAAAGAAGAATTGCCTTTCCGTCGAAGTCCTTTAAAATGATATTCTATTTGAAATTTTGGTTTCCCTGGAGCATTACGTGGCATTTGAAAACTACCATATTTCTCTTGTTTAATAACTCTGTAAATCGTAGATTTCCCAACACCAAGTGTACTGCTAACTAACTCAACGGTCTCATCAACACTTTCACATAAACGTTTGTCTGTAAATGATTTACAACAATTAAATATTATTGATTTTTCATTAACTGTTAAGGACCAATGTTTCGGCGTTTACACTGGCACTTCCAAATTTTCCATAACACTAGTATACACAATAAACTGCACCTTGCAACTCAAGTACCTACTTTTAGTGAACTGTTAAGAATTTTGAATACGCCACTTGGACCTTCCTACAAAATGGAAAAACCCACTATCACATTTTCTGTGGAATAAGTTTAGAAGGTAATTATCTAGTCAATTACTGTCGTAGATTCCTGGAATTAAAGAATTAAATGTTTGATTGTTGAAACCCTTACTTCGTGGAATGCACTCATTTCAGATAAAATAAAACGTTTTATTTTATCTAAAGAATTAAACTTTATTTTGCAAATAGGTAGGTACTTATTAAACTTTTATTGGTTATATTATAACCAATAAAATAAACATCTTACATTTCTTGCAAATTCATTAGTACCTGTTAACCTCCATCACTCCGACACTGGCAACCTTATTTAGGGATTAGTAACCCTCACAACTATTGTATTCTTGTTGACAAATATCTGTTTTTCATTGAGTCACCCGTATCAACAGTTTAGGGATTTGCATACATAATTTATTGTTTTATTACTCTCTCATACATAAAAATACACTATAGTATATATCCACAGAAAATCGCGGATACTAACAGTAGTTATCAAATCATCGAACATTCGCCGCTCATCGACCTTTGTTCGTTGTTCATAACGGCCCAGAAAGTGGCAAGAAGCGGGGTTTTGCGGCCGTTTATCGATCAACGTGTTGGCTGCTGCTACTGGCATTGGTATTGGTAAGCATCGGTAGCATTGGCATCAGCTTCGGCATGCTTGTTTGGATTTGAGCCTGTGACCGTATCCGAATAGGAAGGTATGCGTGCATATATGTATTACATTCCATGTGCCGCTTGGAATGCCGGCCGGCATTGTGGAAAAGCACGGCAACAGCGCCGGAAAAACGGGGAATTACAGTTACCTATGTAAAAATCACATAAATATCATAGTTATATCAAGAACGAACCATTTCCCTCAATATATATTGGGGTGGGTCTAAAAACAATAATGGTTCATTTTTTAATCGCTATACTGCGGAAAACTTGCCTTTGGGGTATATAAGTAAAATGCAAAGTAAAATAAAGTTATATATTGAACCCCCAGCTAGCGCATCATACTTAAAATTTAATTTTTTTTCAGAAATCAAGACATTTTTCAAATATTTTTCTATTTTTAGCCAATAATATTTGAAAATGCTATAGTGAAAATTGTTTAGTTAATAGTTTAAAAAATAAGAAATAAATTTGAAACAGACAATATCTTTTAATTTTCAACAGCGCAAGATACTCAAAAAATGATAAAATTCTCATATTTGCACCTTAAAAGAAGGTATGGTCTAGTATGTTGTGTTGGGTGTTATGTTGGCGATGACAGTTATCGTAAGTTGATAAAATCGTTTAAACGTGATAAAGAAAAAACCTTTCCAGAAAATGGTTGCAGAATTTAAGACAAAATTCATTTTTTGGTCGTATTGCGGGTGGGTGGCGACAGTGATGGCCTTGAGTTTGACACATTTCCCGTACTATCCGTACTACCCATCTTCTTCCAACACCGCCCACAATGCATTGTCAGTTCGTGCTCTGATGTACAGTACAGGTGGCTGTGTTGTATTGATGTTCCAGAAGTGAGTGTCGCCGTGTTTTGACGTAGTTAACTAAGTAAATATTGCATCAAGTTATGTCTGTTTCTAAGAAGTTAACTCGAAGTGAGTTTGAGTGTCCACTATTCGGTCCACCGAAAGACTTACCTGTGAAGACTTCATCATCAGTTATGATACTCATATCTTTCAGCACGATTGAAGCTGTAGCAGCTGCTGCTCTATCTGAAACACCAAAGCAATGTTCGTCATTTTTATGCGCATTTGCCAAGGTTTCTTCTTAAGCTTAGTTAAAGCCTCTGGCTCCAATTTTTCAGAGTTCTCATCATTTTATTGACAACATCTTCAAACAAACTAGACTCCATGTTAATACTGTACGAGCATGAGGGCTGGGATGTCCGACTGCAAATTTGTTTCTAATTTCTTCATTCAATTTTCTTTCATGTCTTTTATTTATTTTCTTTCTTTCTTTAGCATCAACACCTCCGATTTTGCTTTGTCGTGAACTGTCTTTGAAAATACATGAATTTGAATTCAAGTGTCGGGATTTTCTTTGATTTTTCACAGCAACAAAATTAATATAGGGGATTCACATGTATATGCCTCAGCAGAAACCTTTTGACAGCTGCAGATGTATGTCATTTCGCACTTACATGCGGCCAGGTCAAACAGCAAAAGTGAATTTGTCTTAAATTCTGCAATCGTTTTCTAAAAAGGTTCTTTCTCGCAAATCGCCAGGAAATTTTGACATTCCTGTCAAAATTTCTTGAAGAAAAAGTCAGGACTTCCTTACTGTAAGGAAATGTCATTTCCTTACTGTAAGGAAATGATATTTCCGTACAGTTGTTAGTGTTCTACATAAATGATAGAAAACACATTGCTTATAAGGAATTAATTTATATTTTGAAAACATCAAGTCATTGCTGAATACATTTTTAAGATCAATTTGTTATATTTACAGTAATTTGACAGTTAGTACAATTATTGAACATTGGAGGAACACTCTTAGAACTATGAGAAACATTTTGGACAACATGCAGGGTGGAAGTGTCATTTTGTTGAATATTTTGTACTGTGAAAATTTTATTTGCCACCTCAACCTTATTGTTAAGCGATTCTTCGATATATCCTTCAGCAACGTTTGATGACTTCCATCCGCCATGCCTCTTTAAACTAGTTATGTCGGCACCAGAGTCAACCAATATTGTTGCAGAAGACCGACGAAAGCAGTGACCAGTATATTCTGTCGGATTTACCAAGTTCAAATAAGTAGCAATTATTTTGGGCATTTTTCTAAATTGATGAATTCCTACCACTTGTCTACAACCCTTTCCGCTTTGATATTTAAAGAAAAATCGGTCACTGTTCATATTTTCTGGTCTTAACGAAACATACTTTCGATAAACATTCAAGTAGATCTGATTAATTACAAATGATCTTGGTTTGTTGGTTTTCGAATCAGGTATGCTGATTAAAAGCTTAGATTCTAAGTCTTCTATATCGTGTACAGTCATTCGGACTAACTCATCCATTCTACAGGCCCCAGAAATACCAAATATTACAGCCACCTAAAAAATAAATAAAGCTATAATCTAAATAGAAATTAAAACCTTGTAAATTACCTTAATCATTAAATTTTCTTTATCTGGAGCTTCCTGGATAAATTTTTCAATTTCTTCCTTCGTTAAAATCTTAGATTTCTTTGCCCTATAACCTTGAGCTTGCCGTTTCAATAAAGAACGAAGTTTTGAGTATGTAGATATATCTACATTGTGTTTAAGTGCAAGGGTTGACTTCAGCATTGAATAATTGGCCCATAATGTTGAAGATTTCATCTTTAAACAAAGGTCTAGGAAGTATGCCATTACAACATTTTCTGAGAAAGAACTCGTATTTTTACTCATGCGATAATCCATAAAACGTCTGTATGCATTTTCGTACTTTTCTCTTGATTTCTTTGGCAATAATTCTAATGAAGCAGTATTCACTGCCTCAACCAGCTCTGGAGGAGTCCCAGGAATGGAAATTTCATCATCACTTATCATTTTACTTTCGAGAACACCAGCAATTAAATTTATAAGCGTCAAGTTTGACAATTCAACCTCAATACGTTTCCATAGTAACCCAAGTAATTTTATTAGGAATTTCAAAGCACCATTTATTTGGGAATAAAATTATCGCGTTTTTTTTAAATCAATCAATATCTGTCGAATTTTAAACGATTTGCGGAAAAATAGTATGTTTACCTCGTAGGAAAAGCCACATTCCTGGACTCTGTGTTGCTAAGTCTCGGCTTGCGCCTCGACTTAGCAATCTTCAGGAATGTTAAGCTTTTCCTACCCGGTAAACAATGTACTATTTCTTTATCACGTTTAATACGATTTCATCAACTTACGATAACTGTCATAAGAACAACGATTCTGTAGGTTGTCACAGTTGGTATGGAAGCTTTATCATACAAAGTTTTCACTTTAAGAGCCACAATATTTGCAACTTTACTAAAACTAATAGGCTTATTTGTCTCTAAGGCGATGTTATTGTTCATTATAACAGCAGCGAAGAACGTCATCGTACTAAATTTTAAGTATGATGCGCTAGCTGGGGGTTCAATAGATAAAATAGATAGAAAAAATGAAACATTATTGTTTTTCGACCCACCCTAATATATATCCCAAATAAGACATTTTTCGATGTTATAATAGTCTTTACTAATTTTTCTATCTTTGTGCTTTTTTAAAATAAATGGTTGTAAACATCGAACGACCCATCAAAAATGGGGGTTGTTAATGGATAACAATATAACTAGCTCTGTAATTTGGGAACCAATGTATTATATACAATCAAAACTACTCCGAAACCACAAATCGAACAAATAAAACTCATAACTTTCTTTGGGAGCCTCATTTAGCTTAGTCTCTGAGTGTGGAGAAACGTCTTAGAAATAATTTGAAAAATGAGTCTGACTGGGTGGGACAAATAAACCAAGATTAACTAATTGTATTTATTGTACATAAAGATATAAAAAAATAATAATAAATCAAAAACAAAGCAAATCTTGTCTATAGCTTTACAAAACCTCGATCTCACATCTGATAGACGGAGCTTGACGAGAGCCCAACACGTGGCGCTCTAAGATACTGCAAGATTTTTAGTTGTATATAAACCGTATGGCACCCAACTCTTCAGAGGTAGTTCTATTGTGCACCCCACTCGTTTTTGGTGGGTCCGTTTGCGGATGGTGACGACATTGCGTACCCCAACGTATGGCAGTGCGACCCCCCCAATTGTAATCTCATAATTCGTAACAGTTTTACTTTTATAGCTTAGGTTTACGCTTTACGCGATATTTTGCGCACGTCTCAATTTATTTGGTACAATTATTTTGGTGATTGTCTGTTCAACAAAATTTACCGAATGCTTGAAATCTAATTTTATTGATACTTTTTTATATGTAAAGTAGATTTTGCGTACTACATATTTATTAGAACACATAATAGTCCAGGTCGTTCATAGAATTTGATCTCATACAGACAACACAACTGAATTTGTTTGAAAACCATCAATTTTGAAGAAGGTTCTGCAAAAAGAGATCATTACTAATGTAGAATTGTTTCAGGAGCATTTGTAATGTTTCCATATTTGTTACCAAAAGACTCAAAATATAGAAATTTCATGTTACCAGATTTTGAAGATTAGGCTCTACCACCTGGGTAATTTCTACGAACGATCGTCAGGGCTATGAAGTGACATGTTGTCGTCTCATAAGTATCATAATATGAATGGCAAAAATGCGCGCAGCGTGAATAAACATTGTTAATAACAGCAAATTTAATACGTGATTATTGATACAATAGTGTTTATTTTAAAACAAATTGAGTTCGGCGTGCGTACCTGACACATAAAAGGTGGTGCCGGTCACCTGACGCTCTTGGTTAAACCGCATGGTTTATTCCCCGTTTTCTCTCTTACGAGGGTGGGTTTTAAAGGGGGAAATCCGGATAAGAGGTAAATGTGAAGTCAGACAGATAATACGACGAAACCGAAATATTTACAGTTTCTGGATTTGTAGTAAGGCATTAGATCAGACAACAGATAGCTATTTTTATCACACGATACTACAGCTTATAGAAAAATAATAGGATTAAAAAATTAAACGTATTTTTTTTGAACCGATTCGCTATCACTGCCACTGTTGGGATGATAGGTCGTCACCCCAGTTCTCTCCCACTCTTCTCCTATCTTGAGCTGCTTCTCTGCCTTGAGGTGATCCCCTGTGGTTTCCTGATGTCCAGCCTTCTCGCACCTGATACTGTGTGGTCTTTAGCCTCTTGGATGATCTCTCTTGTCATTGTACTGGACCGCCACTTGATCCGAAGGCGATTTGTTCACCATCAGCCCGTGCCTTGCGGAGACGTTCTTTGTGTTCCAGCCCATCTTTGTTTTGCTGTCCTTTGATGTCTGGTTTCTGTATCCGTCTGGTTACGTTTTCTATCTCTAAGTGATACACCCAACATTTGTCTCTCCATCGCTCTTTGTGCCTTCCTTATCCTATCCAAATTGGCCTGTGTAAATGTCCATGTCTGTGCTCCGTAGGTGAGCACCGGTATGATACAGGAGTTATATACCTTGCTTCGTAAGTATAGAGGGATTGTTTGATTTTTTAGAACGTAAGAAAGTTGCCGAACGCTGGCCCATCCCATTCTTACTCGTCCTCGATATTCGGCTGTTTGATTTTCTCTGTTAGCTCTGATTGCTTGTCCTAGATAGATATACTCATTTACCTGTTCTATTTTTTCTGTTTGTTATTTTTATTGCCTCTTGGTCTTCCGTGTTTGTCATTTACTTTTGTTTTGTTGAAGTTAATTTTTTAGGCCTTTTTGCAGTGATTTTTCATGAAGTTCATTCAGCATTAATTCCAGTTCTGTCGTTCCGAGGAGATCAGGAGTATATCATCCGCATATCTAAGGTGATTTAGGTATTTTTCCGTTAATACAATCCTCTGTTTTCCCAATCTGTTGATTTTATTATGTCTTCGAGGGTCAAGGTAAACAGTTTAGTGAAATTATATCGCCTTGTCGGACTCCTCGTTTAACTTTTAATATTATCCGTTTATTAATTTGTCGTCCAGAATTACGGTCATGGTTGCGTTTTGGTAAATACATGTATCAATTGTCGGTATCTGAATCATTCTAACTATTGACCAGAGCTTCTTCAACCGCCCATGTGTTCAATGCTGTCGAAAGCCTTTTCATAATCTAACGAATGCTAAGTTACAGCGGAAGTTGTATTCATTTGTTTTTCTCTAATTAAGATTTTAAGCGCATGTAGTTGGTCGTTTGAGTGATTGTGAAACAAACGTATGATTCTTGTAATGAACCTGTTTTTACATATGATTGCATAGATTCGCTATAGTGTGAATAAAAAAGCCTGTCCCGGATATGTTAAAATTGTTGTATTCTCGGCTCCAACGCACCTTTTCAAAAATGTGTATTAGGACGAATACCTGCCCTCACAACCGCCGAAAACAAGAGGAATCCAGCTCAGAAAGGGGCACGCATGCATACAGACTGTGACTGAGTTCCATGGAGACTATACTCCTTCAGACGCTGTAGCGAGAGGGACTGTGAAAATAAGTAAGACTAGACTAAGAGAATAGAGAGAAAGCAATCTAGTAAAAGAGGACCCGGTGGGAGCACCCTCAGCAGAACAGATTCTAGTGTAGGTCATTGGTATTGGCTGATAAACTCCGAGATGACAAACCCTCTATGAAAATAGTGTAAACTTGCTCTGAGTGTGTAATTTACAGTGCAGAACTTATTTATTAAAACTAACCTTTGCCTTTGGAGTAACGGAGTAGGATCCTGAACATGCATGAAAAAGCTTCAGAGAGTCTAAAAAGAGATATGAAGTTAAATTGGACTATATCAAATCTGTAAGAGCTTTATTGAAAGCGACTTTCGGAGGCAACAATGTTCTAAGTAGCGTTCCTCTGAATATAGACTAGTTATGTATATAATAAGTACAAACCGACTGCTGGTATCATTGCCAGAAAGGAAGTAGCGACTAAAGAAATAATCCATCTTCCGTATATTCGTAAAAGTTCAGAATTCTGGTTTTTAACCAGATTGAAAAAGGTGTACTGAGGAGTTGTTACAATGCCTAATGTAAAAACATTTCTAGTACAGAAAAAAACGTATAAAACTTATGTCAGATCAATTCCGTTGGATACTCACATCACGTCCTCCAAAGTCTAACCAACTTATCCCCGAGTGCTCTCTTAATGAAGTCGTTCCCCTGGCATATTTGCGTTGGTCTCGAGCCTAAGATCGAAACAATGAAACGTCTCGTGACGGGCCGGATGGTTTTTATTTCTCAGCGGCAATCTCTGGAGCCGTCGGCTCGGAAAGACGGAACGCCCTACCACGCGCGTTTTGCTATTTTTGACCCATTTGCCAGCCAATCCAATGGAAACGTGAAACCGGTTGCGTATTATTGACTCCGGAGAGGCAGAAAGCCTTTCTAGGGTTGTAACAATCCTGTACGTCTTTGTCGCCAGTTACGAACGCCATGTTGCGACTGTCGGCTTAACTGACACCACTTTCTGATTTTGAAATCTTAGTACACGGGAAATACAGATGATAAACTATTTCCTCAATTTTTTGTGTATGATTTTAGGTCGAATAGTTATTAGAAGGCCCGTATAATTTGAATACTGGTTATTAGTGAATTAAAAAAAGAAGATTAAGGTTAAAAAATAATTGCGAAACTGATTTTGTCCCCCAAAGATCTGGTTATCGTACGTTATTGTTTTGTTAAACTATTGGAACTAACATGAATTTTTGAAAACCCACCAAAATGAAGAAAAAGTTATATTTTATGAAACTAAAATGTTTTTTTCTTGTAGACAAGTTTGTGCAAGAGAACGTGTTAGTTTAAACTTGGAAAAGACAAGTTACATAATAAGGGTATTATTTTAATAGTATTTTTGTGTTTATTATTCGCCATGTTTGCATGATTTAACAACCAATTGGCATGAAAGGAAAACACTTAATGGTTGCTACGACCGCCATTAGATAAACCAGAGAGAGCCGCTTTTTTTTAATTTCAGCCGAAGGTTTGGAACGATGAGTTGAGTTTAGCAAAAAAAAATCAAAACGATTTCCGTTTAAAATGGAACCATTCAGCATGTGACGCCACTGGGAGAAAGGAGTTTTCTTGTAATAAGAGAACGTGATGTTTACTACCGTATTTGCAAAAAGTGAATTTCATAAATGCAAATTTCTATATGTTATTTGTGTCCTTTTTATTTGGGTTACCTTGTGGTATATGATCATACAAATAATTCAATTTAGTTTAATTTGTAATGAATGTTAGTTGAACCGGAATAATTTTTGATTAATTAAACAGATTTAAAATTAATTATTTTATTTTGCAAAATGATATACTTTTGTCGTCATTATCTAGTAGTATATAAAGGTTATGGAAATGATAGCAGACTTAAAAAGTTATATATGTCTATTACAGAGTGTATAAATATTACCTCTTTTAACGAATAAAATTTTACAAACAATTAATTTTTTATTATGAAAATCAAATTCTGGTACGTGGTGTCATTGTTGTCCTTGAATTATATTAATAAACAGAATAAATTGTTATAGACACTTTATATGAATTATAAATCAAAATAGTAAAAAGTAAGTATGTAATTGTAATTATGTTGTATTCACTGGGGCGCAATAATTAACACGGAACACTCAGATTTGTTGTTTTGATTGTTGTTGTGTTGTGAGGATCAAAACTTGATTTAATTTGGGTTCTGAAACTGGAAATTGTTGTTTTATGCCTTATTTATCGATAACATATCTTTCTTGTTTGAACCTGATGTTAGGATGTTTTGTAACGAAGAGACATCACACTTTTACACATTACATCTTTGATTATTAATATGAAATATGGTGGCTTAATAGTAAAGTTAAGTTTATTTTGGTAATTGTACCTGATTATACAAGTTTGCGCGGTAGGTGTTGTGTAATTCATCTCTTGTTTGAAAACCGTTGCTACTTAAATAACTTATGATGATCAGAAGAAGTAGCACACAAGCTGTCATGCTTCTCCCAGGATGAGGCAGGAGCATTGCGTGACATGCGCGAAGAGGCTGTTAGGAATTTCTCGAAGTATCTGATGGCAATACAAAGGTTGTGTCGGGAAACCAGGACAAATACATCAGTAGGTAGGCCCGGTCAAGGTAGTGACGAAGAACCACAAGGCAAGTTGAAAAGAACGCGTGCTTAGGATACAAGCGTGTACGACGCGATCGTACACACTTATTAGTAGACAGTTATTGTTGCGAATTACATGTAATCCATAGGACTTGTTATATTAATGAATAATCGCTCCTGCCTTGGGGTTCTGTGACATTTTTTGGAGGTGATTTTGTCCAAATACGTTTCCAACATGGATTTGTATTTTTGTGCTGTTCATACATGCCTGTCAAATTGGGCACCAAAAGATCCAACGCCCCATGGTATGAAAAACTTCCCACAAAACATTGTTCTTGTAATGGATGGTTTTATACGGTTTGATCAGATATGGAGATGGTGTACAAGCTTTTTCATTGTCAGACTCCTATCGAATATTCGACCGCTGTACCCCTGATCTATAAATGGGTTTTCAATCTGTAAATAGGACTTTTTCCGGTCAGCTACAGTCCAATTAGGAGATCTTTTTTGGCGTCACCGTAGACCGTTGTGTTTCTTACATTCCTATCACTTTTAGATGCTGTTTTTTTTTTGTGAGACGGAATTGGCCTTCTTACCCATTGCTTCTCGCAAAATGTCTTCTAACGAACAGTGATTCATGACTCACTATAAGCTGATAGCTGCCAGATACTTGTTTGTATGGTAGTTGGCTTGATTTTCCTTGGGTCCGCAAATTTGCTCTTTCGAGAGTAAACAATCTATCATACTGCTTGGTGTTGCTTTTCTCTTTCTTCCTCATTTTCTCCTAACCGTTTCACATCCACTGATCCCTGGTCTCGGTTTACGTCTGTCAAAGGAATTTTCCGTACGATACCCCCCTGACTCCACTCCTCCACGTTTCTAGCAATCTCTCTTTTGTGATCTACGTTGAGTGTGTGTCAGCTCACGTGAACAATCTTTGTCCACAGCTTCCTATGCGGTAATCGCGCTTGGTGGAAATAAACCAATAACTAACACAAATTCGTACAAAAACCCCTAAAACAACACAAGGCTTTGGGGAGAAAATGACCTAAAACAAAACGCAAACACACCAGCCCAACAGCTACGGTTTATGGGTTTCAACTGCTTGTCAGCTGGCTCACCTGTGTAGGTAGGTGTATGCCAACTGTGAATATTGAAAAAATGAAAATAAAATTTTACCGTGAGTTCCATTAATTCGCACAATACTGTAAGTACTTGTGTCAAACGTATTATAATGGATGTCCAATATAGATCAGCACAGTTTTTCCCGGTTTAGTATCACCGTTCATAACAGCGTTAAAATGAATTAATGATTATGGTTCCAGAATACCGTGTTGCCAACGTGGGACATCCTATGAATAGCAGATCATCGGGGGCAACGTTTACACGTCGCTCGCGAACATCTTAATTGGGGTGTTGACGATTGGAGTGCTGTGCTTTTCACGGATGAATCAAGATTTAACAAGTACTTATCAGATGGGCGGCCTAAATGTGAAGAAGAGCTGGTGAACGTTATCAGCAAGGTTGTTCTGCTAGAATTCAATTTGGTGGAGCTGTTATAATGATGTGAGCAGAGATTTCCTTAGAGACTCATACAGAACTTGTTGCAGTTCAAGGGGGCAATTTGAACGTTCAATGGTATATCCAGCAATATTGAGAAGATACTACTTACTTACTTTTTTGTCCGGAACACCAACAGCTTTAATTTTTTTATTTCCAATGATTGACTACATAGATGGCCCTGTCACTCGCTAAAAATAGGTCTTCTTCTGTGCAGGTCTCTCTCATCTTTGTGCATGATAGTAGATGGTGACTTCTGAACCAGTCACAAGTGAAGTTTATCATCCTCCTGGTATCTTTCTTCAGGTTATTAGCCAAACGTGAAACTTGGCTGAACTTGGTGGTCATACAAGGTGTGTCTTCGATCCGTCTCTTGCTTCTTTCGTTCTATCTCTGACGTGACCTGTCTTCTGATAGCAGGTGGAGTGATTCCAACTATAGGGTAGACCTCTTCGATAGGTGTCGATTTCAGGCAAGCAGATATTATACGAACCGTTTCATTTAACGCAACATCGACGTTTTTAGCGTGAGCAGAGTTTTCCCACACTGCTGCTCCAAACTCGGCGGCAAAAAAATATACTCTAAGGCAGAAGTACCTAGGGTGTGTGGTTGTGCTCCCCATTTTGTATTTGTTAGTTTGCGGAGGATATTATTTCTGGCGCTTACTTTTTTCTTGACAGTGATATCGATAAGACAGAGTTCTATCTAGACGTACGCCGAGGTATTTTGGCGTCTCATTGTGTTCCAGCATCTGACCACGCTATTCCACCTCCAGTTTCCTTCGGGCATACTTGTTTCTAAGGTAGAAAGCACACACCTGGGTTTTTGTAGATCGGGTTTCAGATGGTTTTCGTCATAGTATAGTGCTTCTAGGGCATCTACCAGTTTTACTTCGGCTTCATTGAAGGTACTTCGCTGCGCTTCCATCCATTTTTGTCACCATGTCTCCAATCCTGTCGCTGACAAATATATTGTCTGGGTTGTAACCTCGTGCGCCATCTTCCGCTGTTAAAATACGCGGCTGTTTGGATCCGGAATAAGTTTGAGGTTCATGTTTTGAGCCCAATTTTTTAGTTCTTCGCCATTGGAGTCTGTTTCGGTATACCCCTACGCGACACTGTGACAGTTGAAGTCACCTAGTATGAATTTTATTTGCTGTGATTGAAAGTTATGTGGTTCCTCAAAAACAAAGTCAGCGTCTGGCGGTTTGTAGATGGACGTTACCGTAGAAGACTTTAGTTCCACTGTGAGGATCTTGATGTCATCTCGATGTGTTAAAGATGTGGAAACTATGTCAGTATCTTATCTGACGAAGACTGCGCTACCATACGGGTTGTGTGGTCTCTCCAGTACAAGTCTCATACCTCGAATCCTTGGTCTGCTGCTTACAGTACCTCGATGGGTTTCTTGAACCAGTAGGACATCCACACCGTATTCTCTGCACATGTTAGACAATAGATCTTCTTTATTTGCTGATAGTCCTTCAATATTAATTGAAGTAGTCATCAAAAATGGTCTTGGCAAATACCGTTTTGGTTGCGTTTGCATCTGTGTTGGTGCACCGGTGGTAAAAGGATGAGCCATTACTCGTTTCCAGGGACGCAAGATTGCTTTCGCATGTGATCGCAATCTACGTGGAGGCTCCTTTCATGTTCCCCGTTTGGAAGATCATGTAGTGCCACTTGCCCTATTTGTTAGAGAAAACTTTCGTCTGATGATAAGTCTAGTCCGCACATCGCAAGAATAACACGGATTACTTGAACCAAGTTGAGATTCGTTTATTACCATGATACCCAAGGAGTGCAGACTTAAATCCAATAGAGTATGCATGGGATATTCTGGGACAACGTATTCGACGTAACGATGATGAGTTAGAAACCATGAATAATTTGGAGCAAGCAGTTGGTGACGAATGGCAGCCAATTCCTCAAGCAGACTTTGCTGCCTTAATCCGAAGTACGCTTCATCGAATGAGAGCCGTAATTAGGTCTTGTGGACGTAATACACTACTAAATTGCATTTTCCATAAAAAATAATAATTTTTGTTTCTGTGTACATTTTCAGATTTTTTAATTGTTTATTGTTTTTTTTTGTTTAACATTCTTGAGTTGTAATAAATTTGACTTTTAAGTTTTGTTTATTATTAAATACTCAATTGGAAACATCTTAAATGTTTTTAAACGCCAGTTTTGAGGAAAAATCTGAGTGTCTGGTTAATTTTGCACTCCAGTGTATTTATAGTTATAAGCATAATTCAAGAAAAATTAACACATCGATTTGATTGTCAAATAAAAATATATGACTTTTGTAGTTTTGGTTGTATTAGCTCTAAGCACACAACTGAACGATATCTTTTTTATAATTTTTAATTCGATGCATATTTTTATTTTATGAGTATTTGGAATCAACTATAGTTTATTTTTATGAACGAGAGAGTAATTAGCATAATTTTAACTGGTAGCTCCGACCACTCCATGGGCGTGCTCAAGATTAATTGAAAAATTACTTTGAATAATTGTAAAAAATAAATGAATTATTTCAGTGTTATAAAGTGTTATGTGTATGTAAACAAAAGTGACCTCTTTTATCACACACTATATTAGAACTGACTGGCCTACATTAAAAAGGGTTTTTAAAAAATTCACATTTTTTTTAATTTTTAAAAATTACAAAAGAGAAAAAGAGTTTTTAAAACCGTCTAAGGTATGTTAAATAGATGAATAAAAATATTAATATAAAACTTACAGCTATTTGTTACAAATCCAAATCAGATTCAGAAGATGAACTTTCAGAACCAAGATTTATAATAACTGGCTCGATCATGTTATCAGTAATATTGTCCAGCTTCCACATTTTTTCCTCTTCTTTAATAGTGTGATTTACTGCCTTTTCTCAGTTTTCAGGTTTTACATTATTTACGGCCTCCAAAAACAACTGTTTAACATCATGAATTTTAAAAGTGGTATTTTTTCTTGAAACTTCACTCTTTATCTGTGCCCATACCAGTTCAATCGGGTTTAATTCACAATGATATGGTGGGGATCTAAATACAGTCATTCCACAATTTTTGGCAATTTCATCAATTTCGTATTTTTTAAATTTTCTTTATAAAGGGCACACAACGAATAAAGTTCCTTTCTTATAGATCCGGGATGGTACGTAATATTTTTTGAACTCAGCCAATTCTGCAAGTCTTTTTTTAACCACTTGGTTGTGGGCAGTCCTTCTATAAGTCTGGAGTGATAACTTGCATTATCCATTACTATTACACAGTTCTTAGGAAGAAGATCTATCATTTGTTCGAACCATTCTGAAAGACATCAGCGTTCATGTCTTCATGGTAGTCACCGGTACGAGTTGATTCAAAAGTTAATAAACCACCTTCAACAAAACCGTCTGAACTGCCAATGTGTACTATTATCAGCCTGCGTCCTTTCCTGATGGTGGGTTTAAACCAGTAGATAAGTTATTTACAAAAGCGTGCCTTTGACTTGTAACAGTTTCATCCTGCCAAAATTTATTTGGTGTATGACCCTCGTTAATCCATGTTTCATCAAGATAAATATTTTTCTTTTTTGGTTTCTCATTTCCTTTATGGTTCTTAGAAAATGTCTTCTCCATATGACAATATCGCTTCTTTCTAATAAAATAGACTTTCTGGGATTCTTTTTCCAGCGGAAGCCTATTTCTTTTAAAAGTTTCCATAACGTACTTCGACTCATTTCTGGGTAATCCTTATCATCTCGAACTGAGACAAGAACTTTATCCAATGTTGGAAATTCTTGTCTAAAGAAGAATTCATGCACTTTCCGTCGAAGTCCTTCTTTAAAATGATATTCTATTTGAAATTTTGGTTTCCTGGGAGCATTACGTGGCATTTGAAAACTACCACATTTCTTTTCTTTAATAACTCTGTAAATCGTAGATTTCCCAACACCAAGTGTACTGCTAACTAACTCAACGGTCTCATCAACACTTTCACATAAACGTTTCTCTGTAAATGATTTAAAACAATTAAATATTAATGTTTTTTCATTAACTGTTAAAGGACCAATTTTTCGGCGTTTACAAGGCACTTCCAAATTTTCCATAACACTAGTATACACAATAAACTGCACCTTGCAACTGAAGTACCTACTTTTAGTGAACTGTTAAGAATTTTGAATACGCCACTTGGACCTTCCTACAAAATGGAAAAACCCACTATCACATTTTCTGTGGAATAAGTTTAGAAGGTAATTATCTAGTCAATTACTGTCGTAGATTCCTGGAATTAAAGAATTAAATGTTTGATTGTTGAAACCCTTACTTCGTGGAATGCACTCATTTCAGATAAAATAAAACGTTTTATTTTATCTAAAGAATTAAACTTTATTTTGCAAATAGGTAGGTACTTATTAAACTTTTATTGGTTATATATAACCAATAAAAGTAAACATCTTACATTTCTTGCAAATTCATTAGTACCTGTTAACCTCCATCACTCCGACACTGGCAACCTTATTTAGGGATTAGTAACCCTCACAAGTATTGTATTCTATTCTGCTCCAACCTTTATACCTGGTGGTCATATTCAATTTAAAATTGTAATTCCTATATACTTCTGTAAACTTGTTGACAAATATCTGTTTTTCATTGAGTCACCCGTATCAACAGTTTAGGGATTTGCATACATAATTGATTGTTTTATTACTCTCTCATACATAAAAATACACTATAACGCAAATTAGTGTCTCTACTTTTTTATATCGAAGCCATACCATTGAATTTTGTTATAGTGGTAACGGCTGTGGTGGAAAGCGAAGTAGCGGCGGTTCAATTAAAGAGTAATTTGTCGCTTGCCTAGTCCGCAATTTGATTTTATCCTTACACTACCTCTGCATATTCGCCGGTCGTCCGGTTACGACCTCTCTCGTATTCGCCAGAGGTATTTCTGGTCTTTATCACTAAGTTGCGTTGCGTTGCTCTATTTTAAATTTGTGATGGGAGTCGTGATTGCTGTCTGATTAAATTAAACTTGGATCGAGTGCACTTTGTAAAGATTGATTCAATTTGCCGCACATCGACGTTTTCTTGCTAGATGTATCTTATTTTGTGAGTAAAATTAGATTTATTTAAAGGCACTTCACTACCACTTAACTCTTCTAATACAGTAAAGCTAGATAATTAATATCACGGGAGGTATGACTTCTCTTATGTTATAATAGATTTGCGCAATATAAAACATTAGATCCACATAACAGGAAACGTGTTAGAGTTGGGTACTCTTTCTCAGTTGAGATAACGATTTTAAGTGAGGTGCCGCAAGGATCAGTTTTGGGCCCACTTTTATCCATAGCATACTCAAGTGATCTACAATTTCAAATTAAATGCAACAAAGCTTTCTATGCAGATGACACGAAGCTATTTCCGATCCCTCCGCAAATTTCCAGTTACTACAAGATGACCTTGATTGCATATCGGAATGGTGCTCTACTTGGATGCTGCCTCTTAACGTGGACAAATGTGTAATTCTTCACATTATGATATACACTTCATCTAATTTATATAACGATGCACGTCATCGGCGTCATAGCCTGTGACGTCATATGATACCAACACGAAATATTTAGGGTTTAGGTGTGTTTCTTTTTAGAATCACTTTACCGAGTACACTGGCATTACAGCCACTAAGCATATTTTATTATATACGCGTAGAAATAATATTTAACAATTTCTATTAATGTTAACTTAAAGAAAATACACAATAATATGTTTCATTTAATTTGTATAAATCCATTATAAAGAGTTTTTATCAAGAAACATTTGTTCGGAACACACTGTAACTGTAATCGAACGAAGGTAAAAATTTTGGCATAAATTGGTAACACTTATTTGACAGTTGCGGTGTTGACACTTTTTGTACTTTATTATTTTGAATTTTAAAGTGAACACCTCTTGTTTTATATTTTTTACCTATTTAATAAAATCTGTTCTTTTTAGAACAAAATTAGTGTGTTTTATTTCAAAAATGTCACGTAAGAATTTAAATAGTCATTGTAAAGAGATGGTAATATTTTTGCAATAATTATGTGACCTATTTGATTTAAAATGGAGTCAAGATTTTTTTTATACTTTGGCAACTATGTCAACTTCGATCTCTGACGTAGATAATGACATAAGTCGTTATCTAAATTAGATGAAGTATAGGTGTTATAATTAATAACAATCAAGTTGGTCGGAACCTTCTTTTGCATATTTATAAAAAAGCTAACAGTAAATTATATCTACTAAATAAAACGTTTGCGAAAGTGTCATTTATGAGCTCAGTTCATCTGTATAAACTGTGCATTCGTCCAGTTCTGGAATATTGCGGAACTGTTTCGTGTCCGGTATTAGTGCGCGATCGTAATATTCTCGAAAACGTACAGCGGCAGTGCACTAGGATGTCTTTTGGTCGCTCAAGATCAACGTATACAGAAAGACTGAATATGGCCAATCTCACTACATTTGAACAACGTTGACTTCGAGATTTAATTATTACGTTTCGTATAGTAAAATACAACTTTGGAAATGTGGGGGATATGTTTATACTAGACAATGACAATCATCTTCGTGGCCACAAACTTGTTCAAAAAGGAAACTTTTTAAACAATAACTAGACAATTTTTTCTCTGTAATCGAGTGTTCTTGATATGGAATAGCCTTCCGACTGAGATCATAGATGCTCCATCTGTCAATATTTTCAAAAATAAACTGGATGACCATTTGCTCTATAGTTGAACATTTAATTTGTACTAAACCCTTGCTATTACCTATATTCTTGTATATTTATTTAGTTAGTTAGTCCTTAATATATAATTATAATATTTTTTATTATTATTTTTTTGAGCCTATTCTCTATCCTTCCATTGTTGGATATAGGTCTCCCCCAGTTCTCTCCATCTTTCCCTATCTTGAGCAGTTCTCTGCCATGTGGGACCTCCTTGTTTCCCGATGTCATCTTTCCACCTCATCTGTGGTCTGCCTCTTGATCTCTTTGTTCTACTATCTTTGTTCTGGTTCTGATCCACTGGTTACGTTTTCTATCTCTAAGTGATACACCCAACATTTGTCTCTCCATCGCTCTTTGTGCCTTCCTTATCCTATCCAAGTTGGCCTGTGTAAATGTCCATGTCTGTGCTCCGTAGATGAGCACCGGTATTATACAGGAGTTATATACCTTGCTTCGTAAGTATAGAGGGATTGTTTGATTTTTTAGAACGTAAGAAAGTTTGCCGAACGCTGCCCATCCCATTCTTACTCGTCTCGATGTTTCGGCTGTTTGATTTTCTCTGTTAGCTCTGATTGCTTGTCCTAGATAGATATACTCATTTACCTGTTCTATTTTTTTCTGTTTTTATTTTTATTGCCTCTTGGTCTTCCGTATTTGTCATTACTTTTGTTTTGTTGAAGTTAATTTTTAGGCCTTTTTGCAGTGATTTTTCATGAAGTTCATTCAGCATTAATTCCAGTTCTTGTCGTTCCGAGGAGATCAGGAGTATATCATCCGCATATCTAAGGTGATTTAGGTATTTTCCGTTAATACATATTCCTCTGTTTTCCCAATCTGTTGATTTTATTATTTCTTCGAGGGTCAAGGTAAACAGTTTAGGTGAAATTATATCGCCTTGTCGAACTCCTCGTTTAATTTTTATATTATTCGTTATTAATTTGTCGTCCAGAATTACGGTCATGGTTGCGTTTTGGTAATATCATGTATCAATTGTCGGTATCTTGATTCTATTCTACTATTGACTATCTATAATTATAATATATAATATTGTAATGTAACCATTTAATTACACACTATATAACATTGTACTCACATGGGCATATGGGTTTTGCGACCTCTGCTCAAATTTATTGTAAATAATAATAATAAAATGTGCCATATTAGTTACAAAACTCAATCCATAATGCACTTACGGTGAGAGGGATGTATGCTCTCTTCTCTTAGATTTATAGAAATTTGAACATGTAAGAAATATAAAGAACAAGATGTAATAGATAATATAACGAAGGTTAGATAATGATTTTTTCTCCTCAATACCGAAATGAAAGAATTGTTATGTCTTTATTAATTCTAATTTATTGTTCTTATTTTATTTTACTAAAACACGATAATTTATATAAATTTATTAAACCACTGTACAACAATTTATTTGACTAATAATTACATAATTTATCTATATGTGCGTTACATTTTAAAACGTGATCGCGACCTTCTTTTTTTCTGACTGCTCCCCTAAATAAAATGTCCCATTTATATATGTAAAATGCCGTTATCTAGAAGGATCTGGCGATGAATCAATGATCTTCCACTCATTAAACGACAAGGTGACTCATGGACTGGTCTTCCGGTGAAGGGACTAGAGATTTCTGCAGGCAAGTAAACAGGTCTTTCAACTGAGCGCCGAAATTACTAGAAATAGAAAAGAATTAGTCATAATATATTTACAGTTTTATACGCCATAATAGTTATTATCGTAACAGAATGTAGCCGTTATAACCGTTTAGCTAATTTCATCCAGTCATGCAGTTCTACTCCTTATTATCTTTTAGTTATTTCTTAAGTTGTCTATTCTTATATTTCAATTTCCTAGTACTGTATTATATATTGTTATTTTTATTCCATCTTCCCCCCACACACACATATTATCTACTCTTTCTACTTTTGTAACTGTGTCATCATTATTCTCTTTGTCTTTATACAAGGGTTGCCTTTTTATGTAAAAACAAAATGTATATAGACTTAACTAGGTACTTTATTGCTTTACAAAATATATCCCACCAAGATCGATACACTTTTGCGTACGTTCAACCAATTCGTAAAACAGTTATTTCAGTCTTCAATTGACACCTGCAAAATCGCTGTTTTAAAGGCATCGATGGATTCTTCTGCTGACTGGAATCGCTGCTTACGCATTGAATGTTTGATCTTTGGGAACGTGAAGAAGTCGTTCTGACTTAGGTCGGGGCTATACGGTGGATGGTTTAACAATTAGATGTTTTCAAGCTCCAAAAATTTTATTGTCTTTAGGACAGTGTGAGCACTTGAATTGTCCTGATGTAGGATGATTCGCCGTTGTGTGTTGCTTTGTCAGAGTTTCGCGATAACTTCTGGTAAACAAACGATTATATACCGATCAGTAGTAACTTTTCTTCGATCTTCTAAAGCAATAATTGTTGGTTGACCAGATTTTGACACAACAGTTGCGACCATTTTCTTTGATACACTTCTGAGAACGGATCACTTTTGTTGGTTTTTACTCATCTGAAACACCCACACAACGGATTGGCGTTTATTTTCCGGTTTATAGGAATAAATCCAAGATTCATCGCCACTAACAATACTGTAGATGTTTTGTGAGCTTTCTTTGTTGAACCGTTCCCATGTTTTTCCCGAAAATGTTCTTGCTTAAGATCCATTTTTCGACTGACTTGTTAATTTAAAAAATTCACTGTATCTGGACGACTTGTTGTATCGCAATGAAACTCTCGATGTATGTCAACAAAAGATTGGGGTTATATTTGTGTCGGAAGGTTTTATTCTAAAAAGACAAACGTCGTAACTATATGGAATCCCCTTGGCTATTTTTACTTCTCCATATTGTATCTTGGATCATACCGGTACCTATTTAATCTTTTTCACATGTATCTGTGTATATATAACTTTCTCCCTCCATGTATTTTTTGGCGATCCTCTCCTACCTCAACCAAGAATTGACATTCAGCGAATGTTCGTATTAGATGATGATCATTTTAACGTTAAACATGACCTAACCATATTAAAAATGGATGCCAAACTTTTTTGGCATCGTTTCATTTTTAATTTTATCGTTTTTTGTTATTCCACACCTCCACTAGACAACCTCATTTTTACAACATGCACTTGTTCTTTATTTTTTAACTAACTAATAATCAGTGCATTACTGTCCTCATATCATATAAAGATCAGATAAAGATCAAAATGATTATTCCTATAACATTATTCCTCTGATAATATGATCATTTCTAAATATTCTGTCTTTGGTTTAATTTTTTTTTATGTCGCTGCTATTCATCAAAATTATCTTGATCTTAATTGCTCTGATCTAAAGAGCTTATGGTGCAGCCAAACCATTCTCTAAAATTTTTATCTGACTTTCTTCTATGATCAGGAGTCTTTATTTTTAGATGTTGCCTTGAATTTTGTTCCGGATCTCATCTTCTTCTTCTTCTTCTTCTCGTGCCACTCCTAGCGGAGATTGGAAATCATCATGGCCACTGCGACTTTGTTAGCAGCGCGCCTGAAAAGTTCAATCGAACTACACCCGAACCATTCACGTAGATTACGAAGCCACGATATTTTTCTTCTTCCCACACTTCTTTTGCCCTTAATTTTGCCCTGCATGATGTTTCTTAAAAGTTCGTACTTTTCGCCTCTCACAATGTGCCCCAAGTATTCCATCTTTCTAGTTTTTATCTCATTTAGAATTTCGCATCTTTTGTCTAAAGTTTGGAGTACTTGCGTGTTAGTGACGCGGTCCATCCATGATATTCTGAGAATGCGCCTATAGCACCACATCTCGAAAGCTTCGATGTTTTTTATGGTGTTTTAACTGTTTTAGTGTCCAAGCCTCAACTCCATATAACAGGGTAAAAAAGACATAACACCGCAGCATTCGTATTCGTAACTTTATATTGATATCACGATTGCAAAAGAGTTTGTGCATTTTATTAAAGACTGATCTAGAGATTTCTATTCTACATCTAATCTCTTTTGTTTGATCAGTATCGTCTGTGATCCAAGCACCTAGATATTTATAACAGGGCACACGCTCAATCGTTGTATTGTCTATTACAAGATTAGCTCTGATGTTCTTTGATTTCGTGATTACCATAAATTTAGTTTTTTTCAAATTAATTTTCAAGCCGTAATTGTTACAGTATATATTGAGACTTTGAACGAGATGTTGTAGTTCTACTAGCGTTCCCGTTAGGGAACTGTATCGTCAGCATACCTTATATTGTTGATCGTCTCACCATTTATTGTCAGACCAAGATCTTCTTCCTCGAATGCTTGTTCACAGATAGCTTCACTATACATATTAAATAAAAGTGGCGATAAGATACATCCCTACCGGACTCCTCGACGGATTTCATAAGGTTGCTCAAATATTTTTTCTTTAATCGGCTTTCTTCGAGTGTCTTCTATAATCGACGTTCTACGATTGTCTTCTTTAATCGATTGTCTCTAAATTCTAAATCATTTTCACATAAAAATCCTCTTAAACGGCCTCTTCAAAGGTCCTGGCAAGTGCGGATTAATGCGGTAAAGTCAGTACAAAGCAAAAACGTATCCGAATCCATTTGAAGAGTGGGTAGAAGCTTTCGATAAGATAAACTCTTTTATTTCAAGAGCAAGTTAAATGGTCTCTGTAATTTTTTTTCAAGATCAAGATCAAATTACTTATAAACACCAAGTGGTCAAACAGAAATAACAAACAAAGTTTAAGCTTATTGCAATCTTTTCGCAATCATCTGCATCTACTTCATTTATATACTCTTTTAAATCTGTTGTAGTCCTACAATATTTAATAACGGATTACTTGTACTTAATTATATAATTTCCATTAATACAACACAATGAACCCATTGAAAGCCTCAACTACGTAGGGGTGTATAAATGACCTACCGGTTGGCGGACCTGGCGCGTGCGGAGGCGAGTGATCGGTAGAGACCACGTGTGGGAAGTTCTAGGGGTGGCGCTCTTGCTCGCCAACAATAATCCTCTCTACCGGTAGCATCATGGCGCGCATTCGCGTTCAATTGTATACTGATAAACTGTTTCGGAGTTGCCATATCTGTAAACTTCCTTAGAATCGTTCTATTTCATTTCTCTCAAAGGATATATAATTTGTCATTTTAGTTTTTTATTTTTATGAATTTTTTTATTTAAAAATAAATAAGTAACATGTTACAAAGTATTTAAAAATTTATAGCTCATCATGTATAATGTACTATGTTATACCAATGTATAACTCATCGTTTCTGACAGACTTCTACACATCTATATTGAAAAGAAGACATGTCACACCTTCTCGTTGCAGTTACTCCACACCTGCTTCAAAGGTTTGCAAAAAATCGGCTCACATTTATACTGCTAATCACTTTACTCATTTTCCTTTTTTTTAAGTCTTATTATTTCGTCGAGAATGTTAAATTCGATCATGATTTCATATAGTTTACATTTTAGCACACGGTAATACGCTGATATAAAATCTACAGAGAGGTGGAAATGCCAGTTTTAAATTCGTTGGTTTTTTCTAATATTTATAGTTTAAATATACCAATTACAAAAAATAAGTATTTATTTCTTTATGCTTCCTTGTCATACCCTGTAAACTATGTTCAAAAGGATTATAGCTCTCTGTAATTTATAGAGATTCATTTATTAGGAACAAATAATGGGTTCGAACGAAATCTTAACAAGATACTCAATGAAAAATATGTTAGAAAGTTTAAGCGTAATAATCTGTGTTATGTAAAAATGCTCTTGTACAATCTTCACACTTAATAAACCAACTGAATTCAGACACAAACATTTGAGAATTATTTTAACAACTGGTTTATTGTCTTCCGTTTATGTGGATAATGTGTAAGGTCACTGAATCGTTAAAAATAATTGAACCTCGCGACAAAAGTATATCGATTTCATAAAACAACTAACAAAATGATATGTTCTTTTGTAAGGACATTAATCCCCAATAAAATGATCATTAAAAGGTGGACCTAAACATTCTTATAGAGGAATTCGATCAGAAACTGGAGAGAGCTGTCTCAAGAATGTCTTCTTCTTCTTCTTCTTCAGCCTTCATTTATCCAATGTTGGACATAGGCCTCCTCCAATTACTTCCACGCTTCCCTATCTTTTGCAACTCTCATCCACTGCTTTTCAGCTACAGCAGTTATATCGTCTATCCATCTCTTTTTAGGTCTTCCCACGCTTCTTTTTGTTTCTCGAGGTCTCCAGAATGTCACTTTATGAGACCATCTGTTGGTGTCTTGTCTTGCTACATGTGCTACCCATTGCCATCTCAATGCCCGTTGAGTTACTCTTAATTGTTCTGCCATTTTTCTTGTTATTGCCATAGTTTCCAATCCATAAGTTGCAACTGGTAGTATACAAATGTCATAGGTTTTTCGTTTTAAGTGAATTGGGGATTTTTCTGTCTTTTAAAATGAAGCTCAACTTACCAAAAGCAGCCCATGATAATTGTGTCCTTCTTTTAATTTCTAGGGTTTGATTTTCCTTTTCGTTTTTAATTGCATGTCCTAGATATATATATATATATATTATATATATATATATATATATATATATATATATATATATATATATATATATATATATATTGTTCTACCTTTTCTATATTGATGTTATCTATCGTGATGTTTTTCTGGCTGTTGCTTAATATCTTTGTTTTGTCGAGATTCATTTTTAATCCTATTTGATTCGTTTTGTGATTTAAATCTTGTAGCATTGTTTTTAGTTCATGGATATCTGTGCTTATTAGTACTATGTCGTCTGCAAAACGCAAATGGTTAAGATATTCTCCATCTATTTTTAATCCATTTTCGGCCCAATTAAGTTGTTTGAAAACATTTTCTAATGCCAAAGTAAATAACTTGGGTGAGATGGTGTCGCCCTGTCTCACACCTTTGCCAAGGTCTATTTTCATAGTTTCCAGATCATCATCTATTTTTACGTGGAGTAGCATCATCGTATATATTCTTAAGGAGGGCAGCATATCTTGAATCTACTCTGGCGTCGTCCAATGCTGTTAAGAAACTGTCGTCCAATGCTGTTATTTTTAAGTAATGAGTTTATGTCCTCTCATCAGGTGACCCAAATATTTGAGTTTTCTTAGTTTGAGCGTAATAGTATACCATGCCTTTAAATCCAAATATAGTACTACTATTAAAAGACATAAGTTCTTCGTGGAAAAAATTTAAGAGCGAAAGAAAACACAGGTAGTTATCTGCCTAAGATACAACTTTTCCAAAATTGGAACTTTCTATTTTCTTAATTTCATGGGGTCTTTTTTTTAATATATGTAACTAAACAAATTGAAGCATAACTAATAATTTTCCAAAAAAAAACCTTATTGTTTTCAACTACATCCGTGCGGCAATGGTTTATGGTTTTGACGGAACCCTGAACCTCTATTTGAACATTTGCATTTGTAATAAGCTGCCAGCTGCAAACAAATAGACTTTAGACTGGAACAATATTCTGTTAAAAATGTTTAAAAAATATTTTACACATAATTGGAATGACAATACAAATATCTTAACTCAAACAATAAGGTTGTGAATCACAGTGATAGGAAATTACATGAATATTTATAAACAATTAGTATTATAAGTTATTGATAAAAGTGACAGATTCGACCATTAATCGATGGAAGTATTTTATCTAAGAATAAAACATTGAAAACTTATACACTTCTTCAGAGTTCCTTTCTCAAGTGATGTATTTTTACTATGCGTCTACAGTCTTTTATTGAATAAGTTGGGGAGGGGATATTGATAAAAGTAAAAAAATATCAATAATAAAAATAACAAGTATTGCGTTTATTGTTTCTCATGGTATCAGGTAAATAGACAATATGGATCTGTTTATAACACGCTCAATAAAAATCA